>CM077000.1:29857587-30356348 GCA_039090855.1 Macrothele yani
TGTCACAGGTTCAATTTATTTTTTTGTTTCAACAATTTTATAATGGTGAATGAATGTTTAAAGTTGGAACATGATTAAATGTAGAATCAAAACCATGCTACATTCAACCATTAAATTTTTAAAATTTCAGATATTTATTTTCCTCTTAAAAATTCGATTTTTACAAAATAACGTAATAATAACAATAATAATCTGGAGTCTTTTGAAGTCCCCATTTCCGACTAAATCACCATGAAGATAATTCTGAAAGTTGAAATGTGCACATGCCACATAACAATTTTCCCACAGAAATATTTAAAAAAACTTTTGATCAATGATTGCCTACTGCACAGTGGTATTGTCATCTCCTCCTTGAGTAGACACCTTTTGAGTCTAACTATTATGAACCGGTTCTGGTAAAGCATTGTTTTTGTTTTTTTAAGATAAATGTGAGTAGAACATGGATCTCAAAAAATCTCTGCCAGAGAATCTCTTTATACTCTGTCAGTTTGTAGATAAGGAGGTGGGGATGATGGACTATCATAATGGGTACCAGTGTCTCCTTCAATATTTCAGAAGGAAGGTATGGTATACCAGTTACCCCCTGTTCTCCAAGTCCAATGAACTATATCTGAGTTCCAGCTGTAGTTAACTTCAGCTTAATAAACTTATAACAGCGTGCTTGTTCTGGTGGCACTTTTCTCACATAAGTAGGAAGAATTTTGCTACGTCATTTAAGAGAAAACGTCTAACATATGGATATAAGGAAACATTTTATTCATTTCTTTAAAGCGAATAACGTTTCAGACAGAAATGAAGCTCAAATGAAGTTAACTATTATTATTCATAAGTACCAAAATAATAATTTATTCGATCCAAAAAATCCATGCAAAAGAATACGAGAAAATGGGCCATTTCTCAAGTGGTCCACCGGGAAATGAACCAGTGGGCCAATCCGCTCCTGTTAACAGTGGTGAAAACTGCAGTGTTGAAGGTAGATGTATAGTCACGTTTATTGCATTAAAGTTGAAAAACACAAACTTTCAACACCACCTTGGGTCCTATCACCTGTAAATACAGTCGAAACCGTTTATAAGGAAGTTGAAGGGAGTTAAGAAAAAGTTTGTTATACGCAAACTTCGTTTTATCCAATTTTGCCTTAAATGTATCAGCAAACGAGCAAAAGTTATGTAAAAAAGCACATACAGTATACTACTATAGTACGTATGTATTAGAAAGCAGAAGTACAATAATTGAAACATTTACCTTTAATTTTTCATTCACACTTCTGGAAGTAACTATCCAGAGTTCCCTGTTTTTGGGATTGAACAATTGCTGTAGACAGCTGTTTTTCTATTTGATCCAACAATGCTGAATGAAACAGATTTTTTGACGCAAAAAAAGCACGCAAATTATTAAGACTTTCAATTGCCACCGCATTTGATATTTTTTTTAACTTCTGCGTATTCTTCCTCCTCATCAGTGGACGCGTCATACTGAGAGTTCAACACGCCATCAACGATGTCCTGATCTGTATTTTGAGATTCCGTTGAGATGTCATCACCAGCCACCAGATAATCTGGAAAAGATAAATCAGATGAAATGAGCCCTTTTGCACTCAGGTGATTCCATGTTTCGTCTTTAGTAGTAATCACTGTGTCTTCATTTACTACTGAAATACCAAAACCAGCATGTTTCCAACAATTTTTTATGGTTACATCAGTTACGGTAGTCCAAGCATTTGATAGCATATCACATGCCATTCGAACATCGATGACAGTTGGTTGCCTCTTTTCCACGTTAATAAGAATTTTTCTGGGTAAAATTTTGCAGTAATGAAGTTTTAGGTTTTTTATAACACCCTAATCCATGGGCTGAAGTTTTGATGTAGTGTTTGGTGGAAACCGATGTACATTTGTAGATATGTTAACACTATGTTAGACGAATGTGCTGCACAATTATTGATGAGCAGCAGCAGAACTTTCCCATTTTTCTTTGTCATTTCGTTGTCAAATTGTTTCAACCATTCTGTAAAGAGTTCCGATGTCATCCACGCTTTCTTATTAGCTCTGTAACTTACTAGTAATTTTTCACCTTTCTTGAAGCATCTGGGATTTTTTGATTTCCCGATTACGAAAAGTTCCCTTTTATCGGATCCATCCATATTTGCGCACAGTTAAACGGAGTTTTGAGTTTTTCCCACCAGAACATTTTTCACCTTCGAAAGCTAAGGTTTTTTCTGGCAATAACTGATAAAAAAAACACCAGTTTCATCAGCATTGTAAACATCACAAGCTTCATACTGCAAAATTAAGGTTTCACTTGATTCCAGCCACTTTTGGGTTGTTTCATCATCCACAGAAGCACTCTCTCTGCAAATGGACTTAAATATGATTCAATGACGCTCTTTAAATCTTTGAAGCCAACCATTGCTTGGCTGAAAATCAGATTTTCCTAGAAGTCGGGCGAAATCTAATGCTTTTTCCTTCAGCAAAGGGCCAGAGACTGCAACGTTTTTGCTTCTCACTTCTTGGAACCACTTTAATAACGCTGCTTCCACGTCTGTATAAAGACCTTCACGAAATCATTTTCTATCGTGGCTAAAAGAACCTTCCGAGAACTTTCCCTTCAAACCATCCTTATTTTTTTAAATTGTGGATAGTGAATTTGCCGGAATGCCAAATGTTTTGGCTGCGTCGCACTTCTTTTTCCCATTCTCCACCAAATTGATTGCTTCAGTTTTTTCATTTAAACTCATTGTTTTTTGTTTAACAACTGACATGATTTGCCAGCTTGTGTTGATGCATTCTAACGAACGAATTTGTGAGAAAAATTGCTGCCTCCAGAACTTTAAACCATCAGATGCACCCGCTTAGGAATTGCAGAAGTGCGATTTAGACAAACATCTGCCTATCTGGTCCATCCGAACAATTTAACATACGGCCCCAAAACGAAGACGCTGACATTGGACACCCCTGGCATGATTCCCCAACACCCCACCTCCTGATCCTTTATCACATTCCTCCTTCTATTCTCAAGCTGGGAAACAAATCATTTACCCTCTAAGCTCTTGGGGTGATAAAGTGGGGTCCCTCCAGTGAAAGAGAATTAAGGAAAAGTGGGGGATTCTGACACCGCCTGGCTAGTCTTCGGGCATTTCACTGAGTCAGAGGTCTCAAGATATCCTGAAGAAGAAAAAAAAGAAAATGGCTACTCTCCCGCAGGAGAAATGTTGAATGGGAAAAAGGCAAAAACTTCGTTATATATGATTTTGGACAAAACTGCTGTTCGTAATATCCAGTTGAAATAACATTACGAGGGCATTGAAAATTTAGGGAACTGCAAAGACATCGTTATATATTAACCTTCCTTATATCCAAGCTCGTTATATGAGGGTTCAACTGCATTCCAAAAAGCAAATGCTTACAGGTGATCAAGACCCAAGATGGCGAGTCTTCTGTAATTTTCAATTTTCTTTAAAGTGGACATCTAGTGAATTTGTTTCCTATACTTCCGATGGGCAAACTCCTGTACACATTTTCTTCGCAACTAATGCATTCCCAAGGATGAAAATTTTAACATTGATTAAAATAACTTCATATTATAACTTGGAATACTTAGTATTTTCTAAAACGTAACCATAATTAAGCAATCCAACATTTGTTTGTCTACTGACGTCATCAATGTACAGGTCGTGCCATCTTTTTTCTGGTTTCAACACCACCAAAGGAAAAGTTATTGATTTTTAATATAATTATGGCTATTTTTTAGAAAATATTAAGTACTCCAAATTATAATATGAAGTTATTTTAATCGATGTTCAAATTTCCATCCTTGGGAACGCATTAATTGTGAAGAAAATGTGTACAGAAGTTTTTTCCATTGGAAGTATAGGAAGCAAAATTGCTAGATGTCCAGCTTAAAAATTGCTACAGGGCTTCTAGAAGAAATGTCAAATGAACGAATGAAAGCTTAAATCATGTTACAAAAGTAGTGGAAATTAAAGTGATGATTTGGTGCAGCATGATCCTGGAAAGTGATGTGAAATTTACTCATCTAACCAACAAAATTATTTGATATTTCTTGGCCCTTATCAGCCTAAAGTCACCAGATTTCCAGCAAATGAAAGTATCCTGAAACACAAACGAATATATTTCAACACACTCTGGTATAAGGAATTCCCTGTCATCGAATGTAGCATTGTAAAAGGTGCTGCCTTTTGTTTTGTTTGCAGTATATTTCCTGAAGGAAAAAATGGAGAATTTGCAGATCCAGCTTGGATTCATCTAGGTGTAAGATAATGGCATAAAATGGAAAGTTAGTTGGCACTTTTCACTGCTTTTCAGTCGGCACTTTTCATTTCATCACCCCTCTCCCCCTCCACACCCCGATTAATTTATTTCACTTCGGACTGGGCCTGCTTCACAACAAAAGCGAAAAATATTACAATTGGTACAGATGTCCTTTTAATGTGTAGTAAATATTGTTCTGTTTACAAGAGTAAACAGAACAAAATATAAATTAAATTGCTTGTATCTAACTCTTATAACAATCATATCTCAATATGTTGGATTGCTCTGTATAATTAAAACATGCTAGAAACAAAGTCAATTTTAAAAAATAGCGTGGAAGACAGCATAAAGAATTTTGCTTGTGTGTCATCAAGGCAAGGTGTTCCTTCGCATAGAAATTAATGTTTAGTAATTAACCTTATTGATTAACCAGTGGTTTGGCATGGATGGTTAAGGGAATGAAATATGATGTGTGACATATGACATGTAATATTTGTCTTTCAGTCTTCCACTGTGTTTTCAAAAATAGGCTTTCTTTACATGCCCCAATTCTGTGCATTATACACTGGCGTGCAAAAATTAAGGACCAGACGGTGTTTCGAATGTAATGTCGTGAAGAAGTGCTCCACATTGACTCAAATCATACCATAAGATCCCCCAGATGTAAGAATATGGGACAAGCAAGCAAAACCGCAAGGAATCCAAAGGATACAAAAGCACTTTATTGAAAAGGTAGCTTCGAGCACAACTGGACAGAAGACAGAAACGGTCCGTGTGACACGCGGCTGTCAAGAAAAATCCAGTCTTTAGTAGGGGATATGGTCATCCCTGACTGCGTTGCAGGATTTACGTCTGTCCATGCTGAGGACGAGGTTGTCAAGGAGCTGTTGAGGCATTGCGGCTCATTCCTCTTGTAGTGCCAATCGCAGCTGCGGAATCGTTGCTGGCCGCTGGTGACGTGCTGCCAAGCATCTCCCGAGAAGGTTCCACACGTGTTCGATTGGATTTAGGTCCAGGGACCTTGCGAACCAATCCATGCATTGAATATCTTCACTCTCCAACAGCTCTGCGACAGCCACTGTACGATGAGATGTAGCGTTGTTGTCCATGAAGAGGAACTCGGGACTCACAGCACCTCTAAACAGACGCACGTGAGGCAGGATAACCTCGGTACAATAGCGGACACCAGTGACTGAACCTCCTTGGAAGATGTGGAGGTCAGTACAGCTACCAAGCAACTCCGCCAACTCCAAACCAGTCCCTTTCGATGATGGAGGTGTAATTGCGTGTTCCCTGCTCTCTCCAGATGTGTATACGTCCAGAATCGCTCGTCAGACTAAATCGGTCCTCATCCGCAAAGAGAACTCTACCCCATTGCTGATGTGTCCAGTTCTTGTGTTCCTGGCACCACAGAAACCACCATCTTCGATGAGCAGGCGTTAATGGCACACTCTGTACTGGTCGTCGTGCAAATAGACCACCTTTGTGCAGCCTCCTGGCCACGGTAAAATGCGATAACGGACGTCCAGTTGTCTGTTGCATGCACCTTGCTATTTCTCTCGCTGTCTGCCGTCTGTCTCTTCTCGCCTGTATGACAATATACCGGTCGTCCGCTGCCGTGGTTACTCGTGGACGACCACTGCTAAACTCTTCGACAGCTGTTCCTCTTGTTTGAAATACTCTCCAAGCTCATGAAACGATGTTGTGAGCGATGACGAATTCCTCGGCCACACTAGTCACACTTCGACCTTCTTCCAACTTCCCAATGACACGACCTCGGGTAAAGTCATCCAGATGTCGTCTACTGGATTGTCTGTTGGCCATATCACACGGTGGCAGCAACTCGACGTCGTTCAAACCAATGTACACCGTGCAATAGCTTTCACCGAATTGCTGAGCATGATCATGATCATATGTAGAGGATTTTAGGAAGGGAGTGTCTGACCCCAGGTCTTAAACAACCCTTAGTAATAGGAAACTAGGAGATTTGGGCTAGAATGTCCGATAGGAAAGTGACAGGGAAGCGAAGTAGAAAGAGGGAGGAAGACACCCTTATTTATTACCGGGGGCCAGTACCCGGGGTCTGACGGCTTAACGTGCCCATCCGACGCATGGCGGATATTTAGTGGATCGAACGTTCGTGCCTGCCTGGGATCGAACCTGAGGACCTTTCCGTGGCAGTCAAGAACGTTGCCCACTAGGCCACCCGCGGCCCGTAAAAATTGCTTAGTATACACCGCCCGTGTGCTTTATACCCTTTCGACACTCCACACTCACACCCCCACACGTACACACACGTCATGCTGTATATATGCGTGTGTCCTACCGTACCGGACCCTAGTCTTATCTCCTGAGTGGTCTGTCGGTCTGTTCTGCCTGCTCGTTCTGCCGTTATGCTATTTTCTTCTCTTTGTCATTAATTTTTGCACACCAGTGTATGTCTAACCTATGATGTGATAAAGGACTGCTGTGGGACCCCAAGGCACTATGTTGCATATGTGGGCCATTTATCCATGCTGTTTACGAGAGTTTTATTTTTAAGTGAATCTATCACAGTACTCCTTGAAAGGGCCGCTTTGCTTTCAGTCATCTGGTTTCTGCCATCCACCTAAGCAACTTTAAATAATTTGCCTTAAATAAGTAAGTTCCTAAAAAAAAGTAAGCTAGCAGTTGACAAAAATTATTTTCTTTGATTTTACCTCATTATGATTCCAGCCAAAAATCCACTGAAAAGCCTGTGTTAAGTTTAAAATACACAAATATGATATGACGTATACTCTAATTTAACTTTAATTTTTAGTTTCTTTCCTGTGTAAATTTTTAGTTTATTCTCTCAGTGCGTTTCAACCTTAACATGTGTTATATTTTTCTCGGCCACAAAAATGTATGTCGGCGGCAGTTTGAGCTCAGGATGCATGATGTGTGTTTGAACTTGATAAGAACGAGCTATGTAATGTTGAAGCCAACAATGAAAAAGTGTGGCGAGTTAGTGGTAGTCGTGGCGGCTGTTTAAATTTTTAAATTGTGTTCTTTCATGCAGATAGCATTTGCTGATCTGTAGTTTATATAGTATATACTTTGAGTCAGTCTTTTAAAACTACTTCTATACTATCCTCAAACTACTTTCCTTAGACTATCCTCTCTTTGAGGGTAACTTCTGATTTTTTCCCATTTTTAATTCATGAAATACCATCTTTCCGTAGAAAATACCACGAGTTTGGGTAATTAATTCTGTTAAGCATTTGGAAAAAAGCATTGTAGCAAACTGATATTATTGAGATGTCCAAGAAATGAAATAATTCAAGTTAATTCCACTAAGTGCCTAATGTGGTTATTGTAACTATGATTTAGTGAAGTGCAGCTGAACATAAAGTGAACTGTAAGTAAATATATGGTTTGTGAGTCAAATATTCAATAAATGCTCTGCATCAATACGTGGCTAATTGCATGGTATTATGCACATTGGTATACAATGTTACTTATTACTGTTTCACAACGTGTGAAACAGTAATAAGTAACATTTTATACCAATGTGCATAATACCATGTAAGTAAATATTTCGTGAACTTTATTCGAGTGACTTTGTTCACTTCGCACGAGTGAATAAGAAAAATAAGCTTTACCTAGTGTTTTCAAAAGCTACATACACACGTTGTAACATATAGTAGAACATTACAACCCATATTTCTCAATTTAAACTTCACCTGTAAACAAAACAACAGAAGCACAGTTCAACTTTAATCTGCTATGATATGCATAGCAGCTCAATTTTAAATTAAGGCATTTGGCAGGAATAAAATCAATGTAATACTTCCACCACAGCCTCTAACAGGAGCCCTCACAGAGTGATAGGTATTTTCGATTATTCCGCCATATTTATTTTTACTTACATGGTATTTTGATGCAAAAATGAATATTGTGCATTGTTATCAGATTTACCAGACATTCTGTTTTCCCTAGACTATCCTCTCATTGAGTGTAACTTCTGAATTTTTCCCACTTTTAATTCATGAAATACCATCTTCCCGTAGATAATACCACGAGTTTGGTTAATTAATTCTGTTAAGTATTTGAGCACTGTAGCAAATTGATATTATTGAGATGTCCAAGAAATGAAGTATGTATATCTGATGAAAGGACAAGAAAATAAATGCTGGGTAGGATAAAATAAATAAAAGAATTGAGAAATTAGTTCTCATTACAATCAGTTTAAAAATAAATAAATTAATTAATTAATAATAACAGTTAAAAACATGACGGGGTCTCTTAAAACGTTCTCCCGAAATCGTTCATTGCCGATACCGAATTTATTTGGTAAAAAAAATCCGGAATTTGGAAATTGATATTCAGATTTAAAAAACAGAAGCTACGACTTTTCGTAATAATTTTAGTTTTCATTTTTTTAAAGTAGAATACGTGAAACATTTGCAGTGATGTTGCGTTCGTGATGCAATTTTTCACTGTAATTCCGAAATTCTAAGGGTACTCCGATTATATTTTATGGTAATACGTAAAAAGTTATAGTAAGTTAGAAGTCAACAATGTTCTGTTATTTCGTGAAAACAATTTGAGGAATGGAAGAAGAAAAAAAAATTATCAACGATTAAAAAATCACGACACCTGTCGTCTATCGCTGAAAATCCGTGACGTGTTTCATCTTTCTCGCTGCTGTTCAGGTCGGTCGTAAACAACCATCACCAATCAATGAACACAGCGACAGCACTGCCAATGGTGCTATTGTTGACTGAGGGTTTATTTGGATGGTTTTAAAATATAAAATGTTACCACTTTTGGCTAACCTTCCGAAAGTGGCCCGCTCCGATAGATGGCGCTCTGGCTACGCACATTTCACAGTCAACCACTCCCTCAACTTCATTGATTCCATCACAGGGGCGCATACACAAGGAGTAGAGAGCAATTGGCGTCCTCTTAAGCATAAGTTAACACAGGGCAACCACAAAATGTACTTGGCTGACCATATTATGGAATACTTATTCCGACGGAATTGCCGAATTTCCTCAGAACATTGCTTTGAAAGTCCTGATTCGTGCGATCAGGCAGTTCTTCCCTGGCAGATAAAGCTTTTCTGGCCTTTATTCTGCTAGGTACAGTTTCAGATTCATGAGGAAAACTCACTCTTCCGTCGTAATAAATATTTTGCACATATGCAAGAATGTGCATTCATAAAGGCCCTTTTAAGGGCCACCTAAAATCCATACTATTCACTTCCTTTGCCCATTTAACAACGCTACGCTTCATGATTTAGCGATAACGTGTCGCCATCTATCGTCGCTTCAGAAACTACTTTTGGGGCACTTACGGAAGGTTTACGATTTAAATACATTAAAGAACTGGCAGCTACTTTACATAGATGTAATATTTTAAATGTCAGTTGGGGCTCAAATATAGGGTAACCAGAAGTCCCTATTTTCCAATCTGAACCGATTCGTGAAATAGCAAACTAAATTTTATTTTGTGATTTACATATTGAACAATTTGGGTGTGTACCATGAACTTAAATTTCAAAAACCGAAAAGTATATCAAAGTTGTTTATCGGATGTGCTGCCATCTGTCGACCGATTTGTAATCTCAATAAAGAAGTAAATGAATTTATGGCACCTCTATTCATATTGTACTGTGGAAGTAACTTTTTTACGGGTCTTATAGAGGTTGGTGGTCAAATTTTCGAACTAAATCCTAGTTCATCATCAGGACTACGTCACTGGAGTAGTACCCTCTCAGATTCTAGCAGAATTTAACTCGCTAGAAAATACCTTGCAGTACACCCTGAAACTGGAAAAGGCGCAGTGGTCTAAGGCGCTGGCCTATGATCATTGGTCCGTAAGGGGTCCGGGTTCGAATCCCGGTCAGGCATGGATGTTGTGTTTGTCTTACGGCACTGGCTCTCTCTCTCTCTTCCCTGGAACCAGTGACCCTAAATTAGGGACGGGCGACTGCTTATAGCCCATTGAGTTGCTCACGGTGGTCGTTAAACCTCCAATCAAAAAAAAAAAAAAAAAAAAGAAACTAGAAAAAAACCATAGCATCAATTTGCTTGATTTAAACTTGACCTCAAGAGAGGGGAGAATATTCACTCAGCATTTTAGAAAATCCACTAACACAGGGAAGATGTTAGACTTCTCATTTCACCCTGATTATATTAAATCGAATACGGCGAGACAATTTTTGGAAAAAATTGAAGTCCTGGTCTCTTCAGATGCTAAAACAGATAGTCACAGAGAAGAATTAAAAGAAATAGTGGCAGAAAACAATTACCCTTCCCCTTATGTTCAGAAATTGTTTAGACAAGTGCCAAAAAAGAAGCAGGAAATAAACAACTTCAAATTCTCCAGCAAAATTACGTACCACAAGGAACTTTTCGAAAAATTGGAGCAAAATATAATATCAGGCTTGCTCCAGATCTAAGTAACAAATTAAAGAAATTCGTGCCAGCTTTAAAGTAGAAAGAAGTGGACTTCCAATTGCAAGAAGGAGTAATATATTGCATCGACTGTAACTGCTGACTCAGCTATATAGGAGAAACAGGGAGAAGTATTTAAGTCCGAATGAAAGAACACTAAGCAGCTATTAGGAACATTAGTAACAAAACAGGGATAGACAGACGTATACAAGCAAGTGGACACTCCATAAATTGGGACTCAGTAAGAATAACCACCCACCAGTCAAACTTAGTAAAGAGGAAACTAGGAGAAGGGATCAAAACAGTTAGGAGAAGTACCACAATTAATGATAATTGCGGTTGGACACTTTTGATTGAGTGGCAGCAACTACTCAAGTGACGTAGTCCTGATGACTAACTAGGATTTAGTTCGAAAATTTGACCACCAACTTTTTTGAATAACAACCTATATGGGACCCGTAAAAAAGTTATTTCCACAGTACAATAAAGAAGTTAATTAACGGACAGCGGAGCGGATCGCAGTTAGAAGTATAACCAGGAAGGGTAGGGATACTACCTGAAAATTTAACTTAAAAATCTCTTTCATACCTTAGTGAAACCCATAAATTTAAAATATTTATAATACGATTTCATTTTAGAGAGATCCTTATTTTTCTCTCTCTGAACTTTCAATCCATATTATGGTCTTTTTCTTAAGCTTAAAGCAAATACTTCTATGAGATAATATACTCCGGCCCTGAATATTAGTGTCAAAACTTACCTCGACTGATTCTTTGGTTCAGTAATTTTAACTTTGAAGACGTAACTAAAATGTTTCCCTTTCAGGCGTAATTTTCGGGAAAACTGTATGTTATCATTGTGATCCATGTTAATATTAATTACTGAAGCAGGTTTACTTTTATCTTCGCGTTCGTTTTCCATGTAGCATGTCACGTGATTACGTAAACCAATCACGGAACGTTGAGCACCCTCCGAAGATTTTGCAGGTTTTGTGAACATACGTGTGGCATCCATCTTAAGACTCTTACAGTCGTTTTGAGCTGTTGGTTTACGTCGCGACAAGTTTGGTTTCCGTAATTTGAAGTTATTTCTTTTTAGAAATGGTGTGTTGTTGTGCTTACGGATGTCACAACAATTCCGGGCGACCACCTCGTGGAGTTACTTTTCATAGGTGAGTAACGGAGAAACATTTAATATGAAATCTTTTAATTTCCGAAGAGCAGATAGTAGTCAAGCTCGTATATGAAAAATTTCAAGTGGAATATAATGAATGAATTATATTTTTAATTCATTAATCGGTCTGTAAACAGACACGTGAAGCGTTGATATTCTTTGATAAAGGGGCGTTCTTTCCAATAGCGCCTGCGCTTGTCTGCTCATGTAGCGGTTGCGTTTGCTAGCGCTGAATGTCGTTGTTTACATTCCCTGTCGATTACGAAAAAAAGATTGGTTCCTCCACTCGGAGATGTTACAACAGGCTACATGAAGTTTACATCGGTAAATATAACCAAAAACAGTAAAACAAAATCGCTAAATCATTAATTCAAGTACTGGAAGCAGTAAAAGACGGAAATCATGAAGTTTTATTATTTGCTCCACTGTGTAACATTTGTGGAAAAATGTCTGTTTTATAAACTACAAAATCTTCGGATTAAGAACTCCAGTAGTCTATCAGCTATGCCATCTTTCCTAACGCAGACTGAATAAAGTATACCTTTATTTATTTTATAAACTACAAATTCTCCAGATTACGGTGGCGTAGTAATGTTTCAAAAGCTGGGGTGAGGTGGGGGTCCGAACACACATACACACAATATATATATGAAGATCCCCGACGGAAAATCTGGGAGGGTCCTGACCCCCCTCCCAGTGGTTACGCCTATGCTTCAGAATAAGAACTACAGTAATCTATCAGCTGTGTTTTCTAATGCCGCGTGAAAGGAGTACACATTTCATAGCACCGCAATTAGATTCAATATTTAGTGCATGTGCACCTGAATTTGGATTCACAAAATGTTCGGAATTGGTGCTCTAGAACTTCATTGAACGGTGGTTTGGGTGCAAAATAGCATATATAAGTGTCGCTTAAAATTAAAAAAACCCAACAGTGTCAGCTAAATAAGCTTTAAAAGTGAGGTTACTGAGTGAAAAGCTGAAAATTGAGATTGTGTAATTGAGGAGCCAGTGTGCTCTAACTTTCCTCTGAAAAAACCAGAAGGGTGAAGATCACACACCTTCACCTTTTCCTAGAATTTCGTGTTGACTTTTTTTGGATATAAAATGGAGATCATTTTAGATCCAAAAAAGTAAACACCCCCTCTCCCTAATAATATCCCTGGAGTAGACATTGTTCAGGGACAAGCCTAGGTAGTCAAAATCCTGACTGGGCATTAAACAATAGAC
This sequence comes from Macrothele yani, assembly GCA_039090855.1. Taxonomy (NCBI): domain Eukaryota; kingdom Metazoa; phylum Arthropoda; class Arachnida; order Araneae; family Macrothelidae; genus Macrothele; species Macrothele yani. The sequence goes on from CM077000.1 coordinate 29,870,684, forward strand.
AGGAAATTTACCAATCCTGAACAGGAAAGTGATTCGTATGAAAATGGTCAGTAGGAATAATTGAAATCAAAATACAGCAATAAATATTAACTAGTTTTGATAAAATATAAAAGGGGCCCAAAATTGCAAGTCACTTCTCAGCAACACATCTTTGCACCTACCTGCAAAAGTGTATTCATCAGCCCTAAATTAAAAATCTAGGTGCTCTAATACAACAATGGACAGTATGCATTGTATTATAGCAACCATTTTGTATTATACAAGTATAAATTATTATTGTTTTATTTAGGTTTCCATCAGATGAATCTTTAAAGAAGTTATGGACTGTGGCTTTGCGAAGAAAGAATTGGAAACCCACTCGTTGGAGTTCTCTGTGCTCGTTACATTTCCATGAAAATGATTTAGACAGAACATCCAAATCGAGAGTTCAAATAAAAAAAGGAGCTGTTCCTACTATATTCCAAGGTTCTCCAGCACACTTGCAGGTATTGTAATACTCTTTCAAGGTTTTTACCTACAGTTGTACCTAGTAGATAAAAAAATTCGATGCTGGTAGCAACTGCCCTGAAATTTTGATCAGCCATCATGTCATGTATGGCAGATTTCTTTACCAGGGAAATCAAAGTTTTTTAGCAGCAACGAACAGACACCAGTTGCAAGCTGCACGCATGAAGACATTATTAGCTAATGGGATTTTATTTTGTGTACATTTCTAATTTTCCTAATGGTTCGTAATCTGACCATCATTGTAATTTAAATAAATCATAGTAATATATAGAGACAGTGGTAAATGTGTAGTTTATCGTCCTAAATTATTTTGTCGAAATGTTGAAGGATAACGTTATTTTTAATACACCACAATATGAATACTCAAGAAACGCATATAGCATATTAAATCCGTTTATTTTTATGGTGTAATAAGCACAGAGATTGCCAAGCTTTCGCACTCCACTGGGAGGCTTTTTCAAGCCAATTGTAGACGTAATGTCTACCGATATAGTTATTTTTTCAAATTATGCATAGGAGGCTTTTTTAAGGCAAAGGTAGACATCTACCATTGCCTTAAAAAAGCCTCCCAGTATAGTGCGAAAGCTTGGCAATACTGATATAGTTACTTTTTCAAATTATGCATAGGAGGCTTTTTTAAGGCAAAGGTAGACATAATGTCTACCATTGCCTTAAAAAAGCCTCCCAGTGGAGTGCAAAAGCTTGGCAATACTGATATAGTTACTTTTTCAAATTATGCATAGGAGGCTTTTTTAAGGCAAAGGTATACATAATGTCTACCATTGCCTTAAAAAAACCTCCCAGTGGAGTGCGAAAGCTTGGCAATACTGATATAGTTACTTTTTCAAATTATGCATAGGCTTTTTCAGGGGTGCAGCAAATTTTCAGGGCCCAATATTTCCCCAGAACGCAATTTTTTTTTATGTTCGAAATTTCCTCCAAAACTGTAGCGGACTTTCATACAAGTTTAAGCGAGTATTAGATCTATATGTTGATGATTAAGAACTAATCCTAAAACCGATTACTTAAAAATTTGAAAAAAAAAAAAACCCAACCTAATATTATTTATTTTAGATTCAAAATGTCTGAAACATTTTTGGGTCTAGGTGAAAACAGTGGTGGGGCAGAGAGGCTGAAAAACAAAAAGCTAAAAAAAATTCTGCAATTAACTATAATTTATTTCATTCTAGCATTTCAGGCATATAATTGTGCCAGATAATTTCACTGAATTAAATTTGAAAATTTAATTTTACTGAATGACTTAAATCCTTTGAAAAATGCATGGGTCATTCGCTTTAAAATGTGCGGAACTCCTAATAATTTTTCAGATCGGCGCCTACGACACATAAGCTACCATTAGTTTTGAAAAAAATGTATTAGCATGACTAGTGGTTGCGCTATACTTATTACTTGTGCCACGCTGTCTACGTCTTGGCATTAGTAAAATCGTTTGGGCTCGGTGAATCATATGCCAGCGGCAGTGTGCAGTACGTCACTGTGTCATAACCTCTTGTATTTATAACGACATGACATTTTTCAAAATGATTACTTCATTACCGTGCAGTAAATTACTCATGTTTTACTCGTTGTTAATAAGTCAATTTTTCGTTTTATTATTATTACTAACCCACTGGCAAAAATTTCCCCAAAGCTGCCTTAATTTCTCCCGAACCTCGTTCGCAAGTTCGGACAAATTCTGCACCCTGGGCTTTTTAAGGCAAAGGTAGACATTATGTCTACCATTGCCTTAAAAAGCCTCCCAGTGGGGTGCGAAAGCTTGGCAATCTCTGTGCTTATTACACCATAAAAATAAATGGATTTAATACGCTATATGCGTTTCGTGAGTATATTGAAGGATTTCGAAAAAGTGAGACAAAGAGATTTGAAAGTAAACAATTTCATGGCAAATGGTGAAAAAATGGCATCTTTATAGTGCATTTTAAAGATTTTTACCGTAATATTTACATGTAAGTACGATGCTGTGAACAAAAGCTGCGCCAGGCCTAACACAATGCTTTAGTGACAACGTAAAGCTTTGCTCTGCTGAAACGATGGTCTCATTCCGGCGGCCATTTTGCTGGTGGAAGAGTACAACAGAAAGGGGGAATGTTCTTGCCAGGAAAGCGTTCCATTTTGTAGTGCTACGTTGCAGAAAATAGCTCATCATTTCTGTCTCAATTTTTAACATCACAGTCTGACAATTTCTTTTTTTTTGTGTGTGTATGATTCTTTGATGTGCAATGTAAGAGTTTTTTTCTTTGTTGACTTTTTTTTCTTTTGTAATCCAATTTGAAGAACTGCAAACCACGCCATCAATAGGAGGAGCAAAATGTTGACTTTTCGATGCCATGTAACTTCTGTTGGAGAGAACGTGACATGTACTTTAACACTTTTCTAAAAGAAAGAAAAGGCCAGTGCCGCAACTAGCACAACGTGCCCCCCCCTAGATTTACTTCAGCACCCCTAAGCACATTAATTCCCCCAGGATTTGGAACACCAGGGAGGATGCATTTTTTGCTGGGGGGGGGGGGTAGGCAGTCAGGGAGACTGTCTGTAAAAGTAATGGTGGTACCTAGAGCCCTGTAGTTTTATTTAACTTTTTAGCATGTCTTTTGTAAAAAAAAGATCGTGCTTTTGTTATCGGTTTGTCCGTCCGTCCGTCTGTAGACACAATATCTCTGCAGCTATTAGTCCGATTTGAAAAATTCTTTTTGCATTGGGAAGCTTGAAATATGCAAATGATGATCCTTCATTTCATTTTTTTTTTTTTTTTTTTACCATGTACAATTTCGCCACTAGAGGGTGTAAATGCAAATGATGTCTAATTCAAAAATGTGTTTATTCCACATATTTGCTTCTAAACATCCGACTGAAAAAAATTCTTTTATCTTTCGATTCCATTTATGTCGAAGAGTATTTTAGATATAATTCATTTTTCAAAATACACATAGGTTTTCCGCCAGGGCGTAAAAGTAAATTACATTTCCGCCCGATAACTCTTCTAAAACTCCAATTTGAAAATTTTTTACTTCAGTGGATACACCTCCTGATGGAAAATCTTTTGCATATAATTTCAAATTTTTTGGTAAAGAATACTTTGGCCACCAGGGGGCGTAAGTGTTAATTTTTGCTTCTGATGTATTCGCCATAAAATCTGAGCTTCTAAAATATCGATTGAAAAAATTCTTTCGTGGACTGATGCCACTCACATCGATAAACTTTTTCAAAAGATTTTCTTCTTAAGATATTCCATAGTTTTTCCGCCCGGGGGCGTGGATGTATATCTTATTTTTGTCAATATATCTACTTCTATTAGTCCGATTTGAAAAATTCCTTCTTTGTTGGATAGTGTTTCCGGTGTCACATGTTTTTCATATAATTTCAAAATTTTCAGGTAATTCATAGACTTTTTGCTAGGAAGCGTAAAGGTAAATTGCTTTCCCCCTTATATCTCTGCTTCTGAATCTCCAATTTGAAAAATTCTTTCTGCACCGGATACAGCTGCTGATGGGAAATTGTGTGCACATACTTTCTCATTTTTGTAATAAAAAAAAGTTTGGCCACCAGGGGGCGTAAACCTTAATTTCCGCTTCTGATGTATTTGCAGCAAAATATGAGCTTCTAAATTCGCGATTGAAAAAAAAGTCATTTGTTGACCGATACTACTCATGTTGACAAACCTTTTAGGAACATTTTCTTCTTGAAATAATGCATGGTTTCTACGCCAGGGGACGTAGATGAATATTTTATTTTTGTCAATTTCTCTACTTCTAGGAGTCCGATTTGAAAAATTCCTTCTTTGTTGGATAGTGTTTCCGATGCAAAATGTTTTTCCTATAAATTCAAAATTTTCAAGTAAATCATAGACTTTCCGCTAGGGGGCACAAAGGTAAATTACGTTTTCTGCGTTATTTCTGCTTCTAAAACTCCGATTTGAAAAATTCTTCCTGTATCGCATACAAGACCTGATGGAAAATATTTTTCATATAATTTCTAATGTTTGGTAAAGAATGGTTTGGCCACCAGGGAGCACAAGTGTTAATTTCTGCATCTGATGTATTTGTAGCAAAATCTGGGCTCCTGAAAACTCGACTAAATTTTTTTTTTCTTGGACCGACACTGCTCATATGGAAATTTTTTTGAGAATACTTTCTTTCTAAAATAATGCACGGTTTTCCCACCAGGGAACATAAAGTCACATCTTATTTTTGTCGATATCTCTGTTTCTAAGAGTCTGATTTGAAAAATTCTTTGTGTTGCAGAGCATTTCCAGTGCGAAATGTTTCTCACATAAATTCATGTTTTTTTTTAACGAACAAGTCTGCAACCAGAAGGCGTAAGCTGTTTACAGCAATATCTGAGGGATTAAAAACCCGATTGAAAAACTTCCTTCTGCCAGATACTATTGTTTTCCATACCGGTTCCATTGACTTTGAATAGCTTTGATACATTTAATTTGCGTCAGAATGGATTCAAAAGACGTGCTTATTACACCCGAAAATTCGGTGTCATCTTTGTTAAGTAATAGATTTAAAAATACATGCAATTGCTTTGTCCAAAACTAAAATAAATCACTTGAAGAAATCACCCTCTTACACATGCAGTGGTGCCCATATGAGTACTTTGGGGAGGGGAGGGGTTGCTAAGAAAAATCCTTATCTCCTTCAAGGATGTCAAACATTTTAGTAAATGTACAAAATACTAAAATACAACAGAAATAATTGATACAATCGATCATTGATATCTTATTATTTTAAAAATGCTTTAAAGAAAGGTTTTGTCTATTTTAGTGTTTTAAATTTATCAAAAATTTGGCTATACCAACTGCTGGGGGGGGGGGGGGGGTCGAGCCCAACACCCCTTATGGCCGCACTTGTACTTATGGCAGATCTGTGGCTGCTCTGAATAAATGTTGACGCCTGTCGTGCATGTAATTCTAGATAATTGACTGTTTTCCCACTTCCTCCACAGGGAATCCCATTGTGGCAATGTACTTTTCCTCAGCGACTATTGGAGAGCGATCATATTATTTACAACCCATTTCAGAGCAATCGTATTACAACCCGAATTCAAAGAGCCGAACACTTTCAATCTGTAGGACATTCAGTGTTTTAAAAGTGAAACTAGGCATTTATTTAGGCAAAGCTAAATATATCTTAAAGCAAAATATGAATATTTGGGTTAATTATTGTGCGTGTTCAAATTTGTTCATAAAGCTATAACTGGCAGCTATGCAGTATGCCCCTTTGTTACCTGCTCCCCCGCAGCTGGGGGGGGGGGGTAGTTACGCCACTGAGAAAGGCATCTGCTTACTTTCTATTTCGTGTCAGAGAATCATATGCATAAAATTGAAGCAATTGTCACCATGTGTTTTCACAAACTGCGACAGAAATGAACTATTATATTTTCTGTCAGGTAGCACTACAGATTGGAACGCTTTCCTGGCGAGAATGTTCTCTGTTCCTATTCTATTCTTCCACCAGCAAAATAGCCGCTGGAGCAAGACCTTCGTTTCAAAGCTTGACATGGTCGCCATGGTGTTGTGTTAGGCATGCCGCAGCACTGTTCACGTTGTTGTACTTACATGTAAATATTACGATAAAAATCTTTAAAATGCACTATAAAGATGACATTTTTTCACCATTTGCCATGAAATCACATACTTTAAAATCTGTACGTCTCACTTTTTCTAAATCCTTCATCATTTTGGACGCTGAACTACACATTTACTGAGACAGCTTATCCAACAGCAAGGCAGTTTATTGGCTCATACAAACGGCTGATTATTCATAGTGAAATGAAAGAATTGCATTCCTTTAGACAGCATCAATTCAAAGTTTTACAAGTATTATGTTCCTGTCACAATGATTCTACTGATATTATCAATGGGTGAATAAGTAGGAAAATAATTGACCTAGAATCTGAGCATGTAGCCACAGATCATGGTTATTGTCATAATCCAGATTCACGCCTGTTGGCTGAATACTCCGAGCGTGTAATTGTATATGTAGCTTTTCGCACTTGTGTTCCAAGCAAAATGAGTTGCCCAACAAAAAAAATACAGTCTCCCAACTTGAACATCTCATGCATAGCACTTCCTTGATACAAAAATAGTTAACAGCTTGAATACATACATGCTTGATTAAGCTCCAGAAGACAATCACCTCATTCATTTAATTTGAGCTATTGACCAGAAGTATTTAAGCATCAGGGTTTTTTTTTTTTTTATGCTGGGGAAAAAAATCGACGAACAACAAAAAAGTAAGAAGCATGTGTACCAAAATGATACTGTTTAAGGGGCAGTAAAAATTCAAAGCAAATCATGCCTTAATCTTCACCATTTTCCCTGATGGGACCTTCCTGCTATGTACGGCTTTGTATGATGTTTCATGAATTTATTGTATTATGTAACATTTTCTATATTATGGCATATTCTTTGATGTGGCATCTCTGGTATACTTACATATTTACAAAATATGAATTTTGATTTATAAAATATGAATTTTGATTTATAAAATATTTTTTTACCGGCACCTTGTTCTTAATTGCGATTGGTCAGATTTCACTTTTGTTGTGATTCTTTTTTTCTGTGATTGCCATACTAACATACCGCTTCACCGAAATCATGTGGGTAAGTATTCTTCTGCCATCAATAGAAGACGAATGTGCATGACAGAAAAGAGTAATAATAAAAAACAGAAAAGAGTAGTAACCGGTATCAGTTTAGTAGTAATACCAAACCGATAATAATATGCCCATTCAGTGTATGTAGTGGTTTTATGATTAGTTGATGTTACCCCCTTCCCAAAGAAAAACTAATCATTACCAGTGAGCCAGCTACCACAAGTTAAGAATCAAGCCATTTATGTAAGCGGCATCTGTGACATCAAAAGTGCTTATACAAAAAGACTTTTAATTCACAAACATTGCAATATGTTCGTGAGTCATATAAATGTCTCAAAAAGAATAGTTTTTAATGTAAAACACTCGTTGGTGAATTCAACCATCCAGATACAGAATTAGTCCCTCCCCTTACCCCCAAATGATTACATAAAATGCAGGCTTTGCATGTAAATCACGTTTCTTTTATAGCATCAATTATATATAAAAGTTTTAGTGGTAACTTGTGATGTTTGCGGATTTATATTCCATGAAGTAAAACATTTGCAGAGCGAATTTTGAAATAATCAATTTCTTAACCTCAAATTTTTATATTAATAAAAGAAAATTCAAGCTGCTAAATTGCAGTTTCAAGTTGTTTAACATGACTTGTTTACAAAACACGTTTGATCATTAAAATGATGTTCACTACTCGAAACTACATGCATACATGATAAAGTGTTCGTCCACACCCGTCACTAAACTTAGATTATCATACACACAACTTTAAAAACTATGAAATTACATGGCGGTTTTACCTACAGAATGAAAAAAACTTGTACCTATGCTGATCCCCCAGAAGCCAGCCAAAATGTTTCCTAAATTCTAAATACCTGGAAGTAGCCAAACACCCTAAACATTGATAAATCAACTAATAATATCTTTAAGAACAGTATAACAATTAATATAATAAAGAAGGACAAATTTATTAATATTAAAAGAATTGCCAACTCCATGCCTCACACATTGTTAACAGCTATTGCATAGTCTGCTCATGTCAGTCTTAAGTGGCTGCCGTGACGTTTTGCTGGCTTCACTTGGATTACATTGAGCCAACGGAGAGTGCTTTCTCCCCAATTTTCTAACCTCCTTGGTTCTAATATCTGTTCTTTTACACTCTCACAGCGGTAGCCATACATCATGGTAAGGACTCAGTGAGGTGTTGAAAACATGGAGGTGGTATTGCTGTGATGAAGCGAGGATTGCCTGTCATAGAACACCCACAGATGCTGGGCTCGAACAGATCATTTCAATTCATGCTACCAAAATCTCAATGGGTTTAAGGTCTGGTGATCAAGGTAGTCATTCGAGTGTGGTAAATTCACTTGAATTCTCCTAAAGCCAAATGGTCGAACTTGCGATGAGTTCTCCTGTCGAAAGATGGTGTGGAAAGAAAATCGTTACAAATGAGTGTAGTTGGTGTGATGTTCACATACCATGAGCATGTGCTGGAGGTTTTGATGGGTACAACAGGCTCCAAGGAGGCACATGTAAGCACACTCCAAACAGTTACACTGCCTGCACCTGCCTGTATGGGCCCCAAACTTAGCAAACTGGATCTACTTATTCCCACACGCATTCCTTCCCATCAGCATGATAGAATTGTAACTGTGATTGGTCAGACCACATGATGTGTTTCCAGTCCTCTGCACTCCCATTGCGATAGTCCTTTGCAAACTGCAGCCTAATGTTTCAGTGCCATGCAGTTGACAAAGAGACACAGTGTGCACATTGACTGCCACGGTATATTTTTTCATGGTGCGATGGATCGTCTTTGTGCATAAGCTTGTGGATGTACCCTTATTAAATTCCAACATTATCTGTTCTGCAGTAGCCTGTGAGATTCCTTGTAATGATGTGGAATGGTCGGCAGTCATGTCCAGAGTCAATTGCATGTTCACAGCCACATTTCTCAAGTTGGTAAAGATCCAGACTTAGAAATTTTGCTAGTAGATATTGGCCACCAAGACCAAAATTGTTAGTGGCCATGAAAAAAAATCAGTGGCCAAACTTTGAAAAAATCAAAATCTGTATTTCATACTGTTACTTTTATAAAATTGCTTACTATAATATCAGTATGTTTTATATTGCATATTTCAATTATAGTATGCTTTAAAGTTGAAACTGTAGTAATAAAATACAAAAATTGATCTTTGTAGTTTGGTCGGTGAGATTTTACGCTATCCTCCCACCACAGTTTTATCGCATCTTCAGGGTCAAAATTATTCATTTTTATTCCTGATGTTTTGACCTAATGCAACTTTCAAGTGTGTTCTTTTTCATTAGAAGGCTTCTTTCACCTTATGTGTTTTTAACTGCTGACCAAAGACATTCCACATGAGCATTCAACAGCGGTACCATTAAAAGCACAGTTACTAGATCTCTCATGATTTCAAAAGGCTTTAGATTATCTGAATTCTCTAATTTGTGTAACGAATCATTTAAAATAGACGAAATTCTGATAGGATTCACACTAACAAGAATTTTCTTGAGTTGAAGCTACTATTCCAAAGCACAACTAGGGTTAAACTTTAAAACTTTGCATATTTCAGTTATTGCATCATTACCATGATTGTTTAGGCCTTCAAAAGATTTGGGAAATAGCACCTCATCTAAAGAGTGGACACATGCTTGCAGAAAACTAATGTTTGAACATTATTAAATCTTTTTTTCAAGTTTTTGTGCAACTCTTTTTTCAATAAATCAATGCTATTTTCTGTAGAACCTAGTCCTAGATCTTCATCATCTGCAACACATCTTCGTTGATCAAATTCCGTGCTGATTTGGTGATCTTGAAATGTTGATGGCATGTCATTTTGAGACAAAGATTCCTTAAAAAAGAACCAATTTGCCCCTTCGTCTGCAGATTTTAAAACGGCCAACTCTAGTTCAGTAACATAGCGCAAAACACTACTGATGTCTGCATCAGTTTTTTTCCAACTTCGTGGAACAGTTAGCAACATATGAAATTATGTCAAAAAATCCGTTGATCCTCTGAATGGGGATATATAAAACCAAAAGTTGATTTTAAAAAATTGAGCTAGAAATTGGAATTCCCAAAAGTGATCATGTAAGAAATTTTATGGGTTTCATTCATGTCTTTTTTTTTTTTAATGTGCTGCTCCCATTATTTTTACACACAAATATGTATTTTGGCAAAACAAAAACCTATGTATTTTAACATGATTCTGTTTCACATTTTTCAAAAAGGAGTTTGAAAAATGTGAAGAATGTTAAAAAAGTGAATACTGGCATTATGTTCCAACATAGAAACTTTATCTTTCACAGAAATAAGGAAGTGGGGTGTTTTTCTTGGGGTACTATTAAAAGCACACTGATTATTGTAAAAAATACTTTGGAAGGCAGATAATATGAAAATAAGTCTTTACTTTTTGCTGACCATGATAAAGTCATAAATATAAATCAAGAAAAACATCCAGGTTATCGGTTATTTGAGGTTACCACTCATTTCACCAAATTAAATTTCCCGAGTTTTTCCATCTGCAGACAATAGTATTTTTAAAAGCCACACAAACTGCATTTTAGCTAGATGAACAGTATTGCAGAAACAACACTAACGGACAAAACTTGAACTCAATCATCTGCTGACTGTAAGGTGAAAAAAGGTAGTCTAACACACGAAAAAGAAAAGTATTTGCCGATCTCGTAAACATCAGAACTGGCGTAAAAAAAAAAGTACTTATGCACAGGATTACCATACCTGCCAACATTGGCAAGAGCCTTGTCAGTGGTAACCACTATTATTGTGTGGCATACATAGACGCTTTTTTACAAAACTGTGCATCTCTTTGAAAAAAGAAATATGCGCCACAACAAAACATAACATCAAACAAGGACACTAATGAAACTAACACATGTGAAACACAAAGTTGATTCCCCTGGCAACATTGCAAGATTTAAGTTCAAAACTTCCACCAGTAAAAATCAGTCAGATGCGTTCTAAATCCCACAACACTTGACGGACAGGAAATCCAAGCAAGTGAACTCGCAGTGCATGAACCTCCACTTACCATATGATCATATTGCCTCTAAAATTGTAGTTTATGCCAAGATGAGACCAAAGAAGAGAAAAAATGCTGAACGTTTTAACTGGGTGAAAAATCAAAACACACAGCAAGAATGAGGACTACTGTCAGTTTGTCTTTTGTTGACTGCAGCTGGACAGCATCCATTGCTTACCATGAGTGTGTGATATCAAAGCTTTTATTTGAGGAGCATGAGTGCCTGATATCAAAGCTTTAACTATTTTAGATAAATGGTGTAACTTTGAGAACATGAATACTTTTGAACACCAAGCATCAATTTTTACAAATTGTTCAACTTTGTCACTTTCAATTCATGAATTTCCCCCTCCCTTATCAAGCTTAAATGCAAAAACTTATGGGACGGGGGATATTTAACAATGCAGGAGAGTGGGAACGGGGTGGGGGTGGGATTACGGAAGAAATCTTTGCACCATCCGACCTGTGGTTTTGGAAATTTTCCCGCTATTTGCAAGCTGAAATACAAATATTTATGCAGTAAAATGTTATTTCACAGTAATACTGGACAGAGACAACATCGCAAGAAAAAAGGAATTACAATTGTGAAAAAAATCTGAACTCCGTCGATTTTCCGTTTTCGAAATTTTTGTGAAGACGGAATTCCATCCCACTATGAGCAACCCCCCCCCCCGAAAAAAATTATATTCACTTGTGCATTGGTCTCGCGAATGACCAAAATAATGAAAAAGGCGGAATTCCTCGATTTTGCGGATGAACTGCTCCTTTTCATTTAGATAAGTGCGATAGTTTAAACATAACTTGAAGATTGAAACTCATAATTATATATACATACAGGGTTCTTAGGAAAGTCCGTTTACCCCCTCTAACTTTTAAACCGAGTATTGTACCGCCACAGAAGTAACGTGCACCTATAGGAAAGTGACCATGCTCAATCGATTGGACGTGCTTGTAGCACCCCTAGTTGCAAAATACGGAACTTAGCAAAACTAACTCAGAATCCCAGAGAGATACGCAAAAAAGTCCAATTACAAAATGAAAGAGCAGTGTTTAATTAGTACAAAAGAACATTTGGTTCAACAGAAACACTTGCAGAAAAGACAAGAAAACGCGAACAAAGCTTCAGATGTCCGGCTGCTAGCACGCGACAGCAACAGAAAAGTGGTTACGTGATATAACACATAGTTCTGCTAATTTCAAGTTTGACATAAAATGACGTCAGACAACCGAAGGGCTATAAATGATGGGTGGGAATTGAGAGTGAATCAGAGTACAAGATCAGCAGGTAGATGGCTATTTTCACAAATGACGAGTACTGTGATATGAATGATGTTCCTTTGAATACGTTACCATGCATATGGTTTCAACAGGACGGCTGTCCTTCCCACAAAACCTTTCCAGTTCGCACGTTCGGCAACAATATTATTGGGTATAGTGGTTGTACGGAATGGCTACCATGGTCAACCGACCTAACATCGATGGACTTCTTCTTTTGGGGATACCTGAAAGATCAAGTCTTCTCTACAGAACCTTCCAGCGTGGAAGATTTAAAGGAACGCATCGTCAGGGCCTTTAATTCTGTAACCCCTGCCATGCTGTTCGAGATGCATTTCTGACCCGACTCCAGATGTGCATCATCGCTGATGATGTACACTTCGAGCAATGTGTACGGTAGACTACTCGCCAGGTTAGTTACACCTGTACCACACGAACTGTGTGTAATTTAAATGTTTGCTACTTTAACATGTCTTGTCTTTTCTGTAAGTGTTTCTGTTGAACAAAGTGTCATTTTGTACTAATTAAACACTTCTTTCATTTTGTAATTGGACTTTTTTTGCGTATCTCTTTGGGTTTCTGAGTTAGTTTTGCTAAGTTCTATATTTTGCCACTAGGGGTGCTACAAGCACGTCCAATCGATTGAGCATGATCACTTTCCTATAGGTACACGTTACTTCCATGGCAGTATGATACGCGGATTTAAAGTTAGAGGGGGGGGGGGTAAACGGATTTTCCTAAGAACCCTGTATATATGCATCCAAATTATTGATAGACTGAATAACGTGTAGGTGAGGTAGGATCCCCCAAGGTGAATTGCTGCAGAGATAAGCTTGTATGAAAACATTATGGTTGAGGGAAACAAGTTTAAAAGATGGGTTTCTGATAACCAGAATCCTGATAGTGTAGTGTTTTTCTCTCTGCATCTTACCCTGTTAAGGAATAATCCTACTAATCTACGTGCTTTCTTTCCAGAATGTTCTGGTCTGTTCTTTCGAATCATGTGATTCACTTTAATTTCCAAACGATTCTACGAACTGCACTTGTTCACAAGCATATAGTACTCATAAACCTTGATGAAGAGTTTTAGTTTTGTTCAGTTGCAAGGAGAACATGCTGTTCTATCAGTATGTGAAGATAAGGAAGTTACAACTCCTTAGCTGTATTGCATCATGGGCAGTGCTGGAAATGGGCCGGTGTATGCAGGTATGGCCTACAGGCACTTCTTTTTCCTAGTATTCCATACCGGCACTTTTTTTTACCGGGAATTTACATACTGGCACTAATTTTAGTTGTGAGAACTGCAGAAATGATTTTTCCCAACTTCATGAAAATTTCTATTGGTAGGGTCTTATCAGCTCGGGACCTTAAAGTCCTGAGTTCAAATCGAGCTGCATCACTAATGATTAGCCAAGGTTCGGAAGCTTTTAAAGAGTAGTTACAGTGTTCATTTTAACATCACTGTGCCGAATGAGCATATTTAAGTGAATGCCTCTGAAGGTTTTATTCAAGCAACTTGTTATTTTACATGAGTTTTCACAATGTTGTCACATTTGGAAAATTATCTGGATAGCAATAATTTCTTCTAATCAAAGAAAAAGGTATAGCCCTCCTTGGTTTGGTTCATGTTTAATCTATGGAGAGATACTCATTTTCCATGGTCAAAGTTAAATCAAAGATGGACCTTTTTTTTTTTTTAATGTTTCAAAACTAAGATAAGGATGGTAAATACTTTTATTTAACTTATAATGTGTTACTAATAAGAATCTACTTAGACTTTTTCTGCTGTACCCCAAGCCACAGACATGCTGAGTGGAAACGAAAGTTCAAAAATTAACATGGTGGAAGTGACACCCATTGCCACAAGTGAACTCCAGATAATCCTGATATTCTGGGGAGCATGTGAAGAATATGAAGGCTGACAATTAAGTAATGAGACTGATTTTGTCACACAGACTGTGGCCATGCTGCAGCCTCGTACCTCACATGTGTGGTATTGGTTCTTCCTCCATCCATAGTCTAAGTGGGAGCACCCTGGAAGGCCTCAGTGTGTAGTAGCTGTTTGGCTCGTGTGTGCTCCTCATCAGGAAAATGAACTCACGGAATATTGTGCAGCGGTATGCCGTTTATTTTTTGTTTTGTTTTTGTGAGGCTTGATGAAAATGCGGCAGTAACATACAGAAAACTGCAGCAGGCTTTCGGCAATGAGGAAATGTTAAGAGCACAAGCCTTCCTCTGGCACAAAAAGTTTTGTGAGGGCAGAACCAATGTGGAAGACGAACACCGGAGTGGGCGACTAACAACAACACAGCTCGGGCGAGTGAAGTTGTGCGACGTGATAGGCGAATAACAGTGAGAATGATAGTGGAAGAACTGAACAGGAATCACGAAAGTGTTCGCTGAATGCTGACTGACAACTGGATACTGACATCACAATAATGCGCCGTCCCATACCGCACTGTCGATACACCAATTTTTGTCCTCCAAATGCATTGCAACACTACTGCACCCTCCTTATTCACCCGACATGGCTCCCTGCGACTTTTTTTATTCCTAAAACTGAAATCAGTTGCGAAAGGACGTCATTTTGACACAGCAGCATACATCCGAAAAGCTGTGACGCAGGCCTTGAACAGTGTCTCAGCTGATGAGATCCACAGCTGCTACCTGCAATGGCAGCACCGGTGGAATAAGTGTGTGCAAGCTCAAGGGAACTACTTCGAAGGTGATCACATTGTAGTTGATTAAAAGTGTAAGTAAATGTGTTTTTTTTTTTTTTTTTTTGATCCAGTCTCATTACTTAATTGTCAGACCTCGTAGGTGTTGAAATGCTGGAAGCGTTAGGGGCTTTTGCTACTATTTCGTTAATAAACGGCAAAGTTTACATGAGTGGAGAATGAGTGAGAGAATTTCGATTGAACCTGCGTTGGGTATCAAATCGATATTGTTAGATGAGCATATGATGGCCACTCATTACATCTGCAGTGGACGACCATTATTTGCTGTTAAGTACTTCAAAGAATCATATGGCGACTTTTATACAGCTACATGTGGATCCCTGCGCAGGCACAGGTGGACAGATGTCTGCAACTACTGTGTGTAAAAGATTACATAAAGGTCTTAATGTGAAGTGCTTAGTTTTCAGGGGTGGATCCAGAAGTGCACCTTTAGGGCAGTTGCTCTGGTCTGAAAAGATTGATAGAGAGGTTGTGTGGAAGGGTGCACACATGCAGACTGTGTATGTGTGTGCTGCCTCTCCTTGGAGTTGCTCGGTTTTTTAAAAAAATTCATCAACAAAAATTGTGCTAAATTTTGAAATCACAAAGTGGAAAAACAGCTGAAAAAATCAGTACTATTTTCCTGGCATTCAATTGCTTGTTTTGCAAGGAAACAAGCTCCAGGCTTTTTACATATCAAGTCTAGATAGAATCTTTTAAAATAAATTTGAGCTCTTCCATTCCGACAGCTTAATTTAATAGAAAAAATTTCCAGCTTCAGTCATTGAATCATTCCTAAGCAATATGACCAGTGATTCCTCTTTAAAGTATTTGTTTATTCTTTCACAATGCACAATTTCCACTTCTTTTGAAGGGAATTTTTATTTACAGAGGGCTAGTCAAAAGTTTTTCAGTATTTGGATCACTTTATGTCTTCATATGTACCTTTACAATGAAAGCTGACTAGCATTCAAAGTATAGGCCATCGTGTTGCATTGTCTTTAGCCATCTGTCTGCCTGTCCGATTCCGTGGCAGTACCAGTTCTTGTCCTTCAAGACGAAGAACTCCTTCACCCCAGCTGCCACCTCATCCTGCTTGTTGAAGTGTCACCTGCGAAGAAAGTGGGCCATGGACAGGAGCAAGCAATAATCAGATGAGGAAAGATCCGGACTATGTGCTGCGTGTGGCATCAGCTAGATGCCCTCAAGTTTTTTTAGTTTTGTCCAGGTTGTTCATGCGGTATAAGGCTGGGGGTTATCCTGATGTAGGTGAGCGCGCTTCCTGTTCGCCAATGCCGGGTTTCTCCTCCATAACGGCATATATCCGCTCCAGCTGTTCAGAGTACAGGTTGGTGTTGATGGTCTGATCATCTGGAACAAATTCGTAATGGATTATCCCCTTGAAATTCTATGAGATGCAGAGCATTATCTGATGCTCGAAGTGCCCACGTTTGGCAGCAGTTTCTGGAAGCTGGCTGGAGCTCAACCACTGCCATTGTGTGTTCAGATTAAGGAAATAGGCCCACTTTTCATCACACGTAACAATTCTGTTTATGAATAATACATCACGTGGGTTTTCTAGGAGTGTCATGCAGACTTCCACTTGGTGGTTTGCTTCAGATAGCGTCAGTTCGTGAGGGACAATGTGGCAGCTCCTGTAGACCTTGCCGAGGTCCTGAAGGTGACTAACCATGGTGGTCTGATATGCCCAGCTTACCTGATAATCTCCAAATGCTATTTGCCAGATTTGCCTCTATAACCTGGTGCATTGCCTCCGAATCCATGGTTTGCGGCCTACCTGACCTTGGCTGATCGTGGAGGTTTCTGCCACTTGAGCGAAATTTCTTGAACCATCTGGTTGCAGTGCTGTAGTCCACGGAACCTTCCCCTTTCGCTTGACAAATGTTTCATGTTGCTTGAGTAACGTTATGGCTAAGTTTAAACTGGTAAAGCGCAAGTTCCCTTATTAGCCGGTTGTGGCTGTTCATCTTTTAGGTGTCCCAACCACAGACAGACAACATGCAATGCTGTTCACAGCAACGATTACCACTTTATATCACTTTCGACTGACTGCAGTGCATGACTTGAACTACCCAGTCCTAGCATAAATACTGTTACAAATGCACGACAGATGGCGCACAACCGGTGCGCAACATTGCCGACCAGTCAGGAGGCATGAAGCAGCTAGTGAATCATTGTGCATTCAGTCACAGAGGAGATAGTGTGTTTCATGAAGTACTTGCCATGGAGTTGGGTGATTATGAGAATAGTGTTGCTGTAATAGCGCTTTGGAAAATCAGCTTCTGAGATTTTCAACATGCTGAAGACGCTGAAAATCAGTCGAATATTTGTTCACCGTATTATAAAGAGGTTCCTTGAGACTGGAACTGTTACTGACCACCCCAGAAAGGGTTTGCCGCGTACCGTGAGAACTGCTCACCTTGTGAAAGCAGTGGCAGCCCATATTCCACAAAATGCTGTCCAAAAACAATCGGTGATGGCTTGTGAGCTGAACATTTCAAGAATGTCAACTCGCCCCACAACTGAAGCAGCAGAGGGTGCTACAATCGTCATAGACAGATCCTTTTCTCTGATGAAAACATTTTCACTCTTGAAGAGGCTTTTAATAGCCAAACTGACAGGGTGTATGCGTCAACCTCACATAAAGGTTAGGAGAAGGCTCCAAAGTCCGTGATGGGTCATCATCCAGCCTCTGTCGTGGTTTGGTGGGGTCTCCTATGAGAGTATCACAGAGCTCCATTTCTGTGAGAAAGGAGTGAAAACATCTGCCAAAGTCTATCAGGACAGGGTTTTGGGACCAGTGGTCAAAAATGTGAGTCACACCCTCTTCCAAAACCGACAGTGGAGCTTTCAGCAGGATTCCATACCTGCCCACAAGGCCATTTCAACACAATAGTGGCTTCAGGTGAATTTTCCAGACTTCATTTCTCTAGCTGATTGGCCTTCAAGCAGCCCAGACCTCAACCCATTGGACTACAAGTTGTGGGCCACACTGGAGGACATGGCCTGCAGAAAGAAACACCCCTGTATTGGCAGTCTCAAACGCCCTTTGGTGCGGGCAGTAGCAGCTTTCCCTGTGGAGACCCTGCGTAAAGCTATTGATGAGTCGCCACAGAGATTTGCACAACTTTCGACTCACCCTCTGTAGTTCATTTCATTAAGTCATTCATTGCCTTACTGGCTATTTTCTCTCGGACGTTTATGGAAATATCACATTAAGCAAAGTGCACCGATTGCTTTTCATGATCAGTCAAAATCTCTTTTTCCCTTCCACTCTCAGCTCCTTCTGTTTCAGAAACTACTTTTTTTACGCTTTCCAACCGTAGGTTGAAGAAGCGTATATGCTCCAAGCTTTTTCCGTCCGTCCATCTGTCGGCATGATTACTCACGCAAAAATGGTTCGATTTCAATGAAATTTTAGTATGTGGTAGGGGACCACCTGGGGACGAACCCTATTGAAAATGGGCAAAATGGGGTCAAAGGTTAGGACACAGGAGTGGGATCTATTCCATAACTCTTACGCATCATAACTTACGTAAAAATGCTGCGATTGCGACAAAACTTTATCAGGTTATTTCGGAGGTATACTGAACCGGTTCTGTAGAATATCATCAAAATGGGACCAAAGGTCAGGGCACAGGAGCGAGATTTATTCCACAGCCATTATCCTCATAACTTGAGTAATGATTTCTGGTATGTTGGAAAGCATATTATAATCAATGCATTGCATGATTTTACTAACTTGTTTTTCTGTTCTCTTTGAAGCTGCAACAGAACGTTTAAACTCCAAATTCATAGCAAAGTTTAATTATTTAGAATTTTATGAAAATCTGTGCGTTTATATAGCTAGGCTATAATTGATCAAAAATAATAATAATAATGATTTACAATCATGGCCGTTTTAAAAGGGAAAATCTTTGGGGAGCAATCGTCGCAGTCGCTCCCCACGGTATCCACTACTATCACTTTTATGAGTTCCTCTTATAGAGTGATTGAGGGGAGAACATTTAACCTGGGTGAGGCTTCATATGCATTGGAAAACAGATCAGTGGAGGGTTATACTTTAACAAGATGAGTCATGAATTACCTTTTCACATCTGGAGAGAACAATGTACATGCTACCGTTCCTCTCACATCCATGAAAGAAACTGGTGGGGGATAATTTTCTTGTTTGGGCAGGAATCTCATTGGGTGGCCGTATTGACCTCTTTGTGCTTCATCTCAGTATGATGATTGGCAGCAGGTATGTGGGCGGTATCCAAGATCCTTATGTGTGACCTTATGCAGGTGCCATTGGAGATATCTTCTACTAGATGATACTTGCCCTCACCAAGTGGCTCTAGTTGATGAATACTTTCAAGAGGAGGCCACCCAGCAAATGAACTGGCCAGCCAGGTCATTTGATCTCAGTATTGAGCATGTTTGGGATATCTCGTGAATTGCTATTGCGTTCCTTCTCCCAGGGTCTTTAACAAACTGATGAGGACCTTGGGACACCAATGGTCTTTATTGCCAACCTAGTGCTTGGGCACTATCATCAACAGCGTACAATAATGCTATAGGTCCTGTATTTGCTGCCCAAGCTAATTGCACTCCATGCTAGGGATCATCTGCCTGTATCAATACCATTCTTATCCTTATTTTGTGCATGCATCAGTATTTTTAACAGTAAATGTGTCTTCATAACTTTTTTTGTTTTGTCTTTCTGGAACTGCTTGTGACGTGCCTATCTCAGACATTACGCTCATGTCAAAATGGCAAGTAGCAATGATAAGCCTTTTGCTGGTGTAGCTTAATTGGGAAAGCCTTCAGCTCTGGAGGAGAAGGATATAGGCCTGACCCGGCAGAAGAGGGTTGTTTGAATTGCACAGTGGCACCCAAATGTAAAAATGAATCTCCTGGCTGTTGGGTTTTTTGAAAAATGTGTGATGTTCCATCAACACATCATCTGGAATTAATAAGAATTTCTTCTTCACTTTAGAAAATGTGTGATGCTTCATCCACACATCTTCTGGAATTTCTTAGAATTCCTTCTCCAGGGAGGTTCTTCAAGTATGGTTGTTGGTCGTCTGACCTGGAAACCTATGATTCTGTTCCAGCCCTTTCTCAAGGAGGCAGGGAGATATATGTGATGTAACTACCTCAGGGGTGATACACATGTCAAAACGGCAAGTAGCAGCAATAAGCCCTTGCCGGTATAGCTTAATTGGGAAAGCATTCAGCTCTGGAGCAGAAGGACGTGGGTTCGAATATGCCACATGCAGAGAGAGGGTTTAAATTTCACAAGTTAAAATATAACATGTCGCCGCTTTACCTGTAAATCATTTGTACAGTCAGTTGGTTATTGTGTAATTTACGTTTTTTTTTTTTTGGAGGTTTAATGACCACCGTGAGCAACTCATTGGGCTATAAGCAGTCGCCCATCCCTAATTTAGGGTCACTGGTTCCAGGGAAGGGAGAGAGCCAGTGCCGTAAGACAAACACAACATCTATGCCGGACCGGGATTCGAACCCGTACCCCTTTCGGACGAATGATCAGAGGCCAGCGCCTTAGACCACTGCGCCACTGGGGCGACGTAATTTACATTTGCTCCGCAAATTGTGGAAACTAGTTTGTTGGTTTATCCAAATTAGAAGCACAGATTTTGCAAGGAACGTTCCAGGTATTTGTACGATTATGACCTTGAATGTTTTAAAATTAAATATAGGCCAACCTAGAAAAACATAGTCTGAAGGAATAAAGAGAACACTCAATCAAAATGGCCTGGTAGAAGAATGGTGCTTAGATAAAGATGGAAAAAAACTCTTTGAGATTGGAAGGCGACGTCAGGCGCCATAAACCGATTTTATATACAGGGTTCTCGGGAAAGTCCGTTTACTCCCCTCTAACTTTTAAACAAAGTATCGTACCACCACGGAAGTAACATGTACGTATAGGAAAGTGACCACGCTCAATCGATTGGACATGCTTGTAGCGCACCTAGTGGCAAAATATGGAACTTGGCAAAACTAACTCAGAAACCAAGAGAGATACGCAAAAAAGTCCAATTACAAAATGAAAGAGTGGTGTTTAATTAGTGCAAAAGACACTTGGTTCAGCAGAAACACTTACAGAACAGACAGGACATGTTAAAGTAGTAAGCTTTGAATTACACACAAAACAACACGGACGTAACACACAGTTCGTGTAGTACAGGTGCAACTAACCTGGTGAGTAGTCTACCATACAAATTGTTCAAAGTGGGCATCATCAGCGACGACCAGATTTGGACTCGGGACAGAAATGCATCTCGAAGAGCATGCAACATCGCAGGGGTTACAGAATTACAGGCCCTGACGATGTGTTCCTTTAAATCTGCCACACTGGAAGGTTCCATAGAGTACATTTGATCATTCAGGTATTCCCAAAAGAAGTCCATCAGTGTTAGGTCAGGTGACCGTGGCGGCCATTCTGTACAACCACCACCGTACCCAATAATATTGTTGCCGAGCGTGCGAGACAAGAATGAGTGAACTGGAAAGGTTTTGTAGGTAGAACAGCCGTCATGGTAAAAACAAATGCGTGGTAACGTATTCAATGGAACATCATCCAACCAATCGCTCACTGGACCACATAACATCTGCAAGTAACAATGACCTGTTAAATTTCCCTCAATGAACACAGGTCCAATTGCGGATGTTTGCCACATTCCACATCACACATTAAGTGGCCAGCGTACTTGAGGTGTGCTCGTCTTGTCACGTGTGGATATTTCACATCCCAGTAGTGGGAGTTCTGGTGATTGATGATCACACCCCTTGTAAATGTTGACTCGTCAGTCCATAGGATGTTGTCCACAAGCCACGGCTTTTCCTGTAAGGTGTTTAAGACGAAGTTACAAAAGTCATACCACCTTTGAAGGTCTCCAGGCATCAAGGTTTGCACGACAGAATCAGGGTCCGGTATGGATGCACACCATGTTCGTTGAAGATTTACCGCACCCATGATGCCGATAATCCACACACATGGCTCACTGCCGTTGTACTACTTCGGGGATTTGCAAGAACATAGTCCAAAATATCCGCGGGATGTACTCGCACACCGGCACCAATGGGACAACCAGAACAATGACCCTCAGTAACGCTTCCTGTTTCTCGCAGGTGCCGGACAACTTTGGCAGTTGTCTGTGCTTCTGGATGCTGACGAGTAGGAAACCGTGCTCTATACAACCTCGCAGCCTTTTTTGTATACTGCCGACATTCGCCGTACAGCAAGACCGTATCACAGTACTCGTCATTTGTGAAGATAGCGATCTACCTGCCGACCTCGTACTCTGATTCACTCTCAATTCCCACCCATCAGACTTTCCTAAGAACCCTGTATATATTTATTTTCAAATTGTGACCCTGAATGTTGACCCTATAACAGCAGTACAGTTTTTATGGTACACAGATGATGCCTTTTAATTAATGTAGTTTGGGTATTTATGTCTCATTAGCACTTAAATTGCCAAAATTATTAAGGGAAACCCAAATTTCTTCCAATGTTTAAGGGAAGGTGGAGGAGTTTGGAGATCTCTCTATGGCAGGAAATGGGTCAAAGGTTCTAGAAACCATTTTTTTTTTTTCAGAGTTCATGTATAAAGTACAGTGTAATGCAAATAAAAAAAAATAACTTGAAAGCAAAAATCATTGTTTTGGTGAATTTATGTGGAGTGACCCTACTATAAAATTACAAAATATAGAAGTTAAATAAATACATTGAGTAAAATTGTCAAAACTTTTTTTTTTTATTGAAAAAATGTTTTGTAGCTGTACTTTTTGAATATCTGAGGTAATGTGCAAATTCAATAATGTTTTTAATTATATTTCATATCCACTTACATTGCTGTTCTCTATCTTTTATCTCCCTTTCTGTATGAGTATATGCATATTTTATGTGCGCATTCCTGTCTGTGTTATGTGTAACAAGATACTGTCTTTAATTGACTTTCATGTTTCAGATCACTGGTTCTCAGAACAAATTGTCTAGTTCTCCAAGAAAAGGTAATTTTTTCACTGTGAACATTTTTTTGTCTTGTTATTCTTCCATATTTTCAATTTAGAGTGTTTTATGTGGTCATTCAGAATGGTTTTAAATTTAGATTGGGATATTACAGTGAATATGTAAGTAAATGAAAAAGAACTTATGAAATTTTGTCTCTCTGAATCAGTTTTTTTTTTTTTTTTCCAGAATAAATGAGATATTTGAGCACTCTTTTCAGTCGGTAAATTCTATCAGTATTTTAGGTGTTATACACCCAAAAAGATATAAAAGAACTTGCGAGATGTATTTTCATCATTATGAGACCTTAACAGAAAGCAGCATTATGAGACATTAACTTCATATAAATTATGTCTTATCTCATATTAACACATTTTACCATCATGTTAAATAAGTTAAAAGTTTTTTTAATTATTATTAAGCTTATTTTGCATTAATTTTTCTGCTAAAAACTACAGTGGTGCCACATTTTACGCAGATTCAATTATACGTGGTCAGCCCCACTGTTGGATTCATATCACGGTGTGACTGTGTCAATAATTTTTAAAGGTTTTCTTACCATCAACGAGGAAGCAAAACATATTACTCAGGTGGCCAAGCAGATGGGGGGGGGGGGGATGAAGGCTTCATCAATATTTTGAAGAAATAGCAGATTTGATTTTACATCAAGAGTCGTTGACTAATGAAGAGTTAGAAGAACTTGTGAAAACTTCCTTGAACGAAGATGATGACGTCGACGAACAAGATGAAACTGCCAGCAGTAATCTGCAGAAGTTTGCCGAAATTTTCCAAACAGCAAAGCACTTGCAAGATTTAATTTCTAACTATGATCCCTCTATGAAACGTAGCCTTAAAATAAACCGAAGTATTGCAGACTCTTTAATGCTGTATTTCAGCAGCTAAAGACGCAGTGGCAGCAGTTGCCGATAATGATGTTTTTCCAGAAAAAAACTCCTTTTACTAGCTCCTCAATGCCCTGCCCAAAGTCTCCAACTACTGCACCTAATGCATCAGCTTTGGAGACCCCTCGGTGGTGTTACATAGTGAAGGTAACGATTAGGTAGGCATGCATAAGGATTTGCATCATGCTATCTCATGTTTTAACTGTAACTGTTACAGAAGTACGTATAGATTGTTCTTTGTAAAATACACATTATACTGTAATAGATATATGTAAGCGAATAATACCGTACATATATAATGAAAAAAAGCATGTGAAGTGATTTATTGTATGTAGTTTTATTATTGGCTTTGAATACACACGGTTTCAGCTTTACACGGTCTCGTCGGAATGTAACCCCCACATAAAATGCAGCACTACTGTATTTACATAATCTGTGCTACAGAACTTCTATCTACACAATACTGACCATCTTCATACTAATAAACCACATCAGCAAGAAATACATGAACGCTGTCACTTGATCTTCGATTATCAATTAATTCTTAAAAGTTACTATTAAAAGATGGTCAAGAACAATTAAAAATAGAGAACAAAAGGTATGGCCTGGTCACTGTGACTTCCATAATTCTTCCGGCAGGACTTTCATCTGATACATTCTGACATATTACGTACAGGACGTGTAGTTTGTTATTGCCAGCTGAAGCCTGGAAATGTGTTAAGTTCTTTCACGTTCATTATAACGACAGCTTTGTGATACAGGGAGAATTATGGAAGTTACAGTGACCAAGCCGTACCCTTTGTCCTCTATTTACTTTTAACTAGCTTTTAAGAAGTCATTGATAAGTTAATTGAAATTCGTGTCATAGCGTTTATGTGTTTCTTGCCTACACGGTCTGTTAGTATGAAGAGGTCAGCATTGTGTAGATAGAAGTTCTGTATTATAATTTTTAAATATTTGAAATAAGTTAAAGGCTATAGATTATGTAAATAGGTTTTAGCATTAGAAATAATGAACAATAAGCTTATATATACAAAGAGCTATGCAAGACAACAGAGCTATGCAAGACAACACGAAAAAGTATCACTGAAGACGTAAGGAAATTCAACTGTGAGCTAGTGAGGAAAGCAATTGAAAACAACCAAAGCCTTAAGATAGCAAAGGGACATCTCAGTAAGGGAAGAAAACAGATTATGGCTCTGAGAAAAGAAGATGGTTCTATAACAAGAAATAGAGGCGAAATTTTGACAAGAGTGAAAGATTTCTACTCCAAATTATATGAAAGGGATGATATATGTACTCCAGACATCATGAAAGGTACCAGAGTTCTTCCAGTCCTCCCAGCAGAAGTTGCTCATGCAATCAAGAACATGAAGCGGGGAAAAGCTCCAGGAGAAGATGGAATTACTATAGACATCATACAAGAAGCAAGTGGAGAAATCGAAACAGTAC
This sequence comes from Macrothele yani, assembly GCA_039090855.1. NCBI lineage: Eukaryota > Metazoa > Arthropoda > Arachnida > Araneae > Macrothelidae > Macrothele > Macrothele yani. Next base: position 29,896,263 of record CM077000.1, read on the forward strand.
TCGCCCAAATTTTCACTCGATGCCTTAATGAAGGGAAGATTCCTGAGGATTGGAACAATGCTACAATGATCCTGCTACATAAAAAAGGTGACATTGAGGATCTCAGGAACTACAGACCTATCAGCCTCCTATCAGTGGTTTATAAAATCTTCACTAAAGTTCTTTCACACCGCTTGAAGGTAACACTGGACATGGCTCAACCGAGAGAACAAGCTGGATTCAGGAGTGGCTACAGCACAATAGATCATATCCACGTACTGAGAGAACTAATTGAAAGAGCGAGGGAATATGAACTTCCATTGTGCATGGCTTTTATCGATTATGAAAAAGCCTTTGATTCAGTGAAACCATCAGCAGTTACCACGGCTCTGAAATCCTGCGGTATTGAAGATGCATACATTAATATTATTAATAACATCTATGAAAATGCAAGTGCAAAGATTCGGCTGTTTGAAAATTCAACACACATAAAAATTGGAAAGGGAGTGAGACAAGGTGACACCATATCTCCGAAGCTCTTTAATGCCACATTGGAAAATGTCTTTCAATCACTGAACTGGGAAAACAAAGGGATAAAGATTAATGGAGATTATCTAACCCACCTTCGTTTTGCTGATGACGTAGTCATTTTTGCAACTACCCCATCAGAGCTGCAGAGTATGATCCAGGAACTTGCTGACAAGAGTAAAGAAGTGGGATTAAAAATGAACTTTCAGAAGACAAAAGTGATGTTCAATGCTTTTACAAGAAATGAAGATTTATCGATTGATGGAGAAAAACTGGAGATAACAGATACGTATGTTTATCTTGGACAGCAGATATCAAGTGAGGGTCACATTGATGAAGAAATTAATCGGCGTACAAAACTTGCCTGGAGAGCTTTTGGAAGAAACAGCATAATTTTCAAGAGCAACATGCCATTATGTCTTAAAAGAAAAGTGTTTGATCAATGCATCCTTCCAGTGCTTACGTATGGTGCAGAGACGTGGACCTTAACTAAAAGAGACATACAAAGGCTGCAGACAACTCAAAGAAGCATGGAGAGGTGCATGCTTGGTATAACCAGGAGAGATAAGAAGAGAAACTCGTGGATCCGAAAAATGACGAGAGTGGAAGACATCATGATCAGGGTTAAATCCCTGAAATGGCAATGGGCTGGACATACTGCCAGAAGGACAGACCATCGATGGACAACCGAAATTTTAGATTGGATTCCAAGGGACAGGAAAAGACCCAGAAAAAGACCACATGGGAGATGGGTGGATGAAATTCGTAAATATGCGGGAGTGACATGGAGGAGACTGGCACAAGACAGACCGTTGTGGAGGAAACTTGGGGAGACCTTCGTCCAGCAGTGGATTGATAATGGTTGACAATGATGATGATGATGATATACAAAGGCTGTTCCATAAAAACTGAGAGTATTTTTTTTTTAATTGGCGACAGTGCTAAGGGGAAAAATAACCATGCAGACGACTAACTGAATTAAGGAAGTATCTGTGGCAGCCGATTCTGGTTTTGTCATTGTGCGTTTGTGTAAGGTACGTCTGCATTTCGCCATACAGCTATGGAAGTAAGTGATTCAGAGTTAAGAAGTGAAATGCGTTGTGCGATAAAATTTTGCTATCGTTTGGGTGAAACGGCTCCACAAATAGTTGATTTAATAAAAAAGCTTTCAAAGACATGTTTGGGTGAATCAGCAATTTTTAGATGGCACCATGATTTCAAAAAAGGGTTTTGTCGGCAGAACTCACTCCTAGTTCTGGTCGATCTGAAAGTGTTGTTACGGAGCATATTGTTAACACTGTTTGGGCAATCCTGCAAGAAGATTGTCGAATGATGTGGGAAGACGTAGCGGCATCAACTAATATTTCAAAAACGTCAACATTCCGCATTCTACGCAACAAATTACTGCTGTATCATGTGTGTTCTAGATGGGTACCTCATCACCTGATGAGAGAACAATTGTTAGCCAGAGTTCAGGTATGTCATGAGTGGAAACAAATTTTTGCTAAGGACCCACACTTTCTAAACACAGTAATAACTGCCAATGAAACATGGGTCCACTATTTCGAGCCCCTCACGAAGTGCGCAACAAGTGTCTGGAAACAAATAGGCTCGCCTTCTCCAAAAAAGTCTGCCAAACCAAATCATCTAGGAAGGTGATGATGATCATTTTCTTTTACCATAAAGGTGTAGTCTACCAGCATGCCGTTCCTCCACAAATTACTGTCAGTGCTGAGTATTACATTTCAGACTTGAAGCATCTGCACCGACACATATTGATTAAGCAACCAGGATCAGTGGGCAAGTGGACCCTACACCATGATAATGCTCATCCACATGTGGCTGCTTGTGTTCAACAGTTTCTAAAAAAAGGCATTATGGAAATCATGCCACAGACTGCCTACAGTCCTGACCTCATCCCGTGCAATTTCCAGTTGTTTCCAACAATGTAGAAGTTCTGTGGTGCAACATACAACACAGATGCTGATGTTATTCAAACTGTACAAGAGTCACTAAAGCAGCTTTCACAAAATGCCTTCACCACATGCTTTGAAAAGTGAACTGAACGATGGGACCATTGCATATCATCCGAGTAAAGATACTTTGAGAAAGAATAACATATATTTTGTTGTACCTGTATTTCTACATTTTGTGTGATTTTACTCTCAGTTGTTATGGAGCAGCCATTGTATAATAATAATGATAATAATAATAGTAATGATAATAACAATAAATTAACTTATTTTAAATATTTTAAAAATATAATAATAATATTCATTTTAATACTAGTTTAGGGTTACACCTTGGGTCGCAGTCCTTCATTCTTATGTGCTGGTAAAATGTTTTAATACCAGGTAAGACAGAATGTACATTAAGTAAGTTCTTATTTATATTAAATAAGTCTCATAAGATTGGAAATCACTAAACTTCAGTTAGGGAAAGGTTCATTTTTCATGATCCTGAGTAAAAAAATTGCCTTCATCTGAATCCTGCACTCATCCACTAGTTCTTTTATTAGTTGCAATTCTTTCTGTGTCATTAGTTATGAGTCTTTCTATCTGACCCTATAAATCTTGCATTTTAAATTTTGATAGAATATAACAGTATTTTAAAACTAGGTAAAAGCCGGTCAGTAATGATGGGGAAAAAATAAGATATGTTGAAAGTACTTTTTGAATAACCAGGTATTCTTTTTGTTTGTGATGTCCAAGTGTGAAAGTTTATATCGGGACCCGCTATGTTCATCTGCTACTGATCTAAACTGTAAAGTAATTTTTGAATAACGAGGTTTTTTTTTTTTTTGTTTTTTTTTTTGTGATGTCCAAATATGAAAGTATGTGTTGGGACCCACTGAATTTGTCTGCTACTAGGACCAACATTTCTGTAATTCCTTTACTATGATTCTTTACTATGTGTAATGGAACTGTTGTAATCTCTGAGCTTCTGGGGTCCTATGGCTAGTTATTTCGTGATCTCTAAGTCAAAAGAAGGACGCCAATAGTCAGTCGGCTTAAACGCAGCAAAAATTTTAATGGGTTATGCAGATAACCTCCAGTAGATCGACTGCTCCCCGAAGAAAACAGACTTCCATACACTGTTACTCTTCCTTGTACTGAGGATATTCCCTGAGAACCACTTGCTATGTTAGCATGAGCCTCACCTTCCTTACCAGTTTCATCATCTGAACACCGAACCGCTGCACCAAACACCAAAACAAGAACACAAGTTGAAGAGCAAATGCTGGAGAACTAGGACAGAGAAATGCGCCCCAAGCTAACTGCTCTGCTACTTTTATATCTCTGGCTTTCTCTTCCCCTTTCCCCCAGTCTCTGGAAATCAGAGATCAGATCATATGTATAGGATTTTAGGAAGTGAGTGTCTGACCCCAGATCTCAAACAACCCTTAGAAGTCGGAAGCTAGGAGATTTGGGCTATAGTGTCCAGCAGAAAAGTCACACAGAAGCAAGGTTGAGATTTATGTAGAGGATTTTAGGGAGAGAGTGTCTGACCCCAGCTATTAAACAACCCTGTGAAGTAGGAAGCTAGGAGATTTGGGTTAGAGTGCCCCACAGGAAAGTCACACGGAAGCAAGGTAGAGATTTATGTAGAGGATTTTAGGAAGTGAGTGTGTGTGTGTGTGTGTGTGAGACCCCAGGTCTTTATCAACCCTTAGAAGTAGGAAGCTGGGAGATTTGGGCTTGAGTGCCCCACAGGAAAGTCACACGGAAGCGAGGTAGAGATTTTTGTAAAGGATTTTAAGAAGTGCGTGTGTGTAGGAAGCTGGGAGATTTGGGCTAGAGTGCCCAACAAGAAAGACATGGAAACAAGGTAGAGATTTATTTAGAGGATTTTAGGGAGGGAGGGAGTGTCTGGCCCAGGTCTTGATCAACCCTTAGAAGTAGGAAGCTAGGAAATTTTTGTTAAGAGTGCCTGACAGTAAAGTCACATGAAAGCAAGGTAGAAAGGGGTAGAAAGATGCCATTATTTATAACCCTGGGGCAAGTACCCGGGGTCCGATGACTTAACATGCCGATCCAACGCACGTCACATATTTAGTGGTTTGAGCATTTGTATCTGCCTGGGATCGAACCTGAGATATCTTCGTAGCAGTCACGAATGTTGACTACTAGTCCATCAATGGCATAGAAGTCATCCCTCAATGGAGGACACCCAATCTAGCCAGAGTTGACGACTTTGTCACTTTACATTGTCGACCAATAGTCAGTCGGCTTAAACGCAGCAAAAATCACACAAAATGTAGAAATACAGGTACAACAAAATATATGTTATTCTTTCTCAAAGTATCTTTACTCGGATGATATGCAATGGTCCCATCGTTCAGTTCACTTTTCAAAGCATGTGGTGAAGGCATTTTGTGAAAGCTGCTTTAGTGACTCTTGTACAGTTTGAATAACATCAGCATCTGTGTTGTATGTTGCACCACAGAACTTCTACATTGTTGGAAACAACTGGAAATTGCACGGGATGAGGTCAGGACTGTAGGCAGTCTGTGGCATGATTTCCATAATGCCTTTTTTAGACCAAGGTCACCGGGTAGGGCCTGTCCAATCGGATTGCCACAGACCACATGCCTGCTTGATCTTGACTAGCACGCAGCATAGTAGACACATGGTGACCATGTGTATTTCTCAAAGTTATTCAGAGTCAATGGAACTGATTAGGGAAAAAAATCAACCAAATTTCAACAAGTGATAAAACATCCAGAAAAAGGAACAGCTACTTACTTCCACCAGTGGCTAAGAAGTATGTTACGGAAATTGACAAATGGCACACAGAAAGTTTCTCATAGCAGAAGGAAGGTATCAAAGACAGATTTTCAAATTGAACAGTTAAAAGAAAAAATATGGAAGGAAACATTATATAACTCTGTGTCTTCTAGCAGAAGAATTTTGCATAATGGAAAAGTTGAAAATAAGCAAAAAATATTCTTCATGCAAAAGCTATGCTAAGGAAAAATAACTTTTCAACTACATCTTCCAGAACCAGAGATAGTGAGAAAAAAGTTTTGACCTTTACACACCATAGTGAGACAGCTGTGCATTATTTAAAGGGGATAACACTCCCCATCTTTATTGTAGTGAATAGCATACAGAAAAAAAAAATGAAATTTCTCAGTAGGGTTTTTAGAAGTGGATATACAGCTGCAAACAGAAGTACACAAACACCACCTAGCGACAGAACTGTGAACTACAAAATTCCACAGAAACAAACCTAAAGTGTTCCACAAGGTAAATGGTCTACAGTGTTAAAAGAATTTTTTTAAATCACATATTTAGAGGCAGAGGCATTGAAAAAAACAGATTAATCATTTGCTCCCCTAGTGGCAAAAGTGGACATTATTTTGGGGAAAAAAATACAGAGAAAGAGTTTTCTTAGTTACTGGTATTTGACTGAAGAGAACTTTTTCAGTTGGGTTTTTAGTCCTGCAGATATTGCTGTAAATGGGAATGTGAACTTACACCTTTCTAGTGGCAAACTTGTGCATTAAGAAAATTTTTAAATTATATGAGAAACATTTTGCACCAGAAACGTTCTCCAACAAAGGAAGAATTATTTCAAATCAGACTCTTGGAAGCAGAAATATCGACAAAAATAGGATAGACATCTATACCCCTGGCAAAACACTATGCACTATTTTAAGTAGGAGGTGTTCTCAAAAGGTTTTTCAAGGTGAATGGTATTGGTCCACAAACAAATTTTTTCAGTCGAGTTTTCAGAGGGTCAGAGTTTGCTGCAAATACATCAGAAGCAAGAAATAAACACTTATGCTCTCAGGTGGTCAAACCATTCTTTACTAAAAATATTAAATATTATATGCAAAACATTTCCTATCAGGAGCTGTATGTGATGCAGAAAGAATTTTTCAAATCAGATTTTTAGGAAGGGGGGGGTGCAATTTACTTTTAACCATCTAGCAAAAAATCTACACATTACTTAAAATAGTCTTTGATATAAATGGCATCGAAAGGAAAAAAAAATTCCAATCAAATATTTAGAAGCAATATATACACGGGGATTCATAAAGAAGTATACAGCTTCCAGATGCTGTAAAACAGTAACAGTTTTGAAGACACGGACCGCAACTGGGAACCGTTAGGTAGATGTGCTCATAAAGTTTGTATCCCGCTACTGAGGGAAGTGACGTAGGTGATAGCGCTCGTCACGTGACTAGTCAGTCAAAATGGCAGCGTCTGCAGTGGAGAAGGCATTTTGTTTTCTTGAATTGAGCAAAACGGAATCTGTAACTGTTGTGCAATGGCATTTTCGATCATGATTCGGAAAAGAACCTCCAACCAGAAAATCTATCTATGATTGGCATTAAAAAATTGAAACTATGGGCTGTTTGTGCAAACTTAAAAGTCCTGGGCGACTGCGTGTATCGCATTTGGGTGGAAATGGATTACTGGCTCAATGTGTGTCGTGTGACTAAGGGTGCACACATAGAACATCTGTGACTGTCCCTAAAAAAACTTGAAACATTCCCCTACAATTCTGTTACAAATGACATAAAATATCTTACATTGTTCTTGTTTTATAGTGCGTTGAAACTGTATACTTCTTTATGAATCACCCTGTGTAATAAAATGTATTTTGAATTCAATATCATTTGCATGTATGCCATCTAGTGGCGAAGTTGTGCATTGGAGATAAGTGGAATGCAAGGATCATCATTCTCACATTTCAAGCTACCCAACACAAAAAGAATTTTTCTAGTTGGGCTAATAGTTTCAGAGACATGGTATCCAAAGACAGACAAACGGACAAAGTGATAACATAAGCACGACCATTTTTTACAAAAATGTGCTTAAAAATTAAAAAATACTACATCATATAGTTGTTACGTCCCATGCTAACATAATTTTCAGTTTCCATTCATGGAACACCTGCTTGAAAACACAAAAAGCTAAGCTGGACACCACAAATATTTCTTTCTAAGATGGTACTATGTGATGATTTTTCAGTCTGCCACCAAAGTGGAACAAACATTCAGACAAAGCAAATTATGTTGTTTGTAATTATTTTAAAGTCACATAATAAGGATATCTTAAATAACTGATTGCTAAAATGCAGGGTATGTACACCTTCTGAAATTTAAGAACTCCTTAAATAGGTCTTTTTCTCCTTATTTTCCCACAGACTCCTGGAAAACTCTTTAAATTTAATTATGACTCCTGCAAATTATTTTTTTTCAGACTTTAAATGGTCCTTTTTCTCCTTATCCCCCTTCCCCTAAACCCCTGGAAAAATCCTTAAATTTAATTTTGAATTCTGGAAATTATTGTTCTTCAGATTTTAAATGGGCCTTTTTCTCCTTGTCCCCGCCCCAGACTCCTGGAAAAGTCCTTAAATTTAATTTTCACTCCTGCAAATTATATTTCTTCAGATGTTAAATAAATAGGCCTTTTTTCTCCTTATTTCCCCTTGTACTACCAGAAAAGTCCTTAAATTTAATTGTGACTCCTGGAAGTTATTGTACTTCAGACTTTAATTGGTCCTTTTTCTCTTTATCTCCTTTCCTCCCCCAGACTCTTGGAAAAGTTCTTTAATTTAATTCGGACTCCTGGAAATTATGTAATTCTTTAAATGGGCCCTTTTCTCCTTATTTCCCCTCAAACTCCTTGAAAAGTCCTTAAATTTGATTTTGACTCATGGTAATAAAACAAGGACTGTTGGTAGTGCTCGTTGAAGAGGTAATATTAACTGTCGTTTTATCCCCATTATTTGGAAATCACTCATATCATTTTGGCAACAACTGTAATGAAGAACTTGGAAATAAAAATCTGGAAACCAGTCTCACTTCATTTGTTTACAGGTGATCAATACCTAAGTTGGGTTGAAAGTGCTTCTGTGTTTTTAAATTTCTTTACATAGCTAGTATGCTTACATACAATCTCCATTTATTTGTTATGTGTGAATTGCATCCTTCCTATTTCTGCAAGGCTATGCCACCAGCATGCAATAATCAGCTTTAAGCTGGAATGATGACTGGAAAACATTTTGTAAAAACTGTTCAAGTCAACCAGAAACTGTGTCAACTTAAGTTCCTTATCTAGTGCAAATTTTATAAAGTCATTCCTCAAGCTTTTCAAGTTAGTAAGCCTATATTTTCTGGATGCTGCCATAATATTTTGGTTAATATCAATTTCCAAGTGCTTTCTGCTTCAATCTGTGATCTCCACTCTAGTATTGGGAACAACGAACTGTAGTGCTACGCCAGCTACCAACCCATTCCATCTTACTTGATGTATTCATGGTCAAAATTAATTAAATTATTGCTCTTGTTTTCCTTCAATATAATCTGAAAGCTTTTTCTCAAACTAGCAGCATGCGCATCTCTTATGTTCAACTAATGCATCTTCTACCAATAGCTCTCATTACATCAGTGTCGAACAGGGGATTTTGCTCGACAAAAAAGTAGTATAAAAGTTAAGAAATACATAAATATCCGTCCTGTTTCTTAAAATTAGCATTAAGTGAATGCAAGTTCTAGGGTGTCTACCAGGTCACAAAATGAGAAAATTGTCACGGAAGTCAAGGAAAGGTCATGTAATTAAAGTCGTAGGTCACGGTCAATTTCTTCGTTGTTTTTATTTTTTTATTTTCCCTTTGTGCCTTACCCTGAAAAAATCAAATTTCAGCTTTGAGCTAAAAAAGAGAAGTCTTTGCCAATGATGATGACATCATTTCCTTCCTTCAGACAAGTTCTAAAGGGACACACCGTGATACCGTTCTCCTCTTCAGCGTTCATAGACTCCGCTTGGCACTTTGCCAACAGTGGTTCTCTCAACTGTGGGCGGACAGTAAAGGTCTTTCTGTCGAAAGTAACCGATAACCTGCTTGTTTGCTCCACAGAAAAATTTGTCGCAGGTCATTTGGTCTGGGCGATGTACCGGTATAACGCGAAAAACATGTTTAAGTTTTACTTGAGGCTCCGATTTTTTAGCTAACGGTACTACGATGTGTCGTCCTTCGCGATATCACGATGTGATGTATCATGAAGTACGATGTTGATGAAATCACACGATTCCGTCACGGACATCAGACATCCTTCAAGAATGATGGAAATTCATTACAAAGCAAACACGGTGTTTAAGTCAGTTCTTATCGGGCCGCCGCATGTCGATGATGCCATAAATCGGCAAATTCGCATGTACTGCTATCTGCCAGCAGGAATGATGTTCGAACAGGTTTTGATCAATACGATTCCAAAACTGCAAGTCGTTCCAAGTCATAATAAACGCTGCTGCATGTTTGTATGCCATAACTGCAAACTCCGAGATCTTGGAAATTTACTGCAGTCTGGGAAAGTAGTTGGCAGGTAATTAACACGTCTTTTGTAAAAAGATCCTGCATACAAATCGGTTTGTCCGTCCATGGACACCATATCTCTGCAACTATTAGTCCGATTTGAAAAATTATTTTTGCGCTGGGAAACATAAAATGTGAGAATGATGTCCTGGCATTCCGAGTTTTTCGGATGTGCAACTTCGCCGCTAGAGGGCGTAAATGCAGGTGATATCGAATTTAAAATTTATGCCTTTTTTTGCATATATATATATTTGCTTCTAAATATCAGATTGAAAAAATTCTTTCTTCCTTTGGATGCCATTTATAACGAAGACTGTTTTAAACGCAGTTTCTTTTTCAAATAATACATAAATTTTCCACTAGGGGTCATAAAGGTAACTTGCGTTTACCCTGATATCCCTGCTTCTAAATCTCCGATTTGAAAAATTATTTCTGCATCGGATACTGCTCCTAATGAGCAATGTTTTTCATGTAATTTCAAAATTTTGATAAAGTATGGTTTGGCCACCAGGGGGCGTAAGTGTTTATTCTGCTTCTGATGTATTTGCAGCAAAATCCGAGCTTCTGAAAAAGTCGATTGAAAAAATTCTTTCATAGACCACCAATACAGCTCACCTCGGAAAACGTTTTGAGAACATCTCCTGCTTAAAATAGCGCATATTTTTTCCGCCAGGGGTCTTAGATGTATATCTTATTTTTGTTGATATCTCTGCTTCCAAGAGTACGATTTGAAAAATTCTTTCTTTGTTGAAGAGTGTTTCTGGTGCAAAATGTTTCTCACATAGTTTCAAGTTTTTCAAGTAATGCATATATTTTCCACTAGGGGGCGCAAAGGTAACTGGAGTTTCACCGATATTTCCGCTTTTAAAGCTTCGATTTAAAAAGTTCCTTCTGCATGGGATACTGCTCCTAATGAGAAATGTTTTGCATATAATTTCTAAATTTTGATAAAGTATGGTTTGGCCACCAGGGGGCGTAAGCGTTTATTTCTGCTTCTGATGTATTTACAGCAAAATCCGAGCTTCTGAAACAGTCGACTGAAAAAATTCTTTCTTAGACCGATACCGCTCACCTTTGAGAACAACACCTGCTGCTTAAAATAGCTCATAGTTTTCTCGCCACGGGGCATATATGTTATTTTTGTCAATATCCCTGCCTCTAAGCGTCTGATTTGAAAAGTTCTTTCTTTTTGGGGGAATGTTTCTGCTGTGAAATGTTTCTCATATAATTTCAAATTTTTCTTAACGCACAAGTCTGCCACTAGAGGGCGTTAGCTCACATTTCTGTTTACAGCAATATCTGCTGGACTAAAAACTCGATATAAAAGATTCTTTCTCAGTCATATACTGTACTACTAACTATGAAAACCCGGCCTGTGTATTTTCTTCCCAAAATGATGCCCAATTTCACTGCTAGGGGGCGCCAATATTCAATCTGTTGTTCTTAACATCTCTGCTTCTAAATGTGCGATTTAAGAAATTATTTTTTTTTCAGCACCGGGTGCCATTTACCTTGTGGAACACTTTAGGTTAGTATTTGAGGAGTTTTATGGTTGACAGTTATACCACTAGGTGGTGGTTGTGTATTTCTGCTTGCAGCTGTATCTCTGCTTCTAAAAATCATATTGAGAAATTTCTTATTTTTACTGTATGCCATTCTCCACAATAGAGATGTGGTGCATTATCCTCTTTAAACAATGCACAGAATTCCTGCTAGGGTGCATAAAGAGTAGTACCTTTTTCTCACTCTTCTTCCGGGAGCCATATTTGAAAAGTTCTTTTTCATTAGCATATTATTTTCCATGAATATTTTTTTACTTTTCCATTAGGCGTAGAGTTATATCAAGTTATATAAGGTTTCTTTCTTTATTTCTCTCTTTTAACTGTTCGATTTGAAAATCTGTCTCCGATACCTTCCTTCTGCTGTGAGAAACTTTTTATGCATAGTTTGTTAATTTTCATTACGTACTTTTTAGCTGCTGGTGGAAGTAAGTAGATGTTTCCATTTCTGGATGTTTTATCAATTGAAGAAATCTGGTTGATATTTTTCTAACCTGTTGCATTGGCTTTGAATAACTTTGATAAATTTAATTTGCATCAGAAAAGATTCAAGACATGCTCATTACAACTCAAAATTCGATGTCATCTTTCTTGTTTTCTTTTTTGTTCACGTTTTAGCAAAACAGTATGAAGAGATGTATAGGCATTTACAATTACGTCTGTATAATTTTCCGAATATCAGTCAGTGCACTTCCACTCCTTTGGAGAATTATTTAATTTTTTTCAACATTTTCAAAATATTTAATCAGGCCTAGGCTAGGTAAGAAAAAAAAAGAAAAGCCTAACTGCAGAGATTTCGGTACTTCCGATGGAATTGCGCCATAAAAATTGGTATAAATATAAATGCACTGCACGTTGAGTAGACAGACACAAAAATATTACACTTTCAAAATTTTTAGTTAGTCCTAGGTTAGTTAGACACAAAAAAAAGAAAAGACCTGACTGTAGATTTGGATACTTTCCGACGAAATTTCACCATGAAAATAGTTATAAATGCACTGCATGTTGAGTAGACGGACACAAAAATATCACACTTTCAAAAATTTCAATAAGCCAAGACTAGGCACAGAAAAAAAAAAGAATAAATAAATAAATAAAAATAAAGGCCTAACCATAGGTTTGGGTACTTCCTGATGGAACTTCACCCAAAAAATCTTTACAAATGTACTAAGCGTAAAGTAGATGGACAGAATAACATTATATTAAAAAAATAATAATAATCAGGCCACATACTCAACATATATTCAAAATAATAAAACTAAATGCAGCATCAAAATGTAAAGAAGCACTAAGAAAACAGAAAAGTCAGCGAGCAGAGAAAAAAAGGAAATCAGATGTGCTGTGGGAAGAATTAAAAAACTGAAAGAAAGAAAAAGTTATTGGAACAAACTGAAGAAGCTAATGCAGTAGAATCAGAAATTAAAGCAGCATACACATACAAACAAACTGCAAAGTTAAAGCTATGTCATACATTGCATTTGGATTGTTGAAACTCTTCATTAGTGCCCTGGGGGCTAAATGTTATTCAATGAGGAAGTGTTTGATTTAGATATAACTTTTTAGTTTTATGTATGTCACACAGTAATACTGAGCCTTACATGTCTACTTAATGCATGTTCGCTATAACGTATGTACAACGTTTTTACCCATTCCTGACATTAACTTATTAACATCACGCTGGAAATTTCCACCAATTGGAAGCTGCATACTTTGAAGTCTAGAAATCTTTGTTTACGGTACACTTGTTTCTGGCTTCTCTGATCGGAGGAGGAGGAATTCGCATTGGTATTGCTTTTTTTATTGATTTGCTAAGGACATTCTTGTAAAAATGTCTTTCAATAAAAGAAAAAGCGATGCTGAAAGTGAAACATTGGTAAAATGCCACAGAAATCCATAAAATTATTAAAAAAAATGGACATAATAAATATGAGGCTGGTGAGTTAATTACTAAACTTTCAAACTCTATGAAATGGTCCTAGCCACCCCACATATTCAACAGACCATACTCTTTTGTAACTTTTTTTTTCTTTTGCTATTGCTATGTAACAAACACACCTTAAGTTCAACCTATGGAACAAAGAGCTATTGCCACTTTTGAATCATATTATTTATTGCATCGTGATCTGAAGACAGCTTATTTTAGTAACCGTTAGTAAGGACAAGGCAGCTGTTAAACAGTTTAGTCATGATTATAATATTTTATATGCAGTATCACAGGAACTTCGATAGTGCATGAAAAATGATGACACGGTAATGCATGGTTGGACTTTGGCATAAACTTTTATCCACAATTTGTGACTGATTTGGAATGATTTGAACCAACTGTTAGATTAGTAATATTGTTCAAGAAATTCTCTAGCTACCTGAAAAGCTTGATTTGGAAACTGATGATGTGAAAAAATTGTTAGCCTCACACAGTAAAAGACTTAGCACTGCAGGCTTGATTGAACTTTAAACATGGTCAGGGAAAGTGGCTTATAAGAAGACTCAGTTGAATGAATTACTAAAGAAAATGTACACTAACAAAAACATTCTCGTTAAAACTTTCAAAATTATAGAACAGCTTGTAAATAAAATTGATAAGTGTGGCCTTGATATTGAATGCAGTTCTTCAGTTGTGCATATGTGTTCAGATACTTTGTGCAAGAGTGTGAAGCTTGTTTTGAATATCATTTATTTGCTGAGTAAATACTGTTTTCTAAAATTGAAATAAATTGCTATTTAATTTTAATTGTGAATAACAGTCTAAACCTTTATAACATACTTCCTATACTCGCTTAACATACTTTTTGTGTAACGTGCAGGTTTCCCGGTTACAGGTAATTCTTTATAGTGAGATATTTTGAGTTTTTCACTACATGCAAGCTTATTGGTAAAAAAATTGCTATTTATTTTAACTTTTTAGAAATAATTTTATATTTTTTTGGATAATTTCAATTTACCCTTTTAATTTCTTAATTACATAATCAGATTTTATATTTAATTAATTAAAATGGCCAGACTCCTACACTGTTGACAGAAATAATAGTCATAAAAAACTCATTAGCTTTAGGGTCAAGAAATGTTCTGTAAAAGTCAAGAAAAGGTCAAGAAATTGAGTCTCATGAAAGACACCTTGTAGTTCTGATGAGAAACATTATTGTATTTTTTTTATAATTTCAATTTGGCTAATATTATTTACCTTATGTTAAAGATTGGGGATTAGAAAACTGATGTTCCTGGTATTCTGATTCAAGGTGCTCACCCTCTTTCCCTGATAAGTTGCTGATTCTCTTATATTCTTAGAGTTACTTATTTAAAATTTTTAAACTGGTATTGTAGAAACAAAATGTTATTAATTTGCCATTTCAACTGTCAAATCTTTGCTGAGTGACTACTTCAATTTTATTTCCATTTCAGATGAGAAGTCTGATGGACCAACATCCCTTATGCCAGATTGCATTTCTACAACTTCAGTTTTTGATGGCACAGGCATTAAGTCTCCTACTTTGCTGAAAAGGAGACTTAGTTTGGCTTGGAAGGTAATTAGAGAAACAGAATTGCATATCAGTGATCTGAAGACAGAGAACAGAGAACTCCAAAGTGAAAAAGAAAACCCTTTAATAAAGAATGTGCATGACATTAAAAACAATGCAGTGGAAGGTGAACTAAGTGCTATTATTTTATTAAATAAAATAGCTACTTATGTACCTGAAAGTTGAAAGACATCAGATCCTTTCATCTGATGATCATTTGTAATTATGTGTATATTATGTATATAGTGTATATCAACATCCAGAGAATTACTGAACTCCTTTGTGCAGTGGTTATACTTTTGTGTGTTTGAGTAAATTTTCATGATGGTTGTAATCACAGATGGAGAAATTATTATGAGTTTTACCACTGGACCAGATAAGTCCTTAAATTAGTTTGTCTACAAGTACAAATATATTTTGTACTGCATATATTTATGTTTTGCAATATTTCCCAATCCTAAACAAAATTCTATCTACTAAAATAAACATTTGACAACTGAACTTCTTCCCTGAGCTTTTGAATTATTGCATCGGTGTTGTAATTTACGTTTACCAGACTGTAATTTAAGTAGGTGTGGTATGAAATCTTGACAGTCAAAATGTCCACAGTAAAAACTACAATGTTGACAGTCAAATGTTAACAGCTTAAACCATAATGTTGACATGGCCAAAAGTTAAAAATGTCAACACTTAGGCTATTGTAATTCCTTACATTCCTTTTTGTTTCAAATAATTGTTTTTCACTTTAATTTTTATCTTATTTCAATTTTTAAGTGTGTTTCGTACATGCAAAAAGAACTTATTCGCTTAGTCATTCAATGGATCCTGAGGAAATTGGACACAGAACAAGATTTCTCTGGCTAAGCATATTGATGAAAGTTAATATCTTGGTTCAACTCGTAATTTTGGAGCCAAAATGGCAGAATTGGTTTGTGTACCTACATTAAGGAGGGTTGTAGGAGAGCAAGTACAATAAGCATGCATTATACATTAAAAAGTGACTAATTTCAATAATGATTTAAGAATAATTTGTAATTTTGGAGCCAAAATGGCAGAATTGGGCTGTGTTCCTACATTAAGGAGGGTTGTAGGAGAGTAAATACAATAAGCATTATAGTGAAAAAATACATTACAAAGTGACTAGTTTCAATAATGATTTAAGAATAATTTGAAGAATATATTGGGTATATAAATAAGTTTTGAGGGATTTGAAGTGAACAAAACACGTTGTTGGAGAACAGAAACAATATTTTAATATTAATCGAAGTATGTTCCCTCTGAAGCTACAACTTTACCCCATCTTTCGGGCAGTGAACATATGCCCCGAAGGAAGAATTCCGGTTCCTTGGAAGAGATCCAGATGTCTAGCCAATTTTTGATGTCTTCATAAGAACTAAACTGTTCTCCACAAAGTGCTGACTCCATCGACCGGAACAAATGGTAATCCGATGGCGCAATATCTGTAGAATATGGCGGATGGGGTAGAACTTCCCAGTCGGATCCTTCTAAGAACTTTTTCACAGGTCGAGAAACGTGGTCTTGCATTGTCATGCTGTAAGATGACTTTGTTGTGTCTATTCTCCCATTCCAGCCGTTTTTGCGTAAGAGCTTGTTTTAAACGCATTAATTGGGTTCGATTTCGATCACCAGTAATGGTTTCTGACAGTTTCAGCAGTTCATAGTGGATCACACCCTTCTGGTCCCACCAAATACACAGCATTACCTTTCAACCATGGATATTGCATTTTGGCGTTGAAGGACCTGGTTCACCTGGCTTCACCCATGCTTTCTGTCATTTAGGGTTATTGTACCATATCCATTTCTCGTCAGCAGTAATAATACGATGCAAAAAACTTTCTTTTTTGCCTTTGAAGCAACAATTCGCAAATGGTTTTTCGACGTTCAAGGTCTCTTTCCCGCAAAGCATTTGGAACCCAATTCCCTTCTTTTTGCACCATTCCCATGGCAGCTAAACGTTGTGAAATGCATGGTTGACTAACATTTAATGCTGCTGCTAGTTCTTTTTGGGTCTGGCACGGATCCTTGTTGAGTAAAGCTTCAAATTCGGCATCAGCAATTTTTTGGGTTGGTCCAGAAAGTTCTTTATCACTGACATGGAAATCGTTCCTTTTGAATCGTCTAAACCAATACTCACATGTTTTTATGGATGGGGAATGTTCACCATAGGTTTCTGACATTAAGTGATAGCTGTCAGCAGCACTTTTTGACAATAAAGTAATGCACTAGCACTTCCCGCAAATGCTGTTTTGTCGGGACGAAAGTTGCCATTTTCCATCGAGTAAAACAAATACGTCTTCGCACCTCAATTGAACGTTGTATACTGACTCTGACAGCTGGCGTCTTGTACTGCAATATCGCAGTGTCGCCACTTAAAATACATGCGAGCAGTAATAAGTACGACACCGAACGGAAATCCCTCAAAACTTATTTATATACCCAATATATGAATTCAAATAGACGAATTCAGGAACGACATTGCATATTCAATTTAAAATTATTTTCAACTCACCTTCAAAAATGACTACACAGTGTGGCAATTAAGTAATACTACTTTTTTTTTTTTAATTATTTACACTGTGCAGGACGTCATTCGGTGGACGAACATTGTGACTGCTCTGTCATGGAGCAAAGAGCATACATCTGGTTCTGTTTGAAAATCAGCAAAACTGCATCCCAAAGTAATTTTCTATCTTGTGCACAAATATTCCAGTGATATGCATGTTTCAAGGATGGGTGAGAAGATTTGGAAAATGACCAAGGGCCCGGATGCCTGATCTCAGTGCACACATCTGAACTCATTGAGAAAGTATGCAAAAGGATAAGAAATGATTGTTATGTGACCTTCAAGATGCTAGAATGTGAGCTCAGTGTTAATAAGGAGATGATTCATCAAATGCAAGATTTGGTGGGAAAAGAAGTTTGTGCTCATTTTATTCCACATGCTTTATCAGATGATCAGAAGCATGCACAAGGGGAGTATGCAAAAGACATCCTGGAGACTGCAGGCACAATGCAAAAATTTCCCCAAAGCATTGTCAGGTGACGAGACATGGTGTTTTAGTTATGATCCTGAAACGAAGCGTCAGAGTACTAAGTGGAAGTTGTTACAGTTACCAAAGGAAAAAAGATCAGGTTACAGGTCCAAAATCCAGACAATGCTCGTGTACTTTTACAGCAGCTATGGAATTCTGCATCGCGAGTTCATTCCTGAAGGTACAATTGTAACTGACAATGCTTATACATCCATTTAGGAATGATTGTGGAAGAGAATTGTTCATGTCAGGTCTGTGTACAAAAACGTGAAATGGTTCCTTCACAATAACGCACCAGCACACAGAGCAGTCGGTGTACAACAATTTCTGGCACGAAAATAAGTGTATGTACTCAACCTTCCCCTCCTCTCCAGATTTGTCACTGTGTGATTACTTTTTACATTCTATTTCCTAAATTAAGGCTGCCTTTAAAAAGAAAAGTTTTTTAAGACATTAAAGACATACAAAGAACTGTGACATTAGCTCTCCACTCCATACCAAAATATGACCTCTGCAAGTCCTTCCTTTCGTTGGCTGATCTTGCCACTTCTGGTGTTAATGCAGGAGGAATTTATTTCGAATAAATTATATTCAGATAAGTTTTCTCTTTTCCATTTCTTTTTTAATTCCGTCTCATTACTTATAAGACACACTATGCATGTAAGGAGAGCATGGCTAATGAGTTATTTACTAGTGACTCATACAGAATTTCATTAAGGATTTCATACTAGTAGTTAAAATAATGCAACTGAATTGAAATTATTAAATAACAAGTGCAACTATACAAGGAATGCTTAAGATTCAGCAGTACAAAAACTATAATAAATTATGACACTACTTGTAAAAACAAATGACCAACATTTTATGTTAGACCTCAGGCACAAGCAAAAACAGCATGCAATTGGACTGAATCTGAATACTTCAAGATGAAGGTGAGTTAAAATGATTTTAAATTAAATATGCAATGTCTTTCCTGAATTCATCTATTTTAACTCATATGTTTCAAATTGTTGTTGAATCATTATCAGATTTTGTCACTTCTTCTAAATGTTTTGATCACGTGTTGAACAGAAAGGTTGAATAGTGTATTTTTCACTAAAATGCCTTATTGATCATAGAACCACGTAAATAATAAGTTCACTAAATTATTTGGTGAACCAAATGAATTTAAGGTGTAGGGGAAGTTAAAATATATAAGGTGCAATGCACTAAAGACTTTTGAAAGATCTTCACAAACTCTTAATACTGAATCTGGGTTTCACAGTGAGAGAGTAAGTTCTGGGTTATTCAATAGCCCAAGGATTAAGTAGCTGCAGGATACCACATGAATACCGGATACCTGGGCAGCTGCTGATTTCCATGCTTGCTTATATGTCACAGCGAAGATTGAAGAGCAATCAAAATCATATGTTGTAAAGGTTCCCTTCAAAAAGAAGAGGAGGTAGCAATTCCTTGTCTGTTTGTTCATTAATGAGTATAACAAGAAAAAGAAAATAGACTCAAAGCAATATCCAGAGATTGTAGTAAAACTGTGGTAAACAAAAAATTAAAAAGTATCCCTATCATATTCATTAATGCTAGGTGGGTAATGAAAGTTTTTCATTCTAAAAGTTAGGTTGCAGTTCTACAAAGTTTGGGAATCAGTGTCATAATTAAAACATACCTGAGGTGGTTTAGAGACATAAGTTACAGCATGTCAGCTCCCTCCCAGCAGCTTCAATGAGCCACATGCCACACTACTTCAGGAATGTGACTCATTGTCCCAGAAATCATCAGCAACTTTGTCATTAGCATGCCTTATTGTTGTGGGAGTTGTGCTGATCATATATTCCATATTAACAAACTTATTGGATGATGAAATTTGACTTCCCAGTTTGGAGACCAGGAACGTTTCGAGAATCTTTGAAGCACCCGATGTGTGTATGCACTTCTTTCTTCATTTTGTTTTGTTTGGAGGTTTAACGATTACTGTGAGCAACTCAATGGGCTATAAGCAGTTGCTCATCTTATATTTAGGGCCACTGGTTCTAGCGAAGGGAGAAAGCTTGTGCCATAAGACAAACACAACATCCATGCCTCACCGGGATTCGACCCCGGACCCGTCTCAGACAAATGACCTGAAGCACTTAGACCACTGCACCACTAGGGCAGCAATGAATTTTATCATTCAAAATGTAAAATTATTGCTTCATATACCTTTTCCTTTTCATCTCAAGAAAGCATGCAAAAAATGTTTACAGTGTCTTTTGGAAATTCATTTCCATGTGCAATATATTATATGTATACTGGCATGTAAAAATTAATGAGCCCTCATACTGTAAATAAGGTTGTTGATAACAGCTTCTGGCAACAAATCCCATTCTTTTAAAAGCACGAATTTTAACGCCTGGAGGGTCCTGGGAGATAGTTGACGTCGTGCAATGGCTCTTCCTAGAGCATCCCAAGCATGCTCTATAGGATTTAGGTCCGGCGACTTCGTTGGTCACACCATATGGCGAATATCCTCTCCCTCCAGAAAATCGGCGACAAGCTGAGCTCTGTGTGGCCTCGCGTTATCGTCCATAAAAATGAAAGTTTCGTCCGACAGCTCCCCGGAAAAGCCTCCCATAAGGTTCAACGACCTCATCCCTATAGCGCTGTGCAGTCACAGTGCCCACATCAAAGACATACAGTGGTGTATGACCGTTCAACATGATGCTTGCCCACACAAGTATTCCACTTCCACGAAAGTGGTCGATTTCCCTTATGTTGGAGGGATGATAGCGGGCCCCACGCTGTCTCCAGATGAAGACTCGTTGAGAATCACTTTGTGTACTGAATCTCGACTCATCACAAAAAGTACATGGACCCAATCTTGCTGTGTCCAAGAAAGATGTATTTGGCTCCATGAAATATGGGCTCTCTTCTGTGATCTGGTGAGGGGGACACACACCATTGGTCATCGGGTGTAAACGGCCTTCTCTGCTAGGCGACTGTATACAGTTTGCCTCGAAATTATTGTTCCAGTTGCAGCAGTGAGGTCCTGAGAGAGATCTCTAGTCGTCATCCGTCTTTGGCATTTGGCAGTTAATGCCACGTAACGATCCTCTTCAGGTGTCGTGGCTCTTGGACGGCCTCCTGGTGATGGTACCCGTTGTTCGGAATTGGTGCCATAACATGAATACCACCTTTCGTGCAACCCGTAACCATCAAGCGACCTCTGCTTGAGACTGGCCAACTTCAAGCCTGCCGATGGCTCTCCACCTCAGTCCATCGTCTAAATGATTCCAAGCACTCATTCCAACTGAAATCAGTCAATCTTGTGATTTTTCTTGCAAGAAACGCAACTCTGAAGACAAAATTTCCAGATGCAGAAAACGGTCACTTTCACGTTCGCTTATCAAACTCACCCTGTTAACTCTTTAACAAACAGTGGCTGCTTACATTAGATTTGATCATTGATCAAATGTAGAGGATTTTAGGAAGGGAGTGTCTGACCCCAGGTCTTAAACAACCTTTAGAAATAGAAAGCTAGGAGATTTTGTGCTAGGGTGCCCGATAGGAAAGTGCCACGGAAGCGAAGTAGAAAGGGGGAGGAAGCCGCTCTTATTTATTCCGGGGGGGGGCAGTACCCGGGGTCCGACATCTTAGCATGCCCATCTGACGCACGGCGGATATTTAGTGGATCGAGCGTTCGTACGTGCCTGGGATCGAACCTGAGGTCTTCTCAATGGCAGTCGCGAACATTGCCCACTAGACCACCCGTGGCCCTATACATTAGATTTGATTGATTGTTGATTATATGTAGAAGATTTTAGGAAGGGAGTGTCTGACCCTAGGTCTTAAACAACCCTTAGAAATAGGAAGCTAGGAGACTTGGGCTAGAGTGCCCGGTAGGAAAGTGATACGGAAGCGAAGTAGAAAGGGGGAGGAAGACGCCTTTATTTATTACCAGGGGGCCAGTACCCGAGGTCCGATGGCTTAACGTGCCCATCCGACGCATGGCGGATATTTAGTGGATTGAGCGTTTGTACCTGCCTGGGATCGAACCTCAGGTCTTCTCCATGGCAGGGATGGAAAATGGTCAGTAAAAGTCAGTATTTTTCAGATTGGTCAGTTTTAGTCTGTATTTTTCAATTTTGGTCTGTAAAGTCAGTTTTATACCATGGCTTTTTAAAAAAAGATTTACGTGATATGAAAAAAGGTTTGTGGTCGGTAAAGTAATGTTTTATGTGGCAGATGGATTGAAAAGTTAGAAAATGCCGTTGAGAAGGCTCTGAGTTATAACTTTGTTAACAACCTTGTGCACTAGAGAGTGATTTTTGATCTCTATATTGGGAATGTTATCTAAGTGCAAAAAAGTAAATTTCGGTTAACTTTCCTCACCAGATGAATTATTTTGGTTTGGGGAAGAGTTGTGTGTGCGCGTATACGCAAACAATGCTCCTACCCATCTTATACATATATATATATAGCAAAAGCAAATTATGTGAATAAACAAAAACCTTTGAACAAATTTTAAGTTCCATAGCGCCAGAGGCTGCATAAGAGAAAGATCAAATAACAATAGTGCAAACAAAGCAAAATTTAGAACTAGAAAAACAAAAAATAAGGAAAAGGTCAGCAATCACCAAATTCTTCACCCAAACCAAGCTAGCTTCAAGCGATGAAAAAATACTGAACATAAGAATGCAGGGAAGCATATTAATGACTGACTCCTTGTCGGCTTCGTCAAGGGCAAGCAACAAGTTAATCACTCACTAATCTACTGAGACCAGAGAATTGTGGGTTTCTGCTATTTTAGTTTGCTAAAAGGACCAAATTAAATTTAGGGAATAATGTCAATAAAAGGGATTACTAATAAAAACGCGAACCCAGCAAACTAAAATACATTTGCCCGACCTCACAACAAAAAATAATAAAAATGAAGAAAGAGAGCCAAACTCCCTTAAGACAAATCCAGTTAATAAAAATCCCAACCAATAAATGGTACCAAAAGAATACTTTGTAACTCCTTTTTCCTAAAATTGGCTGTTGCTTACTTTTTAAATTTGGTTGGTTGCTTTTTCGGGTTTTATTTTATGTTTATGATTATTATTTTTTAATTTTTGGTACTTACTGGTTATTTTTTGGCTGGTAGTTTGATTTCACTTTTTTTTTTTTGTGACAAGTTTAAAGTATCCCTTTGGTACCATTTATTGGTTGGGTTTTTTATTAACTGGATTTGTCTTAAGGGAGTTTGGCTCCTTTTCTTCAGTTTTATTATTTTTTGTTGTGAGGTCGAGCAAATGTGTTTTAGTTTGCTGGGTTCAGGTTTTTATTAGTAATCTCTTTTACTGACATTATTCCCCTAAATTTAATTGGTCCTTTTAGCAAACTAAAATAGCAGAAACCCACAATTCTCTGGTCTCAGTAGATTAGTGAGTGATTAACTTGTTGCTTGCCCTTGACGAAGCCGACAAGGAGTCAGTCATTAATATGCTTCCCTGCATTCTTATGTTCGGTATTTTTTCATCGCTTGAAGCTAGCCTGGTTCGGGTGATGGATTTGGTGATTGCTGGCCTTTTTCTTATTTTTTGTTTTTCTAGTTCTAAATTTTGCTTTGTTTGCACTATTGTTATTTGATCTTTCTCTTATGCAGCCTCTGGCGCTATGGAATTTAAAATTTGTTCAAAGGTTTTTGTTTGTTCACATAATTTGCTTTTGCTATGTCTTTTCAATTTATCATTTGCAGCTCTGCGTGATTTTAATTGGAAATTAGCTTTGCTAAGTTTGTTTGGGTTCTTCCCTTTTTGTGTTTTTATTTTTATTTTTATGGCTTTATTAATTTTTATTATATTTTTTTTGTTTTTGTTTTCCAAAAGATAGCTTTTTTTAAAAAAACTTAATTTTTGTTTGTATTTTTGAGACTGCAGCTACCTGTGGCGGGTGTTGAGTGTTGGGGACTTTTCTTGGCTAGTCCTCTTGCTGGCAGAACGTGTTCTTGGATTTTGACAATGATAGGTGTGGAGTCCGTGTCAGATAACTTAATTCTTCCGCTTGGGCAGGCTAGCTCCCTAACCCTATGTGTACTCAAAAGCTGGCAAAAAGAATCTTATCATATGCAAGGATAAAAGATGACTCACCTGTAAGTCGGCGAATCCTAAGCTATTTGAGAAATTTCAACATGAAACAGGAAATAAGTTTTGAAAAGTTTTTAATTCCATTTATAAACTTGCTAGCACCATTTGTGATTTGGTGTACATTGGGCAGTCCAAGAACCCATTACACCTTAGAATTAATGGGCACAGATCGCTGGTTAGTCAATTTAAGCCTGAAAGTGCGGGTGAGAATTACAGTGATACGAGAATTTCCGCTCATGAACTTAAGCACTTCCACCTTCATGGGTTTGATAATGTGCGTATCGAAGTGCTGCACATTATTCCTAACTCGCAAGACAGGCTGGCCATGGAATCAGTTGAGATTCTTAAGCAACAGGCCCTGTACCTATATGGGTTGAATTCTACCATTGCAGATAACAAACACTCTCGGTTTAAAGTGGCCGTTAGAGAGCTCTTCTCATTGTATCCACAACAAGCATGCAGTAGATGGAATAGAGGTGTTAAAACTTCCAAAACTGTTAGGCTTGTTAAAACTTCCAAAACTGTTAACTTTGATTCTTTGAAATAGACTCTTCTTGAATTCCAAAATAGCAACAATTTCGTGAAAAACTCTGTGTACATTCTTAAAACTTTTAAGCACAATGTGCTGAAGGCCTTCATAAGATATTGGAATCTTCAAGCTGGTAATATAGACTCACATGTTTTCTCTCTTGTGTTAGATATTTTGAGATTTATTCTTAAAGATAAGATTGGCCAAAAGTCTAACTCCAAAAACCATATTACCATTAGGTTCCTTAATAAATGTTATGACTCTCTCAAAATCAGAAAATTGTTCTTTTATGGTTCTAGCACCTTTCCTATTCCCTACCACCAAAACAGTAGTAAGTTTCAAGTATGTCAGGGAGTTGGGATCATATGTTAAGAATTACAAGTCTCTTTCCAACATTAACACTTTGGTAGATTTCAACTGTAATTGTTGTGGTTTTCAAGATATAGTTTTTTATGATAAATTTCATAAGAACATTATTACTGGTAATTTAAATTTTATTGAAAATCCTGATTTAAGAAGGATCTTAGGTTTTGGGGCCAAGTTCAGGCCTACATTCCACCTATCAAAAGATAGAATGGAGCATGATTTTTATCAAGATTTAAGGTAAGTATATTATTAAAACTTGCTTAGACTACAATATGCCAACTGAGGCCTTTGCTGAATGGAAATGCAAAATATTTCAAGAATTTAAACATAATCTTGCAATGCAAAATATTTTTTACAATAACAGTTTTGTGTTTTCTCCTGAATTAAAAAAATCTCTCTCTAAATTTCATTTTTACCACGACAGACAAAGCAAATAACAATTTTGCCATTATTTGCAAAAAAATCTATTTTGAATTAATTTCGGAAGAACTTCATAATAAAGTTACATATAAGCCTACTTCAGCTTCCAGTAAGGAATTCAGCAATAAATTTAAAGCATTTCTCAAGCAGCTGGGGCTAAGAATGGCATGCAGTTATGAACCTGAATTTCCTTATCTTTTTGCTACTGCAAAATTTCATAAGGAGCCGGTGAAATTTAGATTCATAATAGCTAGTGGTTCCAAAAGTCCTAAAAAAGTAATAGATCAGTATTTTGAATCAGTTTTGAAACAGGTATTAAACATTATTAAATCCAAAGTAAACCTAACATGTAAGAATGTTTGGATTATTAAAAGCAACGCTGAGGTCATTTCAGAAATTTTTGGTAACACGCCTGCAGAGGCTAATTCCTATGACTTTGAAAACCTATATACCAGCCTTCCGATAGAAAACATTATTAGTACACTCACGTTACTCTTTAATGAATTTCAAATCTCCAACATTATTTTGGAAACTACTTGGCATACGCTTCTAAATTGTTGTATCAAAAATAACTTTATCCTCTACAATAACAAGTTTTTCAAACAGGTTAATGGAATACCTATGGGAAGTGCACATAGTACGAGCGTATGCAACTTGTTCCTGTTTTTTAAAGAATATCAATTCATGAAGTTAAATTTTTCCAATCAGGAAAGTTACTCTCATACCTACAGATGTATCGATGACCTCATTTGCTTTGATAATTCAGGAAATATAGAAAAGGACTTTGCTGCTATTTATCCTATGAGCCTTAAACTTAATAAAACTAATGATAATAACCAAGTACTTGATTTTTGGATTTAACTATTAATCTCAATGCAGGTAACCTAATTATAAGTCTTTATAATAAGAGAAATCAATTTAAATTTAAAATTGTTAAATATGGTATGTGGTGGAGCAATATTTCAAATAAAGTTATAGAAAATGTATTCATATCACAAGTACTAAGGCTTTCTAGAATATGTAGTTTAAACTCTGAACTAGAAAAACATGTTATTATTCTAATCAAACAGTTTCTCGAAAATCAAGTACCTAAGGGCTTCCTAAAAATCACATTAAGAAAAATAGTTCTCAAAAATAGAATTAGGATGGAAGGCTTAATTTTAATTAAATCTTGTTGACTGAATGAATTGTCTAAATTAAAGCTAATTTCTAGACGATTAGGCAATGATGTTGTTAGCAATCAACTAAGGAACCTATAATGAGCAATTCTGTTCCTCTCCTTTGATACCCCCCCCCCCCCCCAAAAAAGGGTATAATTTAATAAAAATATTTACAAAAAAAAAAAAAAAAAAAAAGCATAAAACCCCTAGAAAAATATCTTAAAAATAATTATAAAAAAAAAAAGTTGTTTAAAAAATAATAATAGTTAAAGTTCAAAGGTTTGGGATGAATGGTGATATTTAGGTATTATAATACTCTTTGAACTCTTGGGAGCAAAGAAATGCCTCCCTGCTAACAAGAAGGGCATTGTAGTATTCTGGTCTGCACTGATAACTTGTAAGGGGTTTTTTTCAGAGCATTAATTCTGGTTTTTGAAGTCTAGTCAAGGGCTTGAACTGTTCCCACCAGAAAGGTTCTAAAATTGGATGGTAGATGGCGCTGCAAAAGGCCTGCCTCTGAATTCAGTTGGTTCACCACATAGATGTAGCAGTAAGTGCATTGGCCGCCCCGGTGGCGCAGTGGTCTAAGGCGCTAGCCTCTGATCATTCGTCCGTAAGGGGTACGGGTTCGAATCCCGGTGTGGCATGGATGTTGTGTTTGTCTTACGGCAATGGCTCTCTCCCTTCCCTGGAACCAGTGACCGTAAATTAGGGACGGGCGACTGCTTATAGCCCATTGAGTTGCTCACGGTGGTCGTTAAACCTCCAATCAAAAAAAAAATCCTTCGTTCGAGGTGGATCCGGATTCAAATCTCGCGTGACGCATGGACAGTGTGCTTGTCTTGCGGCACAGGCTGTCTCCCTTCCCAGGGACCCGCAGCCCTAAATTAAGGAGGACGACTCACGACTGCCTACAGCCCGTATAATTGCTCACGGTGGTAGTTAAACTTCCAAACAAACAAAAAAGCACAAGATGCTGAACACGTAGTTTTCCTTTTTCTTTCAGATGATATAAGCTGAGTGGCTGCAAATTATCAGCTTTTGCCAAAGAAACTAGGAATAGGAAGAATGTCAGATGCTCCGGCAAGTGCGATGTGCCGCCCCAGTGGTCTAAGCGATGGCCTCTGATCATTCGTCCGAAAGGGGTCCGGATTCGAATCCCGGTGAGGCATGGATGTCTTTGTCTTACGGCACTGGCTCCCTCCCTTCCCTGGAACCAGTGACCCTAAATTAGGGACGGGCGACTGCTTATAGCCCATTGAGTGGCTCACGGTGGCCGTTTTTTTTTTTGTTTTTTTTTTGATTGGAGGTTTAACGACCACCGTGAGCAACTCAATGGGCTATAAGCAGTCGCCCGGCCCTAATGTAGGGTCACTGGTTCCAGGGAAGGGAGAGAGCCAGTGCCGTAAGACAAACACAACATCCATGCCTGACTGGGATTCGAACCCGGACCCCTTACGGACGAATGATCAGAGGCCAACGCCTTAGACCACTGCGCCACCGGGGCGGCGACGGTGGTCGTTAAACCTCCAATCAAAAAAATCTCCAATCAGGGCGCCGAGAGGAATTTTATCCCTTAGAAGAACACAACATAAATAAACATCCATCGAAGACACTTTACGGCTGCCCCGGTGGCGCAGTGGTCTAAGCGATGGCCTCTGATTATTCGTCCGTTAGGCGTCCGGGTTCGAATCCCGGTGAGGTATGGATGTTGTGTTTGTCTTACGGCACTTGCTCTTTCCCTTCCCTGGAACCAATGGCCCTAAATTAGGGACGGGCGACTGCTTATAGCCCATTGAGTTGCTCACGGTGGTCGTTAAACCTCCAATCAAAGAAAGAAAGAAGAAAGACACTTTACGACGCTTTATTCACTTTACACATCACTAGACGAATATTCATTAACATTAGACATGGTGTCGAACAGTTGCGTGGAAATTGCATATACGGTCCCTTTTGTGACGCCTCCTGTTGGACCAATGAGAACCGTTGTTAGAAAAGGTGACTTCTCGTACCGTGATTTCTTGTGCGCCGATGAAAGTGGTTCTTTGTTGACAATTTTACAGCTCCACTCAGTATTTTATTTTCGAATATTTCATTTTATTTTCAATTTGCTGTCAGAAATTCTGATTCGACGGTTTCTTAACGTTGTTCAGATCAACAAATGTTTGATTTTGCATCCCATGCAGCATCGTTAAGAAATATTTCTTTAATTTCTGTTTTATTTACAGGGTTAGTCATCAGCCTTTCGCAATTAATCTGTTTAAAATATTGTTTCTAAAATAACCGAACACCTATATTGGTTGATGCAAACGGCGTCATAAAATTTATCACGAGTGCTTAAGGTGGTTCCACCTAAAATCTCTTCCTTATGTGTCCAATGGTAAAACTTCACATATTTTCTTCGCAATTAATGTATTCCCAAGGATGAAAATTTGCACATCGATAAAACTAATAATTGCAAAAACATAACCATAATTAAGCAATTCAGCATTTGTTTGTCTACTGACGTCATTAATGTACAGGTCGCGCCATCTATTACAGGTCTGAACATTACTCAAAGAAAAATGATTGATTTTTAATATAATTATGGTTATGTTTTAGCAAGTATCCCATGCTGTAACTTAAAGTTAGTTTTGTCGATGTGCAAATTTTCATCCTTGGGAATACATTAATTGCGAAGAAAATATGTAAAGAAATTTTACCATTGGAAACATAAGGCAGAGATTTCAGGTGGAACCACCTGAAATGTGTGGTTTGGGGCATCCCTATAGTTAGAAAGGAAGTCTGGTACAAAAAAAAAATCCTAAAATCTGTAGCTCCAAAAAATGCAAGATTTTGTTTTAATGTGTAACCCCGAAGAGAATATTTTAACCGGTATTTAATTTAATGAAAATTACTTATTAGATAAGCTGGAAGAGTGATCTCATGTACTTCGTGACAGGGCCGGTCCGAAGGGGGTGATTAACCCCTCCCCAATCGAAATTAAAGTCGGCAAATTTATGAGATCGTGTACAAGTAAAATCGGGAAATACAGCATGTTAAAACACAAGAAAATAACAGGAAATTGGCATGCGACAACCAGACCCAACGTTTTTCCTATTCAGGTGAAGGACAGACCTGCCGCCCCGGTGGCGCAGTGGTCTAAGGCGTTGGCCTCTGATCATTCGTCCGTAAGGGGTCCGGGTTCGAATCCCGGTCAGGCATGGATGTTGTGTTTGTCTTACGGCACTGGCTCTCTCCCTTCCCTGGAACCAGTGACCCTAAATTAGGGACGGGCGACTGCTTATAGCCCATCTGAGTTGCTCACGGTGGTCGTTAAACCTCCAATCAAAAAATAAAAAAAAAAGAAGGACAGACCAAACATTCATGGCCTATGCATATTGGAAAAAACAGGAAAAATAGTTATCTGTAAAGCACAGGAAAAAGGCGATGTGGAAGTGTCCATTTTGAAACCATAAGCAATATGAATGCGTGTTTAAGTCATACGTTTTCAGTCTCCACCATTGTGAGTTTAGCTGTTCTTCGAGAAAAAATCAGTCTTCAACGTTTTCAGGGAAGGGTTTCGGAAAAGGCCACTGGTTTCAGGGAAGGGAGAGAGCCAGTGCCGTAAGACAAGCACAACATCCATGCCTTACCGGAATTCTTAGACCACTGCTCCCCGGGGCGGCCAGCAATTTTGAGTGTTTTTTTTTTATATCAGCTGACTACGCCAATGCGCCCAACCCCAGAGTCTCCTGTACATCTCTATGGGGAAATCGCGGTTTTGAGCGGGTTTTTTGGGACCCTGACTATATCCATATAGTCATGAAAAAATTGAGGCTGAAATATGCAGTCCCATAATTAAAAAAAATGCAGAAAAAATAGAAAAATATGAGTTGGTATTTCTTTTAAAAATTGAACAAAATAACGATTTTTTGAGTGGAAGTGCATACTGCGCATGTGCAAGTAACCATGTTTAAAATATAACCAAAACCCTAATGTTGAGAAATACGAAATATTACTTGTTTGCATGCGCTAATCGAAACTGCTTTAGGCACAAGAAGTGACGTCACGTTTCCGAACTCCCGCAGATCCCGACCACCTCAGAGAGAGGATCGAAACAACTGATCTGTTTTGGCTTCACTCAAAACGGGTCCTTTCACCTCCTCTTCTTCTAACCTCTTTGGGTGAACGGCTGTTTTTTTTTTTTTTTTTTGATTGGAGGTTTAACGACCACCGTGAGCAACTCAATGGGCTATAAGCAGTCGCCCGTCCCTAATTTAGGGTCACTGGTTCCAGGGAAGGGAGAGAGCCAGTGCCGTAAGACAAACACAACATCCATGCCTCACCGGGATTCGAACCCGGACCCCGTTCGGACGAATGATCAGAGGCCATCGCTTAGACCACTGCGCCACCGGGGCGGCATGTGAACGGCTGTGACATAAGCATATGAGTCGGTCTGCGGTTGCGATAACACATACCCAAGAGCGTACGAAGACCCTTGTGTTCGGACACATTGGGCCCTTCACCATAGTTGAAATTATGGGTAATGTCAACCACGGTATCCTTCCTGTTGCTGCGGAGAAGACGAGATAGCCTGCGCTGAACTCTGGCATCAATGAGCGTTGCCGGCCCACGTCTTGTCGACGGCTCGAAATGTCACCTGTTTCGGACCATTTTTGATAGGTTTTAGTGAGCAGCCTATTAGCGTCGCCGTTTCGGAGATGCTCTTGCCAAGTCGTCTTGCTTTAACGATCTGGCCTTTGTTGAAATAAGATAAGTCCTTTACTTTTCCCATGCTGAGACGAAACGAAATACTGATTGAGTAGAGCTCCAACCCAAGTATTATACATATCATTAGCGACCTTGGCTCGTCACGCTGATTGGCTACACGCGCGCTTATATGCATAACGCAGAGGTAGTTTTGTTGTTTTGGCTGATCCTTGTAGAGTCACGTCAAATAAACTAGGTTCACTGAAAGACGACCAAGAAACTATTTATTCCAAAAATTTTATGGGTCGTATTTTCGAATTTCGATTTGTCTCAGAATTAAGGTTATGGGGACCATTATTTTGCGAATTTTAAAAACCTGAATTGCATTCTTCTGTTATGTGCAACAGTCCGAGGCATTGTTACACTCCCTGCCGTAATTGGTTTCCATCGCAACAGTTGTAGGTTCATTTTCAGCAACGAGGTTAGAATAAGATATCTGGAGATGCTCTTGTTAATGGAGAAGTACCATTTTGCGTGAAACCTATAACCGCGAGCGACGACCGCTAAAGTGTGGAAAAGCTAGTGGTGTTCAAGGCTATTGCAATGCATTTTGTGTTGGTTGAATCGCATTCTTTCGTCGCAAATGTTTATAATTTTACTTCGTAACTTGCTGCCAATGTGTGAGAAAATGCTGGATATATAAAATTTTTAAGTATTTTGAGGTTCCTTCCTAACGTTAAAATTGAAAACTTCACTCGGGTATGAAGTACACTGGTGTGCAAAAATTAAGGACGAAGAGGAGAAATTAGCATAACAGCCGAACGAGCAAGCAGAACGGACCGAAAGACCTCTCAGGAGATAGACTAGGGTCCGGTACGTTAGGGCATGCGCATATATGCAACATGACGTAGGAGGGGGTGGGTGTCGGAAGGGTATAAAGCACACGGGCGGTGTACGCTCAGCAATTCGGTGAAAGCTATTGCACGGTGTACATCGGTTTGAACGACGTCGAGTTGCTGCCACCGTGTGATATGGCCAACAGGCAATCCAGTAGACGACATCTGGATGACTTTACCCGAGGTCACGTCATTGAGAAGTTGGAAGAAGGTCGAAATGTGACTAGTGTGGCCGAGGAGTTCGGGATCACTCACACATCGTTTCACGAGCTTGGAGAGCATTTCAAACGACAGGAACAGCTGTCCGAGAGTTTAACAGTGGTCGTCCACGAGCAACCACGGCGGCGGACGACCGGTATATTGTCCTACAGGCGAGAAGAGACAGATGGCAGACAGCGGGAGAAATCGCAAGGCACATGCAACAGACAACTGGACGTCCGTTATCGCCTTTTACCGTGGCCAGGAGGCTGCACAAAGGTGGTCTATTTGCACGACGAACAGTACGGAGTGTGCCATTAACGCCTGCTCATCGGATACGGCGGTTTCTGTGGTGCCAGGAACACAAGAACTGTGCACATCAGCAATGGGGACAAGTTCTCTTTACGGATGAGACCCGATTTAGTCTGACGAGCGATTCTGGACGTATACACATCTGGAGAGAGCAGGGAACACTCAATCACACCTCCAACATCATCGAAAGAGACCGGTTTGGAGGTGGCGGAGTCCTCGTTTGGGCCGGTATCATGCTTGGTAGCCGTACTGACCACATCTTCCAAGGAGGTTCAGTCACTGGTGTTCGCTATTGTACCGAGGTTTTCCTGCCTCACGTGCGTCTGTTTAGAGGTGCTGAGGGTCCTGAGTTCCTCTTCATGGAGGACAACGCTACACCTCATCGTACAGTTGCTGTCTCAGAGCTGTTGGAGAGTGAAGATATTCAACGCATGAATTGGCCCGCAAGGTCCCCGGACCTAAATCCAATCGAACACGTGTGGGACCTCTTCGGGAGACGCTTGGCAGCACGTCACCAGCCACCAGCAACGATTCCGCAGCTGCGATTGGCGCTACAAGAGGAATGGGCATCGATGTCTCAACAGCTCCTTGACAACCTCGTCCTCAGCATTGATAGACGTTGTAAATCCTGCAACGCAGTCAGGGGGATCATGTCCCCTATTAAAGACTGGATTTTTTTGGCAGCCGCCTGTCACATGGACGTTTCTGTCTTCTCTCCAGTTGTGCTCGAAGCTACCTTTTCAATAAAGTGCCTTTGTATTCTTTGCATTCCTTGTTTGTACGGGTTTGCTCACGTGTCCCATATTCTTACATCTTGGGGATCTTATGGTATGATTTATGTCGATGTGGAGTACTTCTGCACGACATTACATTCAAAAACCCGTCTCGTCTTTAATTTTTGCATGCCAGTGTATAATTCATTCCGGTTTGATATTAACATTATCTCTGCAACCCAAAACCACGCAATTCAAAAATACGCACAGTTGAAACTGCATAGGTATTACGTAAACAAATAAAAATTTCCACACTTTATGGCTTCATTTAAAAGACTAGGTATCTCCAGATCTGTCATTCTAAACTATTTGATTTTCAAACCTGAAGAAATGAAAAAATTGCTAAATTGTGTAATTACTGATATTCAAAACAAAACATCGATGTGCAAACACATGACATACCTTTTCCGTTTATTTCTAGGAAAATGCTGAGTCTTCAAAACAGTGCCAGCAAACTTTATCTTTGGTATCGTCAGCCAAAGGCAGTGAAATCAAGGATTTTGGCACTAAATATGCGAAAGTAACGAAATATCGTCCAATGAGACTCCAAGTGCACCAACACCATCGGCAGATGGGTTAAGACGTGGAGATGGTTTTAAGCCAAGCAATTTAAGCGCACAAGATGAAGAAAGTGAACATAAGAAATTTTGGAGGTAACAATAATACTGATGAAATAAAAATATCAACGTTTACCACAATCAAAGGTTTATTATTCATCGACTATAGTTCCGCAGAGCTTCTGTCTCGGCTTCAAAACTATAGTCGATGAATAATAAGCCTTTGATTGTGGTAAACGTTGATATCTTTATTTTATGTCAACACCACAAGTTTGTAGTCATAAATTATATGTAATACTGATGACCCTGACAAGAACACCTAGATAACGTGCGCTGGACAGATTTCAACACTAGCAAAATGATTTTGAAGACTGTAAATCAATTTAACTCAAGGCTCTACGAGACCCGTCATCTTATATTGCTGCTTTCTCTTGTTAACCAACGGGCAAGCGTAGTTCACAAATTGCTCGGGCAATTTTGCACATTTTGGAACACCGTTTGTGGCTAACACAAGATATGTGATAAATAAAGAGTTCCCTGGTTTCAGATTTTCATTTTGGACTCTTTAAGTATTTTTTATTAATTAATAAAACTATGGAGGACGCCTTGGTACAACTTTCGCTACAGATAAAAATGAAGGAAAGATCAATAAAAATTCTGAAACCAGCAATTTGTGAAATACGCTTGCCCGTTGGTTAACAAGAGAAAGCAGCAATACAAGATGGCGGGTCTCGTAGAGCCTTAAGGTTAGAAACAACGAAGTTCAGAATCCACTTTTGGGCTTGATGGATGCTATTCAAGTTATGAAAATCATTCGAGATAAAAGCAAGCATTTATTAAGGTGGACGTCTAGTAATTTTGCTTCCTGTACTTCCAATGGAAAAACTTCTGTACACATTTTCTTCACAATTAATGCTTTCCCAAGGATGAAAATTTGAACATCGATTAAAATAGGTTCATTTTGTAACTTGGAATACTTAATATTTTCTAAAGCATAACCATAATTATGCAATCAAACATTTGTTGTTCTACTGACGTCATCAAAGTACAGGTCGCGCCATCTTTTTTCTGGTTTCAACACCACCGAAGGAAAAGTTATTGAAATTTAATATAATTATGGTTATGTTTTAGAAAATATTAAGTATTCCAAGTTATAATATGAAGTTATTTTAATCGATGTTCAAATGTCCATCCTTGGGAAAGCATTAATTGTGAAGAAAATGTGTATAGAAGTTTTTCCATTGGAAGTATAGGAAGCAAAATTACTGGACGTCTACCTTAAAAATTGCTACAGGGCTTCTAGAAGAAATGTCGAATGAACGAATGCTTAAAAATGTTACAAAAGTAGTGGAAATTAAAGTGCCGCCCCGGTGGCGCAGTGGTCTAAGCGATGGCCTCTGATCATTCGTCCGAACGGGGTCCGGGTTCGAATCCCGGTGAGGCATGGATGTTGTGTTTGTCTTACGGCACTGGCTCTCTCCCTTCCCTAGAACCAGTGACCCTAAATTAGGGACGGGCGACTGCTTATAGCCCATTGAGTTGCTCACGGCGGTCGTTAAACCTTCAATAAAAAAAACAACAACAAAAAAAGCAAGTGCGATGTTTCTGTAACTTGTCACTAGGGACCTATCCTTACAGGAAGTGTTTTGAAACCAAGGAAGTTAGAATGGACTTTATTCATGTGACGCCAGAAGTAGATTTTTGCGGACCAACATTGCTGCTGATTCAATGTTGTAACTATTTGATTACCCCTTACTGGTGGACAATTTTCACAGTCTTAGCATAAAATATAATAATAGAGCTACAGGGCGAAGAAGAAATTCATTTCTTAGAAGAATAAATCAAGGTTGCAAAAGTATACTGTACCAAGACAATTTTGCGCTCAATGTTTATTTCGCATGATGCAGGAGAACATCGCCATTGCCGCCCCGGTGGCGCTGGCCTCTGATCATTCGTCCGTAAGGGGTCCGGGTTCGAATCCCGGTCAGGCATGGATGTTGTGTTTGTCTTACGGCACTGGCTCTCTCCCTTCCCTGGAACCAGTGACCCTAAATTAGGGACGGGCGACTGCTTATAGCCCATTGAGTTGCTCACGGTGGTCGTTAAACCTCCAATCTAAAAAAAAAAAAAAAAAAAAAAAAAAAAATTAGAGTGATGATTTGGTGCAGCGTGAACCTGGAAAGCGATGTAAAATTTACTCAGCTAACCAACAAAATTATTTGATATCTCTTAGGGTCCTTATCAGGCTGAAGTCGCCAGATTTTCAGCAAATGAAAGTATTCCGAAATGCAAACAAACACATTTCAAGACGCTCTGCTATAAGGAACTTTCTGAAATCGAATATAGCATTGTAAAAGGTGCTGCCTTTTGTTTTGTTTGCAGTATATTTCCTGACGGAAAAAAACAGAATTTGCAGATCCAGCTTGGATTCATCTAGGTGTAAGACAATGGCATAAAATGGAAAGTTAGTCGGCACTTTTCACTGCTCTTTCGTTTCATCCCCCTTCCCCCTAATTTCACTTCGGAACGGGCCTGCTTCACGACAAAAGCGAAAAATATTGCAATTGGTACGAATGTCTTATAATTGTGTAGTAAATATTCATAATATCCCATCTGATCTGAGTGCTAGTGTGTGTGATATCGTACCTCTCTCGTGAATGTCCCTTTAATCCACTGACTAACAATGCCCCAAACCACAACACATTTTAGGCACTCAAAATAAATTTTACGAATCCGTTTTGTCGACCAATGGAGATCTTCGGATATTTTAGAATCGTTATTTTAAACAGACTAGGTGCGAAATGCTGATGACAAACCCTGTAAATAAAGCAGAAATTAATGAAATATTCCTAAACGATGCTGTATGGCGTGAACCGTAAATGCGATTTCCACGGAGTGTCTTGCAATCGTTTGATATTATACACCGAGTGGCTACTTTATTATGGCCACCTAACAGTTTTAAGCAAATGAGCTGTGGCTGCACACTGTTGCCGCCAGAGGGCGAGGCTAGTATAAAAAGGGAAAGCTTAGTGTTTGCAACAGTAGTAGAAGTGATTTCTGCGTGACGAGATGGGTAAAAAAATGCGATTTGGCGGACTTTCAACGTGGGATGATTGTAGGAGCTCGGAGCCATGGAGAGAGTATCACCGAAACCGCCGCATTCGTGAAATGTTCCAGAGCACCTGTTGTTAAAGTGTTTAAAGACTGGACTGTCAGCCAAAAACCTGGGTCTCTACGTGCAACGTGTGGTCGTCATCGACTAGTGACTGCTCGGGCGGAACGGAGAGTGTCCAGACTGGTAACAGACAACAGAAGGGCAACAGTGCAGCAAATTACAGACCATCATAATCAAGGATCCCCTTAAATGATCTCTGCACGCACTGTTCGCCGTACACTGCATCGGATGGGATATGGCAGCCGAAGGCCTGTTCGAACACCTTTGCTGTATGTAGTTAACAAGAGAAAGCGTCTCCAGTTCGCACAGGACTACAAAGATTGGACAGTCGATAATTGGAAACAAATTATGTGGTCCGATGAATCACGTTTTCAGTTGCACAATGCCGATGCCCGAGTGAGAATTTGGCGGAAATAGCACGAAAGCATGGACCCCAAATGCATTGATACAACCCTTCAAGCTGGTGGAGGAAACGTTATGGTTTGGGGAATGTTTTCCTGGTATGCTTTGGGCTATTTAATTCTAATTAATCAACGTCTGACTGGCACATCATATCTGAACATCGTTGCGGACCAAGTGCATCCTGTCATGTGGATGGTTTATCCCAATGGCGATGGCTACTTTCAAAAAGATAATGCGTCCTGCCATAGTGCTCGTATTGTACAAGATTGGTTTCAGGAACATGCCGGTGAGTTTACTTTGCTTAGGTGGCCCCCACAATCTCCAGATCTCAACCATATTGAGAATTTATGGGATAAAGTTGAACGATCCATCAGACAGCTGGATCCACAACCCTGCAATCTCACACTCCTGGAAAGTGCTATTCATCAAGCATGGTCTCAGATTCCACAAACCACCTATCAACATCTCGTGGAGTCCATGCCACGAAGAATTGGCGCAGTATTAAACGCAAAAGGTGGCCCAACGAAGTACTGAGGGGGTGGTCATAATAAAGTGGCCACAGTGTATATAACCTAAACCCCAGTCGCCGACTTCGTGGGTTCGAGACACTTTTTGAACCCCCAATGATTTTGTTATGGGTTCCTCGAACCCTTAATATTTTTTCGCGTATTTGGTGGGAAAAATACACGTACGCGTATATGTATAAATTTTGTTTTTCGTTATTAATTCTTCAAGTGTTTTATTATTCATTCCCTGTTTCGAATGCCTGTTCCAGTTCACTTTGCGGAATTGCCTCCAAAGCACGCGTCGAAGCTGTTTGTATGGTCGAAATATCATTAAAAAAACACCTTTTTAACATCATTTTAAGTTTTGGAAACAAAGAAAATTCGCAGGGTGCTAAATCATGCGAATACGGTGGATGATTCAACAAACAGGCGTTATTTTTCGCCAAAAGTCTACGAACAAAAAGTGAGGTGTGACTGGGTGCATTATCGTGCAACAAACACCAACTGTTTTCATCCCGATATTCTGGACAAATGCGACAAATTCCGCCCATCAAACGCCTCAAAAGATTGAAACAAAACTCACCAGTAATTGTTTGTCCACTTGGAACAAATTCTTTGTGGATAATACCCTTACTATCGAAGAATGTAGTGAGCATTGTTTTGATTTTCGATGGAACTTTTCTTGTTTTTTTGGCTTGTGGCGAGTTTTTTGACTTCCATTCCGCACTTTGTTGCTTTGTTTTAGGATCATATTGAAAAAACCATGTTTCATCACCAGTAACAATCGATTTTAAGAAGTTTGGATCATTTTCAGCGGCAGAAATGATGTCTCTGCAATGTGCACTTCTCCTCGATTTTTGTTCATTGGTTAACGTGTGTGGAACAAATTGAGCACAGACTTTTGTTTTGCCCAAATCTTCATGCAGGATGGTTCGAATCGTTCTTTTGTTGATGTTTAAGGACTCCTCCATCCTTTTTAGTGACGTACATCGATTGTTTGCCACGAAATCTCGCACTTTTTCAATAATCTCAATAATCTCCATCCTTTTTAGTGACGTACATCGATTGTTTGCCACGAAATCTCGCACTTTTTCAATAATCTCAGATGTCCTAGATGAACTTGGTCTTCCGGTATGCTTATCATCTTCTAGCGTCTCTCTTCCGTCCAAAAAACGCTTGTGCCACAGGAAAACATTTGATCTACTTAAACAAAACTCACCGTAAACTTGTTTCATCATTTGGTACGTTTCCGAGGCACTTTTACCAAGTTTTGCGTTAAATTTAATAACAGCCCTTTGTTCCATCTTAATAATTCCACATGAAAAAAATGTTACTTCTCTAATGAACGCCCGTTTCGTTTGAGTTACTTTAACAATTGCGCAGTACTTTTGGCAGAAAGCAAGCAGATGGTCACGGTTTATAATGCATTTGCGATTACACTGGTGGCGTCACCGTAGGCTGAAATCTAGCGCCAGTCTGAAAAATTCTTTGACGCACTGTGTATATATATAATACATACTTGTCAGAATTCAACTTCCAATGGCCTGTCACATGTTAGATATAGCATACATCTGACAGCTTTCTAATTTATTTGTAAACAGAGTATACTACAAAACCAAATAACTATGCTAACACTACTATGTTCTCATCAGTTATATCACCTATTGGTTTACCCAACTATTTTGGGCTTCTCTAAATCCAAAAACATCTTAAAATTCAAAGTAAATATGATGACAAAATTTATGCAAATGAAACTGAAGGTTCTTATATATAGCAAAAATCAATATAAACAAATTAAAATAACTTACATGGCATTTCTTTGAGCTGATAATGGTTTTGGATCTTCCTGGAAAAATGAATGTGCCCTCCTCTTTTTCAGTGAAGCTTATGTCATTATTCCGATGATGTGAAATGAGAAGTCATATTTATTGTTGTTTTGTTGGTACCTACATAGTAGTGTTGATTCCTGATCTTAAAATATGGTTCACAGAGAACAAACACAACAGCTCTGGAATCAATCATGGCATTTTAGTCTGACATTGTAGGAAAGGAATGAACCATATTTCCACTGGATCACGGAAACTTCGTGCCAAAACATAATGAAAGTTACAGTTCAGAAAAATATTTAATGCACCAAATTTTCGTTGTTGGTAGTAGTATTTCATGTCCGTGGTTTTAAAAATAACTTTTTGCAATTTCTAGAATCTTGTATGATGAATAATACGGAAATATTTGCAACACTGCTCTATTTATCAAACGACTTATTTTAAGACCGGCACAAAGTCTTTGAAATTATAACTGCATAACTTATTTATCATACCTTCAATTTATGTCGAGATATGGTATTTAATCTAGGGAACTCACTTATGTTCATCATCTGGAAATGCATAATAATTTATTCCTGTCACTACACCTTTTTGCAACAGCGAAATGGCACAAAACGAACATTATGCTGCAAATCTCAAAATATTTATTTTAACAACCCAAATAAATACTTACCCATACACCTCAGCTGAAATAAATAGTGAAGATTGCTGTTTTGGGGTCGCGATTTGGCACCCCCGTGTGACTGAAAACGGCGTTTTTGCTCGTACACGGAATCCCGTAGGATCGGCGAAAGTGGCGTAGCCTTGTATTATACGATTAATCGCAGAAAGCCATGGTTGGATTTACCTGTTAATAGATGGCACGACCTTGGCTACGTCAGTAGACAAATAAATGTTGGATTGCTTAATTATGGTTATGTTTTAGCAAGTATTAAGTATCCCATGCTACAACTTAAAGTTAGTTTTATCGATGTGCAAATTTTCATCCTTGGGAATACATTAATTGCGACGAAAATATGTGAAGAAGTTTTACCATTGGAAACAAAAAAATAAAAAAAATGAAGCGATGACGTAATGGAAGCAGCAGCCCAGGGAGCAAGAAAGAGTGTGGAGTGGTTCTGCCATCTGTTGGCCAATACTGAGTCTTCCATATGGCTAACTGAAGTTAGCCATTTATTGAAGTCGTCGTCAGTTTTAATATCAAGATGGATTTCGACTTGAATTCATATGAGGAAATGTAAGTACTATTTATGATATCGTAGACAAACTTAATTGTTCAATTTGAACATTTATCATAAAATGTTAAATGATGGATGGCGCAGTTAATTTGTCAGTAAGCAGAACTTCCCACGCTACTCGTAAAAAGAATGTTCCTCTCACGTCACTCTCCTCATAGAATTGGCGTGCAAAGATGGGGGGGGGTGCGACGGACCCGGGCATCCATATCCGGGGGCATCCAATGAAAAAGTGAAATAAAAATTTTGTTTTTGATATTGTCTCTGTTAACTTCTTTTTTGTCCTCATGAGGCCCCTTCGTGTGGTAAAGGTGTTCAAAGGAGCATAACATAACCTTAATGAATGCATTATTTCGAGCCGCCCCGGTGGCGCAGTGGTCTAAGCAATGGCCTCTGATCATTCGTCCGAACGGGGTCCGGGTTCGAATCCCGGTGAGGCATGGATGTTGTGTTTGTCTTACGGCACTGGCTCTTTCCCTTCCCTGGAACCAGTGACCCCAAATTCGGGACGGGCGACTGCTTATAGCCCATTGAGTTGCTCACGGTGGTCGTTAAACCTCCAATCAAAAAAAAAAATATTTCGCGCCGAGAGCAATGTAAAATATTTACAGTTATATTTGTTTATGGGTTTTATTTTGCTTCGTAGCATGAAATCAAAGTGTTCGATATATTTAAATTTGTTATATACACTGCTGGCCACCCAAAATGCAACACCAAGAAGAAAGCATCCCATTGGCCTGAAATTCGCAGCATGCGTCGCCCGCGAGAGGACATGCAAAAATTTAGCATAGAAGGGCATATCATGTGCAGATCATGTGCGCCCGGCACGCCACCGAGAAGCACTGTGCGCCCGCGTGAGGTCATGCAAACGATTAGCATTGCAGGGCATATACAAATCATATGCGCCCGGCACGCCACCGAGAAGCACTATAAGAAGGGTGCACAGAAGGCGGGGTGTAAGTAGTGGAAGTGTGTTGTGCTGCCGGACCTGTGTGGGGAAAGCTTCCTGATGTCTCGTCGCAGAATACGGCAGTCATTCCAGCACGTTTCGGAGTTCGACAAAGGACGAATAGTGGTTTATCGTACCAAGACATTGGCGCCCGTGTGGGACAATATTCAGCCACAGTGAAGCGAGTATGGATTCGGTGGGTGAAGGAGAGACGGACTTACCGACGTGAGCGATTCCCGCAGCCGCAGCACACCACCGAACGAGAGGACCGGCATGTTGTGCGGCGGGCATTGACGGCTCGCACCGCCACATCACGAACGTTAGCGCAGGAATTAGGGTGTGTTGCGCAACAACCTGTGTCAGCACGTACCGTTCAACATCGTCTGCAGGAGCGGGGACTTGTCGCACGGCGCCCATTTCTCCGATTACCATTGACGTTACACC
The DNA here is from genome assembly GCA_039090855.1 of Macrothele yani. Lineage (NCBI taxonomy): Eukaryota > Metazoa > Arthropoda > Arachnida > Araneae > Macrothelidae > Macrothele > Macrothele yani. The sequence continues at coordinate 29,938,768 of CM077000.1, forward strand.
ACCGGCGAGTGCGGCGGCAGTGGGCTGTTGAACGCCGCACCTAGACTACGGAATGGCACGAGATTGTTTTCTCCGACGAATCCCGCTACTGCCTCCAACACCACAATGGGCTGATCCGCGTGTGGCGGCACCGCGGCGAGAGACTGTATGACGCTTGCATTATGCATCGCCATACCAGTCCGTCGCCTGGCGTTATGGTTTCGGACGCAATTGGATATGACACCCGCACCCTCTGGTACGCATCGCTGGTACACTCAACAGCCACTGCTACATCTCCGACGTTTTGGAGCCTGTAGTCCTCCCTTACCTGCAGGACCTGCCAGCGGCCACGTTTCAACAGGACAATGCGCGCCCGCACGTGCCACGCATCGTGCAACAATTCTTCACAGCCCACCAGGTGTCACTGCTGCTGTGCCCCGCCTGTTCTCCCGATATGTCGCCCATCGAACACGTCTGGTCGCTGATTGGCAATCGAGTGGTCCGGCAAGCACCACCCGCGGCTACGCCTGATGAACTGTGGTAACGTGTGGAAGCAGCATGGACCGACATACCCCAAGCCCACATCCAAAGTCTCTTTCGTTCGATGCCGCGGCTTGTAGCGGCCGTTATTGCCAGTCATGGGGGCCACACGAACTATTGATGTATGCGTGTTCCGCAAGTCGCACGGGCCTGTAAGCTCAATCGTTTCATCTTTGTATCTGTTGTTCTGTGTCCAGTAAATCTGGCTTTGCTATCTCGTGTTCTTCTTGGTGTTTCATTTTGGGTGGCCAGCAGTGTATATTCATGCACATGCGCATAAAGCGATTCTAGAATCAATGCGTTTATTGTTGCATCATAATGGAAACAAGGGATTATTACAAATCTTACATGAAGTCAAACAATATCGTACCACGTTATTTTTGCTTCCTCTCTTGAATTGCAAACGTAAACAAATTCCTACAACTTTAAACGTTTTCTTTTCTTTTTATTTGTTTTTTTACTCCAGATGTCACAGATGAAGAAAGTGCAACCGAGTGGAACACAGAACAGGAAAAAAAAAAAGAAGGCCAGAGAAGAGGAGTCCCGTCAAAGAGGAACATTAGATGCCTGGATAAAAAGAAGTGAAGAAGAAGTAGGAGAAGTAAAAGATGATGTAGGTGCAGTCTCGAAGGATTCTTCTGATATGGAATCAGCTCAATCAGAACATAATACTGTTTCTCCTCAGTCTCATTGTCAGCATGATGATTCATGTGAAGAAGATAAAGGAGAATTTGACGTATATTTTCAAAGATACGATTTCCGCTATTTGAAGAATGTAAGTGTAAATCGCACAGTGGTTGACCAGGTGAGTGAGTTTGTGTATTTAGGAAGCATGTTCGACAGAGAGAACAAATTGGATGGTGAAATTAGTAGGCGAGTAAATTCTTCCTTGAAAGTCATGGCTGCTCTGGGAGGTTTTCACAGGAATGATTGGTTCTCAAGAGAGTCGCGCATGGCTGTGTATGAAAGTGTAAATGTTCCTACTCTGATATATGGCAGTGAAACCTGGGTACAGCAGAAGAAACATAGGAGTCGTTTGTGTGTTGGAGAAATGCGTTACTTACGGGGGCGGGGTTTGTTACAAGACACGTTCTGATTGTGTGAGGAATGAAGCTGTGTCGCAGTTGTGTAATGTGAAGCAAAATGTTGTTAGCAAGATGGAGACTAATATGCTTCGGTGCTTTGGCCATGTTGAAAGAATTAGTGATGAACGCTTATTGAGAAAATCTTTTTACCCCAAGTGGCAGGAAGGAAAGGCACAGAAAGGCCAAGAAAGTCATGGGAGGATCAGATTCAAGAGTGTCTGCATGAGAAAAAGATCATGAGTATGATGTATAGCAGATCTTGTGTGCGTCGTGTGATAGATGTCAATGAAGCCAGAGTTGCATGTCAAGATCGTTATAAATGGAGAAGTTTGATACCACAACAGTAAGTAAATAATCAGTTAAAAATTACCTTTTTATCTTTGTGAAGCTAACCAGGGGCTCGTGAAAATCCCAGTGCCTGCACGACTTCCGAGATGGAGTGACCCATTCGTCGGGCCCGACAATTTGCCCACGATCAAAATGCTCTTAGATTCTTCGTCTTACCCATACTGCGTCCGACTCTTACTGATACCCGTCGCATCACTCCTTATATTGTCGGATCGCTGCATACGTCATGCCGTTTCCGTTTACAGGGCCGCCCACAGCGCCACATTTGCATAACGCCAGCTGTCTCTAATTCAATTGCTTTTCAGTATATGTATACACATGATATCATAAATGGTGTTTAGTCACGAGTTATGGTTAATTGCGTTCACGCGCTTGATAGAAATGGTGCAGATGCCATGTCATTAACAAGTTGCAAATGCTTCTGATATGTATGGAAAGCTTCCAAAATATCAAGTTTGGTAGTTGAATCTGGTTTGTCAATTACTTTTGCTTCTTCAAAAAGAAATGTATGGCCCTTTCTCGTAACAATGTTTAGCCATGGATGACGTCTTTAGGTCACAGTTCCGGATATAGGTCTTGTGCTGCTTCAATCGAAAACGTAAAGCTCTACGGGTCTGTCCTATATATGAGGCGCCACATATTCACATGGACTTTGATAAATTTTCCTCGAGTTTTTGTCTTCAATATAGTCCTTTAATCCAAGAAGGTTCATTTCGCTTATGAGTTTAAGAATCACTTTACAATCAAAGGTTTTGAGAATTTTTGAGAATTTGAAGCGGGAAAATGGAATAATGACAAAATTCGGTCGTAAAGGGCGCATCACAAGGGTTAAGGTGCAGATAGGCTTCGGTTCCTGGAATTTTGTTGGAGCCCTGTCTATAATGAAAGGGTTGTATCCTCGCTGTACTACAACACGTTTAAGGATATCAAGATCCTTTTCCAAACTGTCTTTATTCGAACATATATGTATCGCGAGATATACGCAGATGTAAAAGGCCCTGATTTTTTGTTGCAAAGGGTGATTGGATTTGTCATGTGGAAGTGAGAAACGGCGGAAGGCTTCCGATAAATTGTGGTTGCGAGAGATCCATTTGAGCGAGTAACCATAATGTCAAGGATTGGTAAACATCCGTTATTTTCAGTTTCGTAGCTGAATTGAATGTGATGATCAATGGAATTTACAAGTTTGACAAATTCCGGAATTTCAGAATTGTTTCCTTTTCATAAAACGAAAGCATCGTCTACATATCGTATCCATAAATGAAATTTCACGAGTTTGAAATTTTTTTCTTCAAATCGACGCATGTAAATTCCACAATTCCACATAATGTAGGTGACAGTCCACTGCCCATTGTTAGACCTTCCGTCTGTTCATAAAACGTTCCACGGAAAGTAAAACTGTTCTGTTTTATGCAAATATCCACTAATCTCGTTACTTCCTCTACTTCAGGTTGGTTGTATTGATGCTCCATAAGACTTGCTTTTAGGGATTCCAGAGCTCCTTTTACTGGAGCATTGGTGAACATGGATACCGCATCAAAACAGAGCGTAAGTTGATCTACGCAGGGGTGTAGTTTGAGTCGACTGATAAACTCAATGGAATGTTTCTCAGATGTTTCGTTTGAAGTGGCCAAGAGAGATAATTTTGAAGAAAAGTACTTGGATAATTTACACTGAAGAGCAATTGAAATAGAGATACCTGTCTAGTAACATGTAGCACCACCTTTCGCCTTGATGACGGCGGCGATTCGTCTCGGCATGGACTCGACAAGACACCGGAAGCGTTGGGAAGCCATACGGATCCACGACCCCTGAACAAGCTCCCACAGTTCACGAAGATTTCATGGAGGTGGATCAGAGCTACGAACATCTCCCTCGTTGGCATCCCAGATGTGCTCGATGGGATTGAGGTCAGGGGACCTAGCTGGCCAAGGAAGCGAGGTCACGTCGGTGGAGTGTTCATCCAACCATTCCGACACAATTCGGGAGCGATGGTACGGTGCATTATCTTGTTGCAGGATGAGGTCCTCAGTGGGATGTTGAAGACGCACAAACGGGAGCAAATGGTCGTCCAGGATATCCCGGTAACGTTGACCTGTGAGGGACGATGTCACACGTACCAGGGGTCCCATTTCAGTCCACGTAAACAGTCCCCAGACGAGAATGCCACCCCCACGAGCTTGAAGAGTACCCTGCTGGCAAGAAGGATCCATGGCTTCATGTGGTTTGCGCCGTACTAGTACAATGCCATCCGCATGTACCAACGTGAATCGCGACTCATCAGTCCAGGCAACATTTTTCCACATGTCTAGGGTCCAGTGACGATGTTCCCGCGCCCACGCTAATCTTTGCACTCTGTGATGTGCGGTCAGCAGCGGTACCCTCGTAGGATGATGGCTTCTGTACCACATAGCGAGGAAATGGTTCTGGATGGTGTGGCTGCTTACACATTTTTGTGCACCAGCGTTAAATTGCCGAGTGATTTCTTGCACTGTGGCCCGTCTATCCGCTGTTACAATGCGAGTTAGCCGACGATGACCCCGTTTATCCACACGCTGTTGTCCACGACAGTTGGCTCTTACAATGATGGTTTTACCGGATTCGATGTATTCACGGTGCACCCGTGACACAGTGGCTCGTGAAAATCCCAGTGCCTGCACGACTTCCCAGATGGAGTGACCCATTCGTCGGGCCCCGACAATTTGCCCACGATCAAATGCGCTTAGATCCTTCGTTTTAGCCATACTGCGTCCGACTCTTACTGATTCCCGTCGCATCACTCCTTATATTGTCGAATCGCTGCATACGTCATGTCGTTTCCGTTTACAGGGCCACATTTCCATAACGCCAGCTGTCTCTAATTCAATTGCTCTTCAGTGTAGGTGACAGAAGACTGCCCATGGTTAGACCTTCCGTCTGTTCATAAAACGTTCCTCGGAAAGTAAAACTGTTCTGTTTTGGGCAAATATCCACTTATCTCGTTATTTTCTCTACTTCAGGTTGGTTGTAATGATGCTCCATTAGACTTGCTTTTAGGGATTCCAGAGCTCCTTTTATCGAAACATTGGTGCACACAGACACCACATCAAAGGATAGCATTAGTTGATCTACGTAGGGGTGTAGTTTGAGTCGACTGATAAATTCAATGGAATGTTTCTCAGATGTTTAGTTTGAAGTGGCCAAGATAGATAATTTTGAAGATAAGTACTTGGATAATTTATATGCTGCGGTGCCGATATTACTTACTATAGGCTGGAAAGGAATGCCAGATTTATGTATTTTAGGGAGAACATAGAATCTCGCACAACAGGCGTATGAAGGCTTAAGTTTTTTTTTTTTTTATGTTTTGGCTCAAAGTTTCCGAGTTTTTGATTAATTTCTGTATTTCTCTTAATTGGTTATCTGGAGGATCATTCTTTATTTCTTTGTGAGGTCCATTGGAAACAAAATTTTAGACTTTGTTATCATAATGCTTTTTGTTTAAAACAACCACCTGACCTCCTTTGTCTGCTCTAGTGACGATTAAATTGAAATTTGAATACAATTCTTTAAGCGCATTTATTTCTTTGGTGGTTAAATTGAGTCTAGGTAATGTAGCGTGATTTGCAAATATCACTTGGCTGATGCGAGGTCTTTTTTTCAAAGTTGAGACTGCTTCTTATTAGAGATTCCACAACTGACTCAACTACGTCTGAAACCGGTATCTTTCTTGAAATAGCAAAGTTTAAATTATATCGTAAAGTCCGCTTCTGAATTTCAGTGAGATTATGACCGGACAAGCTGACAACCACTTCATTATCTAGATTCACTATTCCGTTATTATTATGGGTATAAGCCCGTCTATTGTTATTAATAGCTATCAATTTTTGGAATTTTCTTTCAAGGGTCATCCTGCGATTTGATGACATGTTGATACTGCGAACTGAAGTTTTTCTGTCTAAAGTATCAAAATCTGCTAATGTTTTAGCTAACCAAAGATGTGGATCTGTGACGTATATTCTAGATTAACTTTCCTTTTTTGGTTTCTTTCCCTGTTTAAATCTTGCGTTTATTCTCAGTATTCTTCACGCTTAATGAAATATCTTTTCCTTCAAACGAATACGTTTGGCAACACAATTGAGGTTGAATGCACGTGACGTACGCATGTAATAAGATAAGAACAAGAGATAAAAAGCGACGACTGATCTGTTGTGAGAGAGGTGTTGATATTATTGAAAGCGATTATTGAGGTGTGTTGATAAGAGCGATTATTGAGAGCTATTATTGTGAGCAATTATGATGAGCGTTGTTAAGAAAGTGCTGTACGAGAGAATTGAATAGTGTTGAGATAAATGTGTGGAGAGTGTTGTGATTCCATTCCGAATAAAGGACTGTTTCCGTAAGTTGACTTCTGTTTTATATGTTTCGTCTGGCCGTTAAGGTTTGTTTCATTTAGGAACAATTTATTAGTATGTTGATATTTTAAGTTAGCGTAAAGGTCAAGACTACGCCACAGATCATAAAGTTCATGTTCCACCTTTGCAATGTCCTTCCGAGTGTCCTTAATAACAGGTCTAAGAAGGGCAAACGAAGCATTGCTTACTGCATTGGTTACGTTCTGAGTAGGTATTAGGTTACATTTCAAGGATATAAAGTTCGGTAAGATGCGATATGCTTTACATCGTTGTAAGAAATTCAAATGGTTTAGTAATCTGAACTTCTTAATTCTCAGTTTCGAAAAACGATTAATCGTACCATTTAAACTAGTCATAGTCTTTTTAGGAACATTAGATGTACAACGTTCCCTTAATTCACTTCACGTAGTAAGTAGAATTTGAAGTAACCGATCAGGATGTTAAAATAGCGCATGCTTGAGACGCTCAGATATATACTCACGCACCGGTGTAGGCTGGAAGTCCGTTAAACTAAAGATTCTTAAAATCAGAGACTACAGACTTGTGACAATTATATATACACTGCTGGCCACCCAAAATGCAACACCAAGAAGGAATCATCCGATTGGCCTGAAATTCGCAACATGCGTCGCCCGCGTGAGGACATGCAAACGATTAGCATTGCAGGGCATATACAAATCATATGCACCCGACACACCACCAAGAAGCTCTATAAGAAGGGTGCACAGAAGGCGGGGTGTAAGTAGTGGAAGTATATTGTGCTGCCGGACCTTTGCGTGGGAAGCTTCCTGATGCCTCGTCGCAGAATACGGCAGTCATTCCATCACGTTTCGGAGTTCGACAGAGAACTAATAGTGGCTTATCGCGAAAGCGGTTTATCGTTCCGAGACATCAGCGCCCGTGTGGGACGACATCCAGCCACAGTGAGGCGAGTATGAATTCGGTTTGGTGCAGGAGGGACGGTTGGACCGACGTGAGCGATTGCCACAGCCGCGGCACACCACCGAACGAGAGGACCGGCATGTTGTGCGGTGGGCATTGACGGCTCGCACCGCCACATCACGAACGTTAGCGCAGGAATTAGGGTGTGTTGCGCAACAACCTGTGTCACCACGTACCGTTCGACGTCGTCTGCAGGAGCGGGGACTTGTCGCACTGCGCCCATTGCTCCGATTACCATTGACATTACCCCACCGGCGAGTGCGGCGGCAGTGGACCGTTGAACGCCGCACCTGCACTACGGAATGGCACGACATTGTCTTCTCCGACGAATCCCGCTTCTACCTGCAACACCACGATGGTCGGATCCGCGTGTGGCGGCACCGCGGCGAGAAACTGTATGACGCTTGCATTATGCATCGCCATACCGGTCCGTCGCCTGGCGTTGTGGTTTGTGACGCAATTGGATATGACACCCGCACCCCTCTGGTACGCATCGCTGGTACACTCAACAGCCACCGCTACGTCTCCGACGTTTTGGAGCCTGTAGTCTTCCCTTACCTGCAGGACCTGCCAGCGGCCACGTTTGAAAAGAACAATGCGCGCCCGCACGTGGCACGCATCGTGCAACAATTCTTCATGGCCCACCAGGTGTCACTGCTGCCGTGACCAGCCTGTTCTCCCGATATGTCGCCCATCGAACACGTCTGTTTGCTGATCGGCAACCGAGTGGCCCGGCAAGCACCACCCGCTGCTACGCCTGATGAACCGTGGCAACGTGTGGAAGCAGCCTAGACCGTCATACCCAAACCCACATCCAAAGCCTCTTTCGTTCGATGCCGCGGCGTGTAGCGGCCGTTGTTACCAGCCATGGAGGCCACACGAACTATTGATATCTGCGTGTTCCGCAAGTCGCACGGGCCTGTAAGCTCAATCGTTTCATCTTTGTATCTGTTGTTGTGTGTCCAGTAAATATGGCTTTGCTATCTCGTGTCCTTCTTGGTGTTGCATTTTGGGTGGCCAGCAGTGTATTAAGATAATGCATCGTTTGTCGCAAATATTTTATTTTTTTCAAGTCTACCAAGGTTTCGCTGGGTATTGAGCTAGCTTCATAAGGACGAATATCACGTAAATATTCGAACAGTACATGCTATCTTAAATGGTGTTTACAGTAACGGGTTTCGGTTAGTTGCTTCCACGCGCTTGATAGAAATGGTGTGGATGCCATGCCGTTAACAGGTTGCGGAGAATTCTGACATTTTTGGAAACTTTTTCAAAATATCAAGTTTGGTGGCTGAATCTGGTTGGTCAATTAGTTTTTCGAAGAGAAATTCAGGGTCCTTTTCTTAACAGTTTTTAGCCATTAATGACTTCTTTAGGTCACAGTTCCGAATGTAATTCTTGTGCTCCTTCAATCAAAAATGCGAATCTGCACGGGTGTGCCCAATATTGGAAGCGCTACATTCATATGGGATTTGATACATTCCCCCAAGTTTTTGTCTTCAACATAGTCCTTTGATCCTAAAAAGTTCATTTTGCTGATGGGTTTAAGAATCATTTTAAAATTAAAGGTTTTGAGAATGTTTGAAATTTTGAAGGCAATATCACGGGAAAATGGAATAATGGCAAAATTCTGTCGTAATGGGTGCATCACAGGGATTAACGTGGAGGTAAGCTTCGGTTTCCGCAAGGGTAGTATTCTCGTTGTTCTACAAGACGCTTAAGGAAATCAAGTTCTTTTTTCTAAACTGTCTTTATCCGAACATATATGTATCGTGCGATATACGAAGCTGTCAAAGGCCTTGAGTTTTTGTTGCCAAGGGTAATTGGACTTGGCATGTGGAGGTGAGAAAAACAGTGAATGGCTTCCGATAAATTGCAATTGAGTGAGATACGTTTGTGCAAGTAACCAGGACGTCAAGGAATGGTAGGTATCCGTTATTTTCAGATTCGTAGGTGAATTGAATGTGAGGAACAATAGAATTTATAAGTTTGACTAATTCTGGAATTTCAGAATGGTTTCCTTTCCATACAACGAAAGTATCGTCTACATATCCTATCCATAAGTCAAATTTTACGAGTTTGAAAAGCTTTTCTTTAAATCGGTGCATGTAGATTTCACAAAATATAGGTGACAGTAAACTGTTCATAGAACGTTCCACGGAAAGTAAAACTGTTCCGTTTGATGCAAATATCCATTAATCTCGTTATTTCTTCTACTTCATTTTGGCTGTAATCTTTGTGGTTGCCATATTTTCTTGCATTTTCGATTGAAGGAGCACAAGACCTGTATTTGGACTTGTGACCTAAAGAAGTCATCCATGGCTGAACATTGTTACGAAAAGGACCATAAATATCTCTTTGAAGAAGCAAAACTAATTGAGAAACCAGATTCCACCACCAAACTTCATATTTTGGAAGCTTTCCATATATACCAGAACTCTTAGCAACTTGTTAATAACATGGCATCCACACCATTTCTATCAAGCGCGTAGAAGAAATTAACCTAAACCCGTGACTGTAAACACCACTTATGATATCATGTACAATTTTAATATTTACGTGTTATTCGTCCTGATGAAGCTAAATCAATATCCAATGAAATCTTGGTCGACTTGAAAAAATAGGATATTTGTGACAAACGTATTATAAAATACATAAAACTCTTATATAAAGCTGTATAAAATATACACTATCTACCAACAAGTAATTGGACACCCCTGCAATCGACGATATCTGCGGTCCTGATACACGTCACGGCTGTCGCCGTTAAATATCGTGTAGGAAACTACAACGCAACCAGTCGCATGCAACATGCCACGCAGTTCGGAGCTCTCTGATTTCGAGAAAGGTGTCATCGTCGGGTATCACAGAAATGGCCGATCCATACGTGACATATTCAGCGAGTTGAAGTACCCAAAATCGACAGTGGCCTACGTGATTGGCAAGTGGAAGACGAGAGGTGACTGTCGGAATGTGCCCCGACACGGCAGACCCACAAAACTGGGAGTTAGAGACCGACGGGTGCTGGCCAGAGAAATTCGGAAGGACCGCACCAAATCGATGGGCCACATCCGCGAGGTGTCTCAACAGGCATCCGGTAGTGTTCTTTCGATGAATACCATCCGTAAGGAAGCCCATCTGCTCAGTTATCATGGACGTGCTGCCGCCCACAAGCCTTTGATCACCAAGTCCAATAGCGCTACTCGGCTAACGTGGTGCAAAGAACGTCGACAGTGGAAACAGGTTCTCTGGAGCGACTAATCAAGGCTCACCCTCTACCGTTCGGATGGCAGGGTCTGGGTTTGGCGTCTGCTTGGAGAACGTCTCCTGCCGGAATGTGTTGTGCCAACTGTGAAGTTCGGCGGTGGTGGAATCATGCTATGGGGGTGTTTCTCCTGGTATGGCACGGGACCCTTGGTCGCAATTCCTGGTAGACTCAACGCCGAGACCTACTGCACCATTTTGGATGACCATGCGCTTCCTACGTTGTGGCAGTTTTACGGGGTGGACCCATGTTACTTTCAGGATGATAATGCCACCTGTCATGTTGCGAGGTCCACCATGGCTTGGTATGGTGACAATGGGGTTAATCGAAGGGACTGGCCTGCGCAGAGCCCGGACCTTAACCCTATCGAGCATCTCTGGGAGAAGTTGGAGCGTCGACTTAAGGGATGCCTCCACCGTCCAAAATCGGTGAAGGAACTGACCTTTCTTCTCCAAGCCGAGTGGAAGAAAATACCGCTAGCCGTCGTACAACGCCTGGTTGAGAGTATGCCCCGGAGGGTCGCAGCTGTAATCGCCGCTCGTGGAGGCTCCACCAACTATTGAAGGTGAATAAACTTCGTTTTCCTTTGCTATCACAGGTGTCCAATTACTTGTTGGTAGATAGTGCATATGTATATATATATAATAAAAGCAGATAAAAATAGTAATATTTAATAATTAAAAGTTTGGGAAGTACACTGCTGTTTGGGTCATTCAAATACTTTTAAGACTTCTGGGAGCAGAGATATAAATTTCTCTATTCCCAGGAAGTGCTTTCTAGCATTCTGGGTTGCACATGCAACTTTGAAACAGTTTTTTCAGTAAACTTCTTCTGGAGTGTCTTTCATAATCTCCCCTTAGGAACCACACTCACTTTCAACTTCCCTGGAAGGTTCTACGGTTGACCAGTAGGTGGCGCTGCGACGAGAATTCTCTTTTACTCCTACAAGTTCGCTTAATGAAGCAAGTGGGCAGCTTATAATGCTGCCTCGGTTTTGGTAAGTTTGTGCTTTTTATTTTACATCATTTTTTAATTTTTCTTTATTTGAGTTATTCATCTACCTCTCTTGAAGTCTGATTTTCGTTTTGGTGGTACTTTTAGTTTTTTCAAGGGTTTTTAGTACGCGTTTCGGTTCCTTTGTTGCTGTAACCACGTTTTGTTACAAGTAACACTAGCGTTCAGGCTTTGGGCCTTCTTCCTGTTATTTGCTTGATTAGAACAGTATTTATTTTTTAAGGTTGTTCCATATATGTTTTATTTTTTAAGGTTGTTCCATATATTTTAGAAGTGAAATGCATATTCGTTATTTCTAGGTAATGTGCTTTGCTTAACTTCTTATGTACTTTTTGTGTGTGTCTTGGACTTTTCTCTTACCTCTTTGAGGTTTGCACCTCGGTTCTTGGGTTTTTCGGTTGCTGGTTGTCCATTAGTTCAGCTGAAGGGCTTCCACCTCTCCGAGTACCACAGTGTTTTAATTCTCATGCTCACTTAGCTTGTGAGTTTTTATAAAAATATTTTTTTAAAATTTCAAGGTTGTTAGTACAAATATTTTTGAATAAGTAACCTTTGCTTTAGGCAATGCTCTTCACTTTTCCTCAGTTAATGATTTTCTTCTCTAGTTTTGTGTTGTAATAGGTTATAATGAATTAGCTTTAATACTACTTTTTGCTAAGCTAATTATTATGAATGAATAATGCTCTAAGCTTCAAACTAATGAATTCCCAAAAGGGTGTTGTTACTCGTTAATTATGAACTTAAACAAAGTCTCAACGCTGGTTATTTATATTAAGTAATCAAAGTCATAAACCTAACAGCCAGACAGAGGTCTGACAAAACTAAGAACTGAGAAAGACTGAACTTACTGAACAACTATTTATTTGAACGACTCTTGGTCAACTAAGGCACTCATATATCTTGTACATAATAATGAATAAACTTTCCTCTTATAGTACGCACACAACTCCAACACAACGCAACCTCTCTACAACACAACACCTACTCGTCTCGATGAACGCGCCTATATACGAGTTACCACCACGTCATGACTTACACTCATTGCCAGATCTCATTCAGCGGGTGAAATAATATTCCGTTCAGTAGGAAGATAATTTACATAGTAAAATAAAATAACCAGAGATAGTAAAATCAAAAGGAAAGTGAATATAGAGTATACGTTACAAGGTGTTCGTCTTCATTTGAAATGTAGTTGGTATGAATTCTCTTGAACTGGTTATTCGTGAAGTGTGCGTCGGGCAATGTTATTTAGTTTGCTAGAAGTGGGTTCTTTGTCCCTTTTAAATTTGTTGAATTTACCCTTAACTTTAATTTAGTCCTTTGCAGCAAACTAAATTAGCAGAGACCCACACTTTTCTGGTCTTTGTAGATACACTGGTGTGCAAAAATTAAGGGCGAAGAGGAGAAATTAGCATAACAGCGGAACAAGCAGGCAGAACGGACCGAAAGACCACTCAGGAGATAGACTAGGGCCCAGTAGGGTAGGGCATGTGCATATATGCAGCATGACATAGGGGGGGGGAGGGTGTCGGAAGGGTATTTTTGGATTGGAGGTTTAACGACCACCGTGAGCAACTCAATGGGCTATAAGCAGTCGCCCGTCCCTAATTTAGGGTCACTGGTTCCAGGGAAGGGAGAGAGCCAGCGCCGTAAGACAAACACAACATCCATGCCTGACCGGGATTCGAACCCAGACCCCTTACGGACGAATGATCAGAGGCCAACGCCTTAGACCACTGCGCCACCGGGGCGGCCCAGAAGGGTATAAGGCACACAGGCGGTGTACGCTCAGCAATTCGGTGAAAGCTATTGCTCGGTGTACATCGATTTGAACGACGTTGAGTTGCTACCACCGTGTGATATGGCCAACAAGCAATCCAGTAGACGATATCTGGATGACTTTACCCGAGGTCGCGTCATTGGGAAGTTGGAAGAAGGTCGAAGTGTGATTAGTGTGGCCGAGAAGTTCGGGATCGCTCACAGCATCGTTTCACGAGCTTGGAGAGCATTTCAAAAGACAGGAACAGCTGTCCGAGAGTTTATCAGTGGTCGTCCACGAGCAACCACGGCGGCGGACGACCGGTATATTGTCCTACAGGCGAGAAGAGACAGACGACAGACATCGGGAGAAATCGCAAGGCACATGCAACACATGACTGGACGCCCGTTATCGCGTTTTACCGTGGCCAGGAGGCTGCACAAAGGTGGTCTATTTGCACGACGACCAGTTCGGTGTGCTCCATTAACACCTGTTCATCGGAGACGGCGGTTTCTGTGGTGCCAGGAACACAGAACTGGACACATCAGCAGTGGGGTCGAGTTCTCTTTACGGATGAGAGCCGATTTAATCTGACGAGCGATTCTGGACGTATACACATCTGGAGAGAGCAGGGAACACTCAATCACACCTCCAACATCATCAAAAGGGACCGGTTTGGAGGTGGTGGAGTTCTTGTTTGGGGCGGTATCATGCTTGGTAGCCATACTGACCTCCACATATTCCAAGGAGGTTCAGTCACTGGTGTCCGCTATTGTACCGAGGTTCTCCTGCCTCACGTGCGTCTGTTTAGAGGTGCTGTGGGTCCTGAGTTCCTCTTCATGAACTACAATGCTACACCTCATCGTACAGTGGCTGTCGCATAGCTGTTGGAGAGTAAAGATATCCACCGCATGATTGGTCCGCAAGGTCCCTGGACCTAAATCCAATCGAAAACGTGTGGAACCTTCTCAGGAGACACTTGACAGCACGTCACAAGCCGCCAGCAACGATTCCGCAGCTGCGATTGGCGCTGCAAGAGGAATAGGCCGCGATGCCTCAACAGTGTTTTTGAGACAGCGCAGGTGACAGTGTTTTTGAGACAGCGCAGTTTGTGAACTGTTCTGCTGTAGTTAAAGTGTATCACAATTCGAGAAATGGCACCATTGCGAATAAGCGATGCGGAAACTGCGGAGCACCACGTGCCAATTATGTGAGAGGTGAACGTCGGGTGCGAAGGTACGTGTGTGCCGATCGACACGCTTCAGTGGAGCAACTCATTATCCGATTGAATCAGCGGGCCACCGGAAGTGTGTCTAAAACGATAGTTCAGCGAATCCTGCTGCTTATGGGGCTCCGATGCAGACGAATGGTCACTGCACTTATGCTAACGAAGGTGAATCTGCAGAAAAGGCTTACGTTTGCACGGCAGTATCGGAATTGGACCTTCGCTGACTGGCAAAGTATTTCCTTCTCTAACGAGTCACATTTTCTGCTCCAAAGAATGAATGGACGTTGGCGTATAAGGCGAGAAACATCGGAGAACAAACACTCTTCAACCATTGCTGGCAGAACAGAAACTGGTGGGGGCAGCGTTATGGTCTGGGGAATGCTTTCGGGGCATTCTCTGGGTCCACTAATACCTGTGGAAGGCACTACGGACCGAATTCATCCTTGCAGACCACGTACATGCTGATTGTCTTCTCTGGGGCGGATGAGATCTTTCAGCACGACAGTGCGACGTGTCACACAGCTAGAAATGTCCTAGAGTGGTTGGAAGAGCACGATGAAGACATCAAAGTACTTCCCGGGCCACCGAATTCCCCAGACGTAAACCCAATTGAGTATTTGTGGGACCACCTCGATCGTGTTGTTCGCTCTATGGATTCTCCCCCACGCACCCTCCAGCAGCTGTCAGATGCACTACAGTCAGCATGGCTCTACATACCTGTGATCACCTTCCAGCACCTTATTGAGTCATTCCCCGCCAGCCCTTCTAGCTGCTGGGCGCGCTGCACAAGACGGTTATTCTGGATATTAGCTAGTGGTCACAATAATGTGAATCGAACGTGTATGTTAGTAATGTGGTTCTAAATTTAATTGTGTTTTTAGAAGCTAAAAAGTACACATTGAATGGTACCTTAGAATGTTGTTTTTATGTATTTTTAAAATGGTGTGGTCACCATGCTCACAAATTCGTGGACTTAATTTTTGCAAAAAAAAAAAAAAAAAAAAAGATTTGCAAATAATGCAGAAGTTGAAAACATTTTATTACTTTTTATTTAATTTCACATGGATTATTTCTTCAGGACAGTTATCCGTCAATAGGATAAATGATGAAGACAGTGTTTTTACACAAAAACTGCATTTTCAGCACATTCCAGGAAGCACATTGCATTTCACAAAAAGAGGAGACAAACAGACCTGAATAGAAAGAAAAAGCACAATATTACAACCAACTAATTAAAAATATTAGGGAATACACATGGCAAGACCAGATACTCAAAGTTATGAGCCGAAAATGATTTTTGTCAGAATTGCATATGGTTTTAGGTTATAAGTGAACCGCCAGTTTCTTAGAAACACTTTGTCGTTGAAAATTTTTATATAAAACAATTCAGTCCAATGGCATTATTTTAGAAGCCTACAAGAAATTGCACAGTGTAGTGTTTATCTCCTTGAATTCACTCTACAAAATGCATGAAGTGTAATAGTTTCTGTAATATTTGCAAAATTAAATGAAACACTCTTACTCTTATAAAATGAACTCGATCTGCTTCAATTTCTGTTACATCGCATTAAAATCTGGTGAAACAACAAAAGACTGAAGCAGAGCTCAATGGAATTAGATCATCTTTACTAAGTGCCACCTTCACTAAGGGATAAGTCTTTTACAAAAGAGAAAACTTGACCCCATTGGCGCCTTTTTTAGCAGGAGCTGACGCTTCTACAAAGGAACCCTTAAAAGGGACAGAAGTGCACAAAATGTAAACGAAGTCCCCTGGATGCCTCTTGCAACAGTGGATGAGTATTCTACAAAGGAACACTTGGGACCCAGTGAGGGCGTGCACAAAATCTAAACAAAATTCCCTATTGTGCCTATTTCTGCAGAGGAACACTTGGGACACGCAGAGGACATGCACTAAATCTAAACAAATACCCTCCGGGAACCTCTTGCAGCAGGGAATGAGTATTTTACAAAGGAACACTTGCGACACAAAGATGCCATGTACTAAATGTAAGCAAAATCCTCTCTGGGTGCCTCTTTTAGGAGGGAAGAGTCTTCTACAAATGAACACTTGGGACAAGCAGGGGACGTGCACGAAATCTGAACAAAATTCCCCTCCCCTAGGTGCCTCTTCCATCAGGGGTTGAGTCTTTTACAAAGGAACACTTGGGACAAGAAGAGGACGTGCACGAAATCTAAACAAAATCCCCCATAGGTGCCTCTTCAATCAGGGGTTGAGTCTTTTACAAAGGAACACTTGGGACACACAGAGGCCATGCACTAAATGTGAGGAAAAACCTTCCTGGGTGCCTCTTTCAGGAGTGATGAGTATTCTACAAAGGAACACTTGGGACAAGAAGAGGACGTGCACGAAATCTAAACAAAATCCCCCATAGGTACCTCTTCAATCAGGGGTTGAGTCTTTTACAAAGGAACACTTGGGACACACAGAGGCCATGCACTAAATGTGAGGAAAAACCTTCCTGGGTGCCTCTTTCAGGAGTGATGAGTATTCTACAAAGGAACACTTGGGACAAGAAGAGGACGTGCACGAAATCTAAACCCCCCCCCCCCTAGGTGCCTCTTCCAACAGAGGTTGAGTCTTTTACAAAGGAACACTTGGGACACACAGAGGCCATGCACTAAATGTAAGGAAAATCCTACCTGGGTTCCTCTTTCATTCAGGAGTGATGAGTCTTCTACAAAGGAACACTTGGGACACACAGAGACCATGCATTAAATGTAAGCAAAATCCTACCTGGGTTCCTCTTTCAGGAGTGATGATTCTTCTACAAAGAAACACTTGGGACAAGAAGAGGACGTGCACGAAATCTAAACAAAATCCCACCAAGGTGCCTCTTCCATCAGGGGTTGAGTCTTTTACAAACGAACACTTGGGACATGCACAAAATGTGAACAAAATATCGAGTGGGTGTCGCTTTCAACAGGGGCTGCGTATTCTTCAAAAGAACATTTGGGATAGAAAGCCGTCATGCAGAAAATCTGAACGATATCCCTTCCTGCCTCTGGGTACCTCTTTCAGAAGGTGCTGAGTCATCTACGAAGCAGCATTTGGAATAGATAATCGTCCGGTATGGAATCATCCCCTATGGATTGCACATCCCGCCCGAATAAATCTCATGCTGTCCACGATAGAAGTTGAATGGCTTTTGGGTGTTCCAAATACTCCTTTGTTGAAGAATTAGTGGTTGACGAAGTGGAACCGATAAATAACGGTGCGAAGCAAAGATAAACGTATTCTGTTGAGTTCTACTTTGTTTTGTTTCACCAGATTTTCAATTCGACAGGTGGAGGTTTTCTGGTTTGGAATTTTGACTCTCCTCCAATGAATGAATAAACAGGTAAATATACAAGTAGGGGAAGCTATTCGTTTGGTGTGTTTCAAATCTATTTAGAAATACAGTTCCAAAGTCAGTGCGTCAGCCAGTTGTACTTTCAGAATAACATTATTAAAGACACGAGTGATAACGTAATGCTGCTTATTTATTCACCGCGTCCACTCCTGCGTAGATTTACATTACAAGTAAAAGGAAATACTTCGCTTAATTATTTGTTAGTCTATACCTTTTTTTTACAAAATATTATTTATTGTGATCGAAAACTGAGAAACGCTGAAAGGCAATGACATGACGTTTTCCTTTCCGCGTTTCTAAGCAGGTATTAAAACAACGCCTTTCTGCATACCAGGTAAGACAGCTTATGTAATATGAAAGATAAACGAATTACTTTGTTGTTAAGGAAACAGAGTTTATTTGCGCAATTACCACCGAACTTATTTGTAAACAAGTGTCGTAAAGTATATCTTTAAATTAGACACTAGAGTTTGCCACAAAAACGCGTTTCAATTTAGTAGCAGTTCGTGCATTTTAATCTAACATACGTACATTCACACTATATTTAGGCATCGTGCCAAGGCTTGAACGAGCATCGTCAACGAATCGTTGAATTCGATGTTCGAGGTGAAATTCAAAAGAAAGCTATGTGTAAGTAAATTTTATCAAGAAACAACTGAAAGCAAACTGAAGTATACATATTGCCCGCGTTATCCTGGGGAATGGTAACCAAATGTCCGAAGTATCTTTCTTTCCGTCAATTACGAGTTCATGAAATTACAGTCTGCCCATGCTACTCGAGTGTCCCGTGTTCAAGGATTTGTTCATTCACGCGAGATAAAGTGTCACCACTTTTTTTTTTGCCACTCTCGGTCACCTGCTCAGTAAAAAATATTTTCGATTCACCCACCGCGCAGCGCAGCAAGTAGATGATGTCCAGCAAGATTTCACGTGTGCTTGTCTAGCATTTTTTCATCCGTGGTTTTGCAGTTTTACGCTATATTTTTACGCTTTCCAACCGTAGATCGAAGAAGTGTACGTGCTCCAGCTTTGTCCGTCTGTCTGCCTCTCCGCACCATAACTTGAGTAAAAATGGTTCGATTCCGATGAAATTTTAGTATGTGGTAGGGGAAAACTTGGGGACAAACCTTGTTGAAAATGGGTGAAATGGGGTTAAAGGTCAGGGCATAGGAGCGGGATACATTCCATCGCCCTTATGCGTCATAACTTACGTAAAAATGCTTCGATTGCGACAAAACTTTAGTATGTTGTTTCGTAAATATACTGAACAAATTCTGTTGAATATCACCGAAATGGGGTAAAAAGTCAGGGCACAGGAGCGAGATTTATTCCACAGCTATTATCCTCATCACTTGACTAAAAATGCTTCTGTTGCGACAAAACATTAGCATGTTGTTCCGGTGGTATACTGAACCAATTTTGTAGAATATCATCGAAATGGGGTCAAAGGTTAGGGCACAGGAGCGAAATTTATTCCACAGCTATTATCCTCATAATTTGACTAAAAATGCTTCTATTGCGACAAAACTTTAGTATGTTTTTCCGGTGGTACACTGAACCAATTTTGTAGAATATCATCGAAATGGGGTCAAAGGTTAGGGCACAGGAGCGAAATTTATTCCACAGCTATTATCCTCATAATTTGACTAAAAATGCTTCTATTGCGACAAAACTTTAGTATGTTTTTCCGGTGGTACACTGAACCAATTCTGTTTAATATCATTGAAATTGGATCAAAGGTCAGGGCACAGGAGCGAGATTTATTCCACAGCCATTATCCTCATAACTTGAGTAATGATTTCTGGTACATTGGAAAGCGTATCATAATCAATGCATTGCATGATTTTACTAACTTGTTATTGGTTTTTTAATTAACAATGACATCGAAGTGTAGAACAAGTGTATTGCCGAGTGTGCCTAAGCGAAAAAGGCTGTGATGAGCCTCTGTAATAAGCCACGTGTTTTAGGTAAACTTCGTTCTGTAATGTCTCTATCATCCGCTGGCCGCGAATTCTGTGTAAATGAATCCGCCATCCTGTAAGAAAATATACTTAGAGCTGTAAGTGAATCGACCCCAGAGAATGCAAAAATAAACTCTGTGGTTCGTGATGAGGCAACGGAAAAAATAAAAGAAAATATTTAAGTTTGTGGATTAACATTACAAAGAAAACAGTGAATAAAATAAATTTATAAAATTCATAGCATAACAAATAAGCTGTTTTTTAAAAGAGGGGTACGTGAAATGCTGAATTAATGGTAATTGGTAGCAAGCGTGTTTGATGAACAGACTCCTGCAGTAACCTAACCCCCTTTTTCCTATAGGATCAATGGATCCGTATTCACTGGGTTTTCAAGGATCCAAACCCCGCAAATAGCGAGGATTGAAAATACGAAAGTCATTTCAAAAGGTTTTGCAAACTGTGGGTTATCTCTTAAAAAACGAATTTATTTCACAACATACCTTTACAGGCCTTCGAAGTAATTTCCATGTTTCTTTATGACAGCGGCCCAACTTTGGGCAAGTCTTGTGTTCCAGTCAGGACACCTCCATTGTTGAGGTGTTCGATTACACCTCAACAATGGAGGTGTCTGGTCACCTCATTAGAAACATCCTGAACCGTACTGAATCATTTCCGCGGAGTTGCTTCTTCAGTTTTGGGAACAAGTCATAGTCTGATGAGCTCATGTCACGACTGTATGGCATGTGGGGAGGCAATTCTCATCCATACCATTCCAGAATGTCCCTTACTGTATGGGCAATATGTGGTCTCCCGTTGTCGTACAAAATGATGACACCAGCTTCGAGCATGTCGTGCCTTCTTTGGAGAATCTTTGGACGCAAAACATTTTGCAGAAATCTTCTGTAGTATTCCGCTTTTGCAGTGGTCCCACAAATCTATCTGTTGCTATCACTCGGAATTTTTTCTGGCGAGGTGATTCTTGATGTTTCCACTGAGCGGACTGAGATTTCAGTTTTGGTTCAAATTCTGGTATCCAGGTTTCGTCCATAGCAACAATTCTGTCATAAAATTGCTCGCCTTCTGTCTCGCACCGCTGTAGCAATTCTTCTGCGATCCCTTTGCGAACTGCTTACTGCTCTTCACTGAGATTAGGCGAAGCCAATTTGGCAGCCACTTTTCTCTTCTGTAAATTTTCAGTTAGGATTCTGAAAACCAAAGCAGTAGACATGTTTGCTTCATATACAATTTCTTTGTATGTTTTTCATCGATCTGTTTCCAAAATGCTGTCGATGATAACCACAGAAGGGTCGTACGTTGCATCTGATGGCCGTCCACTTCTTGGGCAGTCTTCGATACGTTCACGACCCTGGCGGAAACGAGAAGCCCACCGTGACAGTGTGCTACGATCCACCACACTAACCCACAAAACTTCACACAAAGTTTTGTAAATTTCGGTAGGGGATTTTCCTCGCAAAATTTCAATTTTAATGTAGGATCGCTGGTCACTAAGCAACCTGACTCACTTTCTTCCTCCATTAAGACCTGACTCACTTTTTCTCCATTTCAGGCAGAATTTTTCCAAACAGAAACAAATTTACCAGCAAACGTAGACACAACTTGGTATACTGAAGTCTGGCTCTCAACTGGCGCAACGATAAGAACGATTGCATCATCCTACAGGCAGCGACTGCGCAGTGTCCAAAACTTTTGAAATGACCTACGTATGTATTTTGTATTAAATGTTGCCTCTGTTGCACCCTAGCACACAATATGCCCTTTTTACATTAGCTCTCTTACAGCCCACATCTCTGTAAACTGGAATTACTACTCAAGATGTCATTGAAATACTTTACGAAAGTCCTGAAAAATGCCTGCTCCCCATCGCCGGAACTCCCTGAGTATTTGAATTCCAAGGATTACCCTTTCGTATTTAGTAGGGTCAAAAGGAAAAGGCTTAAGGTATCAAATATAACAAGCGGAGGATTACACTTCAAATAGTTTCTTTTACAGGTATTTAAAGCTTTCAGAGTGATATAGGTGCAGCACATTAAGCACCTCCAACCACAAAACTAGTCGAGTGATATCGCAAGAGAGGAGAGGTTTCCCGATTGCCTTGTTAGGTTAACCCCCCCCCCCCTATAGGACATATTTCTATAACTCTACATAACTCTACAATTTATTTCTAAACATTATGAACTGTACTGTCGAATCACCCATTTGACTAACATTTCCCAAGATTCTTCAGAGAAGTCGTATTTGCAAGCAAGCTCTGGGGTTCCTTAACCATTTGATGCTCAGATTTAATGTCGTTCACTATCGGATAGCGTGAATTTCCCTTCAACCGGTGTTGATGCAGTCGTGATGTGCTCGTAGGTCAGAATTGGTGGTACACTATTATATGAGCTTAGACTTAGGTATACTTCGTAGCAGAAAACGTATAGCATACGCAAAGAATATGAAGAGGATGGTGTAGTGGCTCGTATGGTTCAGACGTGGTTCAAACGATTTCGTGAAGGCGATAAGACCCTGGAGAATGCCCAAGATCCGGACGCACGTGCGACCTATTGTTATTGAAAACGAGGTCTTACAGGCAGTGCTCCAGGACGATCCCTGTCAAACATGTAAGGAGATGATCTCCAAGTTTCGAACCTTTGAAAAAACTGTGTCGAACCGACTACGCCAGTGGGGAAAGTAAGAAAGTTCGACAAATGCGTTTCTCGTTCTCTTACAGAACAGAACAAAGCACAACGGCTGAGCAACTGCAACTCTTCTTTCACACCCCTCAAGTGTAAATCTATACTCTACAGGATTGCGGTGTCTGATGAAAAATGGATCCTGTACGACAATAGACGCCGTATCAATTATTGTAGCTGGTGAAGCCGCCGTAAAAAGCCCCACTTGCACACCTGCATAGTTCTGTTGACTGTGTGTTTGGACAGTGGCCAGTATTTGCATTATGAACTGTTGCGGCAAAAGGAAACCATCACTGACTTCATTATTTACACGGATACTCTACGACGCAATGGTTTTAAGCTCAAGTAGTTTTAGGCTACTCTTGTGTATTGTCGTTAAGCACTATCTTGGCAGGATAACGTGAGGCTACACACGGCTATTGTGACTCGCACCACAATTACTGAAGTCGTATAAGAGATTCTGCTACATCCATGATATTCTCCCGATCTTTCATCAACAGACTACCGCTTTTTCCATGGGCTGGAAGGTCATACACAGAAGAGACGGTTTTGTAACTAGGACAATTTAGAAAGGCAGTTTAGGAATTTTTCCTTCCCGAGATTACTCAGCTCTGTGGGAAGGGTATTTTCGAATTTTCGATCACAAACAGCGTAAGCGTCATGGCATGTGTTGCTTATTGGTTTGATGAATGAATGTGCTTCTCTGTGATTTTTATTTATTTATGACGGTAAGAAAACGTTATACTTTCCGCATGAACTGATACAAAAACTATTTATATCCCTATCCACGAAGAAGCGATGGTTTGGCGACAGTAATGTTCTTCAATGGATTTAAGTACTTGGGAAGAGTACCTTACTTTCAAAGCCACCAAGATTTATCCAAGTGGTAACAGGTTTCTAGGCATCCAAAGATAATCGAGGTAACCTGATCTCTAGAAACTTGCAGATCACAAGAAATGAGTGCATATTTCTGAACTTTTTCTTGATAAGCTGCTGTTGGTGTCTTCCTGCTAGTATCAAAGTGGACTTTCACATCTTTCACACATGCGCAGTCCTGTTCAGATCCAAAGCAGTATAAGGGCGGTTGTTCTTGTTGCCTCGATCCACCAAAAGGTCCTCATCATTATGGGTAACTTCATGTGACTTCACATGAAACTCAAAAACAAATGCATGTGAAAGAGTTTATAACGAAGTAAATTTCTCCGTCATTTTAGGTTCACGCCGGGGATCGAACCCGAATCCTCTTATTCCGGAACAAGTCACTCTACCAATTGAGCTACGCGGACGTTCGTTCTGACTGCTATCTGCCTTTATATGGTGTGCGTCCTGCGGGCAGGTACATCACAAGTTCTAATTTGCTTCTCGCCCTGCAGAGGAGAATCTCGTGTCAAGACGACAGATCTGAAGAGGTACATTCTGTCTGTGTAGCTTAGTTGGGATAGCAACTTACTCCTGAGTGAAGGGGCGCGAGTTTGATCTCCATCACGTACAAACTTGTGTTTTCACAGCCCTCAGGACGCGCTTCTCTCTTATTACTTGCAGAGCTGTACACTGTTTTCCCGAGTGAGTTAAATATCTGAAATGAAATTCAAGGAAATCTTCGACGCCAGATTGCTGCATTCATTGGAGAATATTACTTCTAAAACTCTGTACAAATATTTGTAAGAATACATGAAACAGAAATACACGTAGTATAGGATAGCATGTTATATATACAATCATGTCCGAAAGTTTAGCATAATCAATATACCTGTGAATATTTCAAGAACCAACTGTCGGAAAGGCACAAAAATGGGTGTGCTTGTGCAATAACATAATGCAAGTACAACAACAGACAAAACAAGTTCTGAAACAAAGTTTATTGCATTACTTATGCACATTTACAAAAAATCAACAATACAGTGATTTTCGTGTTGAGTACGTAAATTGAGAAAAGGTTGGTGCACCGTAATTAATAAGGAATGTGGTGACCCCTTACAGCCACGCAAGTTTCGTATTGATTTAGTGCATCCCATGCATTCTCTATTGGATTCGTACCTGGAGACCTTGCTAGCCACTCCATGTGTTGGATATCTTCACTTTGGAGAAAGTCGTCCCCCAGCTGAGCTTTGTGCAGACGTGCATTATCGTTCATGAATACCACCTGTGTACCCACGGTACCTCTGAAAACTCTCACATGAGGTTCCAGTATCTTGTGTCTGTACCTCAGAGCATTAACGCTACCTCTCACGGAGATGCGGAGCTCTGTTTTCAACTGTTTTCGCGCATTCAACATTCCTGCGTACGCCATGACTCCACCTATCTCTTTCTCTGATGTTATTGGGATTGTAACGGGTTCTCTGATCTCTCCAGAGAGTGGTTCGATGAGAAAAATCTGTAAACTGAATCTGGACTCATCAGTGAAGAGCACATTGCTCCACGGATTCACTGTCCAGTTTCGATGTTCCCGATTCCAGTTTAAAGGGGCCCTCCAGTTCGCAGGGGTGAGCAGGACACAAATTACTGGACGTCTGACATAGAGACCAGTTATCCTGAGCCTCTTGTAAGCAGTTTGTCTTGAAACCCTTGGTCATGAGGCTGCCGCAAGCTCTGCAGATAGTTGCCTGACAGACATCGTCCTATGACGTCGTGCAGTTAATGCAAGATACCGGTTCTGTTGAAAGGTTGTGATTCTTGGAAGACCTTGTTCTGGTTGGTGCTTAACCTCTCCTGTGGCTTGAAACCTTCTCCAAAGCCTGGAAATGACACTTTGCGGCACATTCAGTGCTCTGGAGACTGCAGTCCATTACTGTTTTGTTGTTGTTGGGGGTTTAACGATCGCCTTGAGTTACTCAGGGGACTATAAGCAGTCTCCCGTCCCTAATTTAGGGCCACTGGTTCCAGGGAAGGGAGAGAGCCAGTGACGTAAGACAAACACAACATGCACACCTCACCTGGATTCGAACCCGGATCCTATCATGGACTAATGCACAGAAGGCAGCGCTTAGGCCACTGCGCCACAGGATCGGGGTCCGTGACTGTCCTGTTTTGAGCCTTCCGGTTATTCTACCCAGCAAAAAATGGTCGAACTGGCGTCTTTGTTCCGTATTACGTTCCTGGTCACCAATAACAACTCTTCTTTTCACGGGGATTGCGAGAAAATGGAATAAGACAATCAGGGTAGGGTAAGCTGTTTTTAAGGAACTGTGAGATATTTGCATATCGAACGTCAGCGGATGTCATTCGACCGTGCACTGCGATTGGTTCAGATGTGTGACTAATCTACTTACCAATGTTCGCTGTTCTATCGGTTTAAATCCTTCACTTTATATGTTTTATCGATTATGCTTAACCTTTGGACAAGAGTTTGTATATACAGGGTGTCCCACTCGCTACCGAACGTGGTATTTCTTTAACAATATTAACACCAATGAAGATATTGCAACGAAATTTGAAGTGGACTTACCTCATTTCTTGCGAAATGGGATAGCATCACAACATGTGCTGGAGTGGCCACCATTGGCGTCCAGACAGCATTGAACCCGGCGCTGTCCACCAACCAGCTGGACGTGCCTCTCTGCTGCTTTCTTATGCCATTTCGCTGAGCGTGTCTACGCAATACGGTTGTTGATAGTGAGTGCTCGTTGTCGTGGCTCTTCGCGTACGTGTGAAAATGTATCGGTGTCCTCTGGAGGAACGAGTGTTTATTGTTCGCACTTATTGGAAAACAGAATCGATAAAGTCTTGTCAATAGCAATTTCTGGAAAGGTTTGCAGGCAGAAATCCGCCGAGCAAATCCACCATTTGGGTATTGTCAAAAAAATTGGAAACCAAGGGGACTTTATTAGACGACCATGTAGGAGGTAGTTCACAAATGTCGGAAGAAACGATCCAGAATGTAAAGGGTCGACTACTTGCATCTCACAAGAAGTCATTTCACCGACTATCACAGGAAACGGGGTTGTCCAAAAGCACTTGTCAACGTGCTGTGAGAAAAGTGAAGCTTCATGCGTACCGTATCTCCGTGGTCCACGAACTGAAAGAGCCTGATCACGTGACATACTGTCGATGGTTTCAGACATTTTTTCAGGAATATCCGGGCATTCTGGACTACACGTGGTTCTCGGACGAAACGTGGTTTCACCTGTCCTGATAAGTCAATTCTCAAAATTCCTGTATTTGGGCCAGTCAAAATCCCAACGCGATGCATGAAGAACCCCTTCATTCACAGAAAATTGGTGTTTGGTGTGGGATGACCCAGCGCCGCATAATTGTTCCCATCTTCTTCGATACAACCATCACAACAGCTGCATATATGGAAATCTTCAACACCTTTGTAAATCAATTGGATGACGAAGAACTCTCTATTGGATATTACCCGCATGATGGAGCGACATCACACACATCACACACCAGTATTGCCGAAATTCAGTCCTTTTTCGGCGACCGCGTCATTTCGAAGGGTCTTTGGCCACCGCGCTCGCCCGATCTGACGCCTCCTGATTACTTTTTATCGGGATATCTAAAAGAGAGAGTTTACCAAACGAAACCGCAACCATAAATGCCTTTAAAGCAAACATCGTCAAAGAAAGTTAGGCAGTGACGGCGGACGTACTGGCAAGGACTTTCTACAATATGGTGCGTCGGGTTCAATGTTGTCTGGACGCAAATGGTGGCCACTTCCAACATATATTGTGATATCATCACATTTCGCACGAAGTGAGGTAAGTCCAGTTCAAATTTCGTTGCAATATCTTCATAGGTGTTGATATTATTAAAGAAATGCCGGGTTTGTTAGCGAGTGGGACATTCTGTATATGCATATACATATATAAAATACTTACTCTCAAAGCTTCCATTTGTTTATAGTGTTCGAAGTTCTTAGAAGAGGCTGCCTGTTCAAAAGACAAAATGAGATATTTAACAACTGAATATCATAGTTCTGTAGTATTGAGAAAAATAAATTCATTCGTATCTTCTTTTCGAGCAAGCGGGTCATTCTGAATGACTTTCTTGACCGTGTTTATGGCTGAAATACTAGTAGATAGATTTAGTTCTTTTAAATGTTACTGTTACCGGACGTTCCCAAATTAGATACCTAATGCGTTCCTGCAAACGAGCGCGAAAGTGAAACAATTGACGCCCATGTTATGAAAGAAAGAAAAGGTGTCCCTACTTACGTGAAGGAAACAGAGCAGCTCTACTATAATCATGGAGCTAGTATTGAACAATAATCGCTCAATGGATCAGAGTGCACCCAAGAGCCAAAACATTATGACCAGTGTTTCTTTATGCGAATCGAAGCAACTGCAAGTAAACAACGCCTCGTCTGAAGGACATGAAACTGTATAAATCACACTTGATACTGACAAAGGAATGGTCGGGACCGTTGTCGCTAGATGCACAGTGCTTGTTATGTCATTCGACAGTACCGAAGACGGAATGTATAATGACAAACTTTTAGGTGCTATGGAATATAAATGATGAAGTTATAGGACATCAAACAACACTGACAGAGACAATATTCATGGAATTTCCATTACTCTTGCAGCCCGTATCGGAACTGTTTTTGTTGTTTTAAGCAATTGGTATGCATTACAAACTATTAATGAATGGATATACAATATAGCGTGTTCAGTAATGGATACACTGAAGTGCCAGAAAAACTGTTTCACCAGTCTAATACTTGGTAGGTCCCTCACGGGAGCGCAGGACTGTAGAAATACGACGGGCATGGACACCAGGAGCTTCTGGAAATATGCTGTAGGCAATGCACACCATACTTCCTGCAGAGCGTTCCACAATTCGGGTGTATTCCGAAGTCCCGGATTCCTGTGTTCAATAGCGCGTTCCATGGCATCCCAAATGTGTTCTATAACGTTCAGATCTGGGGACTTGGGTGGGAATGGTAATACCCCAAACTCAGATGAATGCTCCTTTAACCATAATGCGGCGTCCCGACACTTGTGTGGAGGGGCATTGTCCTGTTGGAACAGGCCCAACTCATCAACATGAATGCAGGACATGAACGGGTGTAACTCGTCAGAAAGGATGCTCACGTAGCGTTGGCCGGTCACAGACGTTTGTAGACGTACCAGGGATCCCAGTGAAGTCCAGCTAAATACAACCCATACCATTACGGACCCCCCTCCCCACCAGCCGGTACAGTTCCCTATTGACAGGCGGGATACGTAGCTTCATGGGGTTTGCGCCACACACGAATCCTTCCATCTGCCCGATATAGTTCGAAATGCGACTCGTCAGACCAGGCTACTTGTTTCCAGTCATCAAGTGTCCAGTGGCGGTGTTGCCGTGCCCAAGAGAGCCGCATAGCTCTGTGTCATGCACCCATCAAAGGGACTCGAGTTGGATATGGGCTCCCAGAGCCCATATCCTGCAGGGTACGTTGCACAGTCCGGACGCTGATGCTTGTTTAGGCTTCAGCATTGAATTCCGATTAAACCTGCGAGAATGTTGCACGCCTATCGCGTGAAACGATTCTTGACAGCCGATGATAGTCACGTTCACCCAATGTCTTTTTACGGTCACACTGGTATCGTAGGTTGGAGGTTTTGCCGGAATCCTTATAGTCACGGTGCACCCTTGCAACGGTCGTCTGTGAAAATCTGAACTTCGTTTCTACCTCCGAAATACTATGGCCCATCTCAAGAGCGCCAACTATGACACCGCGTTGAAAATCGCTTAAATCGTTATTACTTGTCATTCTCATGCCGAAAACAGCTCTGACAGCTGGCAAGGATGTCTATCGCTTTATATGCGCACTGGCGGACGCCACTGAGTACGCTCATAGGTGACGTTGCTATGTACACTGCTGGCCACCCAAAATGCAACACCAAGAAGGACACGAGATAGCAAAGCCAGATTTACTGGACACATAACAGATACAAAGATGAAACGATTGAGCTTACAGGCCCGTGCGACTTGCGGAACACGCAGACTTCCATAGTTCGTGTGGCCCCCATGGCTGGCAATAACGGCCGCTACACGCCGCGGCATCGAACGAAAGAGGCTTTGGATGTGGGCTTGGGGTATGTCGGCCCAGGCTGCTTCCACACGTTGCCACAGTTCATCAGGTGTAGCCGCGGGTGGTGCTTGCCGGGCCACTCGGTTGCCAATCAGCAACCAGACGTGTTCGATGGGCGACATATCGGGAGAACAGGCGGGCTACAGCAGCAGTGACACCTGGTGGGCCATGAAGAATTGTTGCACGATGCGTGCCACATGCGGGTGCACATTGTCCTGTTGAAACGTGGCCGCTGGCAGTTCCTGCGGGTAAGGGAGGTCTACAGGCTCCAAAATGTCGGAGATGTAGCGGCGGCTGTTGAGTGTACAGGCGATGCGTACCAGAGGGGTGCGGGTGTCATATCCAATTGCGCCACAAACCATAACGCCAGGCGACGGACTAGTATGGCCGTGCATAATGCAGGCGTCATACAGTCTCTCGCTCCGGTGCCGCCACACGTGGATCCGACCATCGTGGTGTTGCAGGCAGCAGCAGGATTCGTCGGAGAAGACAATGTCGTGCCATTTCGTAATCCAGGTGCAGCGTGCAACGGCCCACTACCGCCGCACTCGCCGGTGGTGTAACGTCAATGGTAATCGGAGAAATGGGCGCCGTGCGACAAGTCCCCGCTCCTGCAAACGACGTCGAACGGTACGTGCTGACACAGGTTGTTCCGCAACACACCCTAATTCCTGCCCCAACGTTCGTGATGGGGCGGTGCGAGCCGTCAATGCCCGCCGCACAACATGCTGGTCCTCTCGTTCGGTGGTGTGTCGCGCCTGCGGCAATCGCTCACGTCGGTCCGTCCGTCCCTCCTGCTCCCACGGAATCCATACTCGCCTCACTGTGGCTGGATGTCGTCCCACACGGGCGCCGATGCCTCGGTACGATAAACCGCTGTCGCGATAAGCAACTATTCGTCCTCTGTCGAACTCCGGAAACATTCTGGAATGAGTGCCGTATTCTGCGACGAGGCATTAGGAAGCTTCCCACGCAAAGGTCCGACAGCACAACACGCTTCCACGGCTTACACCCCGACTTCTGTGCACCCTTCTTATAGTGCTTTTCGGTGGCGTTCCGGGCGCACATTATTTGCATATACCCTGCAATGCTAATCGTTTGCATGTCCTCTCGCGGGCGACGCATGCTGCGAATTTCAGGCCAATCGAATGCTTCCTTCTTGGTGTTGTATTTTGGGTAGCCAGCAGTGTATTTTGCATAAGCTCGTATGTACCAGCTTTTCTGGCACTTCAGTGTACATTGCACTCACCTTTCATGTACGACAAAAAATATGAAGATCTTTAATTATGAAATAATCCAAACAGAAGTAGTTCTCACAGTGAGTGCATTTCATGAATGCTCAATCTTCTCTACCACATTCTTCAATTAGGCCCGATTCAAGACAAAACCGGACAGGTGTTTGGAAGTATCCAGGATTAGTAGTGACATAACTACACTTATAAAATGCAAAACAGATTAGGTTTTACAATCGAGGCACTGGAAACTGATAGTGAACAAAAGACTGCAGACGGAGAAAGTGGTCTCTGCGCCAAAGCTTCATATCTGATGTTTCCAGCACAGTGTCAGTTATGAATTTAACCATATTTTTATAGGGACTTTTTGCACTTATTTTTATGGAAAATAATTGTAAGAAGTTCTAATATAACATTCATAATATACATACATTACATAATATAATGCTTATGAACAAGGAACTAGTGGCTCCCCCTGTTGTCCATAGCAGCTCAAAGTTTGGATATAAACATATCTTATGATCCTCTATCTAAACAACAGACTTTGGTTTCGCAATCAGCGACAACCACATATCCGTTTCCTTGTGAGCTGTGTTAATCAGTTTCATTCTTGTTCTTCAGATGGGAAAGGCAGCGGACTTAAGGGAGTTTGACAAATGCCAAATGGTAATGGCCGGATGACTGGGTCAGAGTAATTTCCGGGACGGCAAGTCCGTGGTTCAAAAAGTGGTCCGAGGCCCTGGAAAAAACCACGAACCGTAGGTAAGGTGTAGGCCGACCACGACTCATAGATGCTAGAGGTGAGCAAAGGTTATCCCGTATTGTACGAGCTGAGAGAAGGGATACTGTTGCGCAACTCGCTGGTAATTTGAACGCTGGTGACGAGAGTAATGTGTCACTGCACAGAGTACATGGAACCCCGCTGAAAATGAGGCTGCGTAGCCGCAAGCAGCTCCGACAGTCCTTGCTAAACTCTGTTAACCGTCGAAAGTGCCTACAACGGGCTCCCGAGGATCAAAACGGTACCTTGAAAGATTAGATGAAAGTCGTCTGGTATCAATTCAATCGAGAGTCCCAGGCATCAATTCAATCGAGCATCTGTTGCTTTTGTAGGAACAGCAAATCCGATCAGCACCGGCTCAACCACATAACTTGGAAGAATTAAAGGATCTGCTGGTAAAGTGTTAGTACCAGATACCACAAGTTTCTTTTATAGATACCTCGTTCAGTAACACCTTTTTTGTGGGACGTGGAGGGAAAATATCATATTAGGCGTGATGTTTTGGCGCTTCGGTGTACGTCATAGGACGCCCGAATCAAAGCGAATACCCGGTTTGTGGAACGGAATACAGAGCTGTCTTTTTTACTCCTCGCGTTGATAAAAAACGCTCTTTGAGACTCACTATGAGGCTCTCAATAGAACATTTCTACTGAAATTTCACTTATCATCGCAGCCTCTGACGCTGCTTGGTTGCCGTCATTAATTACTGACTGCTATTGAATTGTAATTATACCGTATATCGGTGTTAGTCCGATCATTCGCCTTTCTTGAAAGTCCTTCTCAGGTATTGAAAGCTCCTTCTCACAGTTACAACTAAACTGAATAGATAAATTATTATGTATAGCTACCTTAAATCGTGTTGCTGCACATTTTCCCTGATAATAGCAGCTACACGTTTCGGCAAAGAATCACTGAGGTGTTGAAAACCCGGAGGTAGTATTGCCGCTCATGAAGTGAGGATGGTATGTAGGAGCTCTCAAACAGACCTTTCGAATTCGTCCCACCAATTCTCAACGTGCTTGAGCTCTGTTGATCAAAGGGGGCCATTCCAGTATGGAAAACTCACTTGAATGCCCCTGGAGCCAATTAGTCGTCTCTCGGGAGGTATGTGTTGTGGCCTTTGTAGTGTTTTTCGTTTAGAATTTAATTACTATTAACATTATTTTCCTATTATCTGTCAGTTGAAAAAACAGCACTGTAACTTTGAAGTCTTAAGCAGTTACCACACAAAAAAAATTAATTATACACTGAGCTAAATTAGACGACCCAACCGCCACAAAACCGTCGATTTCAACTTACGAACACCACTTCCCTCTTTATCTAATAGCTAAATACACTGGTGTGCAAAAATTAAGGACGAAGAGGATAAATTAGCATAACAGCGGAACGAGCAGGCAGAACGGACCAAAAGACCACTCACGAGATAGACTATGGTCCGGTACAGTAGGGAATGCACATATATGCTGCATGACGGGGGGGGTGTCGGAAAGGTATAAAGCACACGGGTGGTGTACGCTCAGAAATTCGGTGAAAGCTATTGCACGGTGTACATCGGTTTGAACGACGTCGAGTTGCTGCCACCGTGTGATATGGCCAACAGGCAATCCAGTAAACGACATCTGGATGACTTTACCCGAGGTCGCGTCATTGGGAAGTTGGAAGAACTTCGAATTGTGACTAGTGTGGCCGTGGAGTTCGGGATCGCTCACAGCATCGTTTCACGAGCTTGGAGAGCATTTCAAAAGACAGGAACAGCTGTCCGAGAGTTTAGCAGTGGTCGTCCACGAGCAACCACGGTGGCGGACGACCGGTATATTGTTCTACAGTCGAGAAGAGACAGACGGCAGACAGCGGGAGAAATCGCAATCCTGGCCTCGGTAAACGTGATAACTGGACGTCCGTTATCACGTTTTACCGTGGCCAGGAGGCTGCACAAAGGTGGTCTATTTGCACGACGACCAGTACGGTGTGTGCCATTAACGCCTGCTCATCGGTGACGGCGGTTTCTGTGGTACCAGGAACACAAGAACTGGACACATCAGCAATGGGGTCGAGTTCTCTTTACGGATGAGAGCCTATTTAGTCTAACGAGCGATTCTGGACGTATACACATCTGGAAAGAGCAGGGAAGACGCAATCACACCTCCAACATCATTGAAAGGAACCGGTTTGGTATCATGCTTGGCAGCAGTACTGACCTCCACATCTTCCAAGGAGGTTCAGTCACTGGTGTCCGCTATTGTACCGAGATTCTCCTGCCTCACGTGCGTCTGTTTAAAGGTGCTGTGGGTCCTGAGTTCCTCTTCATGGACGACAACGCTACACCTCATCGTACAGTTGCTGTCTCAGAGCTGTTGGAGAGTGAAGATATTCAACACATGGATTGGCCCGCATGGTCCACGGACCTAAATCCAATCGAACACGTGTGGGACCTTCTCGGGAGATGCTTGGCAGCACGTCACCAGCCGCCAGTAACGATTCCGCAGCTGCGATTGGCGCTACAAGAGGAATAGGCCGCGATGCCTCAACAGCTCCTTGACAACCTCGTCCTCAGCATGGATAGACGTTGTAAATCCTGCAACGCAGTCAGGGGTGATCATATCCCCCACTGAAGACTGGATTTTTCTTGGCAGCTTCCTGCCACATGGACGTTTCTGTCTTCTGTGCAGTTGTGCTCGAAGCTACCTTTTCAATAAAGTGCCTTTGTATCCTTTGGATTCCTTGTTTGGATGATTTTGCTCACTTGTCCCATATTCTTACATCTTGGGGATCTTATGGTATGATTTGAGTCGATGTGGAGCACTTCTGCACGACGTTACATTTGAAAAACCGTTTCGTCCTTAATTTTTGCACGCCAGTGTACTTCAGGTCAAATTGGCATCTACGATATAATCATCAGCTGCACAAGAACGAGTTTCTCTACTTCTCAATAAAAACTACAACTTCTTTACATACGGAAAGTCGTGATAATACAACGTAAGCAACATTAATCTATACACAACATCGCCACATTTTTTAGCTGGTGGCTTCAACATTATATATCTCTCGTTCTTATCTGTCAAGCCGTACATGTCACGCATTCTGGCCTCAAGACCGGTACCGATATCATTTCGTGAGCGAGAAAATGTAACGTTAAGTTCGGAAACGCTGAAAGAGAATGAACTCAAATTAACATAGAGAAAGAAATTAAAAATGAAATTTAAATTAGAGTATACGTCATACCTTCTCGTGTTCAATGATGGGGTCATGACGCGGAAAGAAATTCGTGCGAACGGGTGTTGATGGTTGGCCAGGATATTCACATATCCTGTGGCCGACGAAGATCCGATGGATACGAGAATCTCCCAAGGAATCTCATGTAAGTTTACCCCCTATTACGTCGCCTCCATGTGCCCTCAACTTGCAAAATGACCCAATGAGGAAGCTGGATCCATCGCTTCGTGTGAATTAGGCCCACTTGCAGCCTCCTATCGGCATGGTAGAGTTGAAACCGTGATTCGTCCCAGCAGGCGATGTGTTTCCGGTCCTCCGCATTCCAGTTGCAATAGGTCTTTGCAAACTTTGCAAACTTTAGCCTAATCTTTCGGTGCTTTGCAGTCAACAAGGTAATACGATTTCCCATGATACGAAGGATAGCTTTTGTGTATAAGCTGGTTGACACGCCCTGACATAAAGTCCCACGTTATCTGTTCGGTGGTAGCCATGCAATTCCTTTTAACGATGCGAAACAGCATGCGTTCACATTGAGAGTCAATCACTCGTTTATGGCCGCATTTCTCCCGTTGGTTGGAAGTTTTGCCGTATTCACATATTCGAGATATGTACGTGCGACGGTCTCACATTGAAATTCCAACAATTCATCAATTACGGAGATTGAACAACAGCACTCCCTCGCAGGTGTTATCTGGATACGGGTAAATTCATACAACGCTGCCTTTACTCATGATTACTCTTCCGTGACTAGTTTCCAAAGCGTTGAGGCCCGCTCTTTTTTTAGGCAATGCTGGTTTCAGTTTCCCACGGGATTAGACGCGATTCTTCTGCTTTGCATATTGTTATAGAAGTATTTGTAATACACTACTCGGCATAGAAACTGCCCCATCCAGAAGGAGTAAAGATAGAGGGGAGAAATTGAGCATGCAAATAAGAATAAATAAGGGCTTACCTTGATATTATTTTCAGCCATGTACGATGTTTATCGTATGAGATAATGCAGCACAATGGGTATGTCTCAGTAAGTGGTTGCACTCCACCGCGAACGGCAATAGAAGCAGCAATGCGGCGTGGAAATGAGTCATACAGTCAACTGATATCGTCCTGAGGAATGAAACACCGAGCCCGGTTGACTTGTTCGAAAATACATCAAGATCGTGCGCAAACCGATATTGGGGGTTTTCGATCGGGGATAAATCGGGAGATCTTGTTGGCCCTAGCAGTATTTGAACATGCTGCAAACATTGTCTGGAGACCCGAGCGGTGTGTACACGGGCGTTATCTAGTTGAAAAATGGGGTGGTGTAGGCCATTCAGGAACAGTATAGAAATGGGTAGTAGAAACTCGATGACAAATCGTGCAGCTGTCTGTGTTTCCATGATGCGGACAAGAGATGACCTGCTGGCATGCGATTTAGCATCCCATACCATGATGTTTGCCTGACGGGCGGTGTGGCGGTCGCTAGCGAAACCGGGATCCGTCCGCTCACCTGGGAGTCGCCAGACACGGATCCGTCCGCTCACCAGGGTGTCGCCAGACACGGATCCGTCCGCTCACCAGGGTGTCGCCAGACACGGATCCATCTGCTCACCAGAGTGTCGCCAGACTCGGATCGTCCGCTCACCAGGGTGTCGCCAGACACGGATCCGTCCGCACATCAGGGTGTCGCCAGACACGGATCCGTCCACTCACCAGGGTGTCGCCAGACACGGATCCGTCCGCTCACCAGGGTGTCGCCAGACACGGATCCGTCCGCTCTCCAGGGTGTTGCCAGACATGCATCCGTCCGCTCACCAGGTTGTCGCCAGACATGCATCCGTCTGCTCACCAGGTTGTCGCCAGACACAGATCCGTCCGCTCATCAGGGTGTCGCCAGACACGGATCTGTCCGCTCATCAGGGTGTCGCCAGACACGGATCCGTCCGCTCACCAGGGTGTCGCCAGACACGGATCCTTCCGCTCACCAGGGTGTCGCCAGACATGGATCGTCTGCTCACCATGGTGTCGCCAGACATGGATCGTCTGCTCATCAGGGTGTCGCCTGACACGGATCCTTCCGCTCACCATGGTGTCGCCAGACATGGATCGTCTGCTCACCAGGGTGTCGCCAGACATGGATCGTCTGCTCATCAGGGTGTCGCCAGACATGGATCGTCCGCACATCCAGGTGTCGCCACACACGGATCCGTCCGCTCACCAGGGTGTCGCCAGACACGGATCCGTCCGCTCACCAGGGTGTCGCCAGACATGGATCAGTCAGGTCACCAGGGTGTCTCTAGATACTTATCCATCCGCTCACCAGGGTGTCACCAGACACGGATCCGTCAATCGTCAGCAGCAACCAGACAGAAAGGAATTCAACACTAAAGACTACAGCAGTCCATTCGTGACACCAATGCGCATGACTTTGGCACCAATCCAGACGAGCACTGCGAAAGCTGGCTTAACCTCGACTGCCTACTGCATGGGTGCCACATGTAGTCTTCAATTTACAGTTCAGGTCGTTATGGCGACGTCCATGGCCGATGACACAGTACATGGAATTTCCGCTGCAGTGCTTTCTGGTGACGAACGAGCCTGTCGAACAATCCGGCAGTACAGGCATGCTGACGTCTTTCGAACTGAACCACTACCGCTCAGACGCACGTAGGGACCTTCCTGCATCCACTGGTGTCAACAGCGTCTAACAATTTGTGCATTCCATTGCACATGCGCAGCGATACGACGTGTAGACCAGGCCGCCTCACACAGGCCTACAATTCTTATCTTATGAAAAGCATCCAAGTGGCGATGAACCTTCCGACGGTATGTAACCGGCATTTTCGACCTTCGCTGAACTGTTTCCCAGCACAAACAAAACATTTAAAATGTCTTTGAAACTTCAACCTGTGACAACACATTATTACCATCTCTGTTGCTGCTGGCACCTTTATCTCACGAACGTGCGACGTCATCTGCTCCGGTTTAACATCATTTGCATATTTCAAGTGGGTATCTCGATTTGCATGTTTGTAGCACATCTCCTTCTGGGTGGGGCATTTTCTATGTCGAGTAGTGTAATTTGTCTATTCAGTGTAGTCAACAGCAACTAGCATTGCTGCCCGTAGGAAGGTTCGGCTGACAGTCTCACGGTAAGATTTTTTTTGTCTACATGAGGGACGGAAAAGAGACAATCCTGTGTTAACCTAATTTATTTCGTTTCCTGGAAATACGCTCACGGACAATGAAATTTGCGCACCAAGAAGGAAGCATCGGATTGAACTGAAATTTTATGGACGTAATGATACAGATTGATATACACATGATGGCAAAAATAGAGCTGCAAGACAATTGCAGAAGAGTCTGTGTCATGCAGTCCGATCATCTTCAATAGCGGGTCGCACCGACTCATGCGGCGATACATGCTGCAATACGGTCCGGCATGGAAACGAGCAGA
This sequence comes from Macrothele yani, assembly GCA_039090855.1. Taxonomy (NCBI): domain Eukaryota; kingdom Metazoa; phylum Arthropoda; class Arachnida; order Araneae; family Macrothelidae; genus Macrothele; species Macrothele yani. Next base: position 29,977,033 of record CM077000.1, read on the forward strand.
CGCCTGATGTTGTCCTGCGGCAGACTGGCCCATACGTGTTGGACGGTGGGCTCCAAAAGCCCGGATAATGCGGCACGTCGGTAGCCGGCGTTTCAACTGGTCCCACACGTGCTCGATAAGGGACATGTCCGGAAACCGGACAGGCCATGGAAGTATCTGGACGTGACGTAGGCAGTCCTGTGCAAACCTGTGCGGGCAGGCCTTATCCTGCTGGTATAGCGCACCTGGAATCCCGGCCAGGAATGGGAGCACATGGAGCCGTAGGATCTCCTCCACATACCGCTGGCCCGTCAATGATCCACGTACCACTACTAGAGCTAATCAGCTATCGCACGCAATGGCTCCCCAGACCATAATGCCTGTAGTGGGGGGGGGTTGGCAGCGAAGTTGGGATTGTGCCGTTGACCCGGGGACCTCCACACCCTGACACGATGATCATCTGCCCCCAAAACGAAGCGGCACTCATCGCTAAACACCACACGTCGCTCTGGCCTGACACCACTGCACATGGAGCCGGCGAAGTTCCGGTGTTAATGGCAGCACACGGCACGTAAGGGGCGCTGGGATTGAAGATTCGCTTCCGTGAGACGTCGGGAAATGATTCGTGGGCACAGAGGAGCCGCTACATGTGCCTGTATAGTGGACCGGGTCCCCATTAGATTCGTTCGAGCCTGGGGCATGATCCGTCGATCCTCTCTACCGATAATCCTCCTGGTTCTTCCGGAGTCGCTCCGCCGTGTGGCAGGGCCGTTCACGTGTCCACTACTCCCAACAGTCGGACGGTATGGTCAGAACGATCCACGTGGTGTGCTATACGGTGCACCAACCACCCTGCGGTTTTCAGCCCGATGATCAGGCCTCTCTCAAAGTCCGTAAGCTGCGTAAATCGACGTCTCTGGCGACTACCCGGCATTCTTGTCACTCTGCACGTTTGCTTGCGTCTGCCGGTGTTTTTTACTTTAATGGAGCATCGATTATACGCCGGTTTATAAGCCAGCCGATTCGTGCTTGTAGTGCCCCCACAGGGTGTGCGGTTACACGCAAGCGCACCAAACGTGGATCATTTGCATACCAGCCCACTCTCTAGCTATTTGCAAAGTTTCACGGTTGTAGCATGTTTTCTTTTAGGTGCGCAAATTTCATTGTCCGTGAGTGTATACCGGCGAATATTTGATACAGTTTGAAAGGCTGTATAGATCAAAGACAAGCAGAACTTACATTTCAGAACACATTTTTAGCCTTAACAATATGTAGACACACATTTACTAATATTTATTATCTAGTACAGTGCAGTGGCGGCTTTTTAAGTGAAGTAGGTGAAGTGCCTCTTCACCTATTTTACTCAAAATAAAGTTTGATTCAGTATTTTTTTAATAATATATTCTGTTTTGCCTTTATTCAGTTCCAAAATACTCAAAATTTTGAATAGATATTAATTCACATGGCGCGCTCAATACGGAAAACAAATCCTTATACGCAAAACAGTGCAAGTGAAGAGCCGAAATGAGAATGCTTGGAAGTCTGCAGTTTTCCGCCGAGTTGCCATGGTAACCGTGACGTCACCCTCCCCAATCTGCTCGCTCAAGTGAAGTGTTCCAGCTTCAGGCGCCTTACCTCTGCATCTTTCAGTTTTTGAGCGTAAAGTCGTGAGAGATAACGGTGGAGCGGGCGGACTAGCAGGGTACCTTGCAATCTGCTAGAGCTTTTCCCTTGTAGTGCTGTGGTACATTATTTTCCGAAAGGAATTTGTTCTTTCGTGCTTTGTGATCATTTGTTGAAAGCTTTAACTGATATTTTAGGTTTGTGTACAATTTAACTGATAGTGACAGTTTTTAGTATGCATCCTGTGGACAACATTGTTTGTAATTTATTGAAAACACCATTTAATCTGTGGAAAGATGAAGATAAAAGAGACATTTGCTTTAAGGACGACCGACGGATTCACTGACAATTGTTGCCAAGAACGAAATCAAGAAGAGCGGTAAATCTAACAATATTAATTTAAAAAATTGTTGGTTTACTGAATATAAATGGATTTGCAGCACTTCTGTGTGATTTTTTTTGTAGCTCTGCTTACTTTTTAGTAATAAACATTCGGCGTGGAATAAAGACAGATTCTTAGATTTATTAAGCGTAAAAGTCACTTCATAAACATCGGGATTCTAGCGAACACCTGAAATGCGGATTAATGTTAAGGAATTTTGAAAAATTCAAAACACCGTTGCCGATGCCCTAAAGAAGAATGCTAGTCTTTTGAAAACACATTTTAACGAAAACGTTCGTTTAAATAGACTTTTCCTGCAGACAGTGATTGATGCAGTATTAGTCTATACTGTATTTGAGCAAACAAGAACTAGCATTCCATGGCTATGACGAAAGCATGGGCTCGATAAATCATGGAAATTTCATTGAATTACATTCATTGTTGATATGAAGAAGTTCTTTATAAATTGAAAATCAATACGAAAGGATAAAAAACTATTCAAAATAAATTAATTGAATGTATTTCTGAATATATAAGCGATCACGTCAAAAATTAAATAATTTTTGATTGTTGATTCGGAAGGTGTATTGGTTGAGGGATTTTGGGGTTTTCATGATGTGAATGATAATAGAGCGTCAGTAGCTTTATACAAAATGCTAGACAAAATTCTGGAACAGTCTGATTACCAACACAAATAAATAGGACAATGTTACGATGGGGCAAGTATAATGTCTGGACACTTAAATGGGCTACAGAAAAAAGTCAAGGATAAAGCTTATCAAGCTGTTTTTGTTCATTGCTTAGTTCATCGTTTGAATCTTGTATTACCCCAGAGTTTTTCTGAAAATTCTAAGTGTCGAATACTTTTTGCAAGCCTCAGTGGAATTGCTTCGTTTGTTCACCATTCTGCGAAGCGGTCTTATACACTTATATCAACAACCGCAAAGATGCACACCAACCATAACAGAAACTCGATGGTCCTCCACTTCAAAATTAGTAAGTGTAGTTGTTGAAGATTGGGATAAATTGAAGGAAGTGTTCGGATTTCTGACGAATAGCGAATAATCAGACAAAAAATCAATTCATCTTGTCAAGGGGTTTTTGAATGATATGAACACTTTCGAATTTACATTTTTGGCTCCACCGATCTATTATTCGAACTTTAAAGAAAAAAAAAACTAAATTGTGACCTGCCTGCCCAGTAGGACTCACACGATATAAAGGCAGATAGCAGTCAGAACGAACGTCCGCGTAGCTCAATTGGTAGAGTGACTTATTCCGGAATGAGGGGACTCGTGTTCGAGCCCCGGCGTGGACTAAAAATGACGGAGATTTACTTCGTTATAAAACATACACTACTGTGTAACTCAAATTAAAATAAAAAACTCGTTTTGAGCCATGAAAGGAACGATGAGTTATTTGAAACACAGTTTGGAAAAGCTAGCAAAATCACAGAAATAAGCACGGGAATATGCTGCTCTTACACAGGAAACAATTTTTCAAAATTATAAATAATTGTATTTTGAAATTTTGGACCACATTCTTATGGAAATGGATATAAGATTTCAAGACTGTAAGAAACTTCAATTTGTCTGACTTGCTGACAAAACCAAATTCGAATAGTCTAATGCATGCTTTCCCTCTCGCGCTCTTGAAAATCTACATTTTTACGGAAACATATTTACTAAACACCAGCGCCTTAATAATGAACTGAGTCTTGTATATGCCAATGAAAAATTAAGGAATATATTGACTCAAGAACTCCTTCAAGTGTTTCACGGAAAAAAAGACATTTTTACAGAAGATTATAAGTTGGTTTTCTTCAGTTTAGCAATTCCATCTACAAGTGTGCCAGTGGAAAGAAGTTTTCTTAAAAGAATACAAACTTGCTCAAGAAACACTAGTTCCCAAGACAGACTTGCTTCTTTTGGCAAATATTTCTATTCAGGAAGACATTTTATTGATGCTCACGAAAAAACAACCATCTAACCATCTTATGACGGCATAATCGACAAATTTGCAGCTTTAAAAGGAAGAAAAATTGATTTAATATACGAAAAATAGGTAAGTCCTCATTAAGGAATTTCATTGTAGACAGTAGATATGTTTTCATACTGCTCTTGTACCTCTTCACCTATTTTTCCAACCACGAGCCGCCACTGGTACAATGTCCATAACGTTCAACATAGAGAATTAACATCTATAGAAAGTTTTTCTCACTTCGGTAGTTTGGGAATTAGATAAAGGAATGAAGAGAATGTGTTTTATAATTCCTAAGGTATGACGAATCGAAGTTGGGGCCATTCAAATGGCACCGGATGCATAATGAGACATGAACCTGTCACATTCTGCATTCTATGGCTGCACTGTGGAAAACTTCATTATGCCAGTAGGGGCAAACGAGTAGAAGAGTATGTCCACTTTTCCATCAGGTGCAGATGAAGGAGGGTTTTTTATGCTGTCAATAAGTATATAACATGAATATATCACTCGGAACTCTCGGAGAGTAGATAGCGCCATAAAAGTGTTTATTCTTGTGAGACTCCGAGCAGAAGGAAAGAAAATTCCAACTCGAACACGTATTTCAAGTAGTGACTGGAGGAACATGAAAATAAAAGTTTAACACCTCTCTCTCTCTCTTTGTCACACACACGCACACACGCACTATAACGAAGTAAATTTCTCCGTCATTTCTGTCCACGCCAGGATTCGAACCCGGATCCTCTCATTCCGGAACAAGTTGCTCTACCAATTGAGCTACGCGGACGTTTTATTCTGATTCCTATCTGTTTTTATGTCGTGTGCGTCCTTCTGGCAGGTATGTCACATCTCCTGGTACGTTACATCATCTCCAACTTATTTTTTTTTTTTCGAAGTGCTGGAGAAAGGATTCTCTTATTTTTCCTATCTCGCGGTGTGGAAATAACATCACACCAATGCGAGATTTTGAACGGTCGGGTCATCCGGATAGTTCGGGCGCCATTATAACGAAGTAAATTTCCCCGTCATTTCTATCCGCGCCAGGATTCGAACCCGGGTCCCCTCATTTCGGAATAAGTTGCTCTACCAATTGAGCTACGCGGACGTTTTATTCGGATTCCTATCTGCCTTTAAGTCGTGTGCGTCCTTCGGGCAGGTACGTCACATCTCCTGGTACGTTACAGCACACACACACACAACTGCACAGTAAGCCAAATTAAATATCATCGACACACCGTGCACAGTATCCGAATTTAAATATCATTGAGCCAACATGATCTGGTTTCGAAAATTAGATTAATTTTTTAGCAGGCTGGAATAGATAAACTTGGGATCATCAAAATGAACTGAAATCAGGTCGAACGAATATATTCGTTGTCTAAGAAGTGGTCCGGGCTGCAGCAGCGAGTGAACCTGCGCATCAAAGCATCCAAAAGCGTTTTGTTCCCCCTTATCTTATCTTTGTTATTCAAAGTGGTTATTTAGTGAGATGATTGATACTAATCCTTTCTAACTGATTACCTGCTAAACGAGCTAAAACAATGTAGGCAAAGCTAAAAATGGAAACAGAGGATGTTTGGTTAACTTGTTTGTACCCCGTGGCAAAATGCCTGTGTCAGGGGGACTTTCCCTTAACTTATCATGCCTTGGGTCTTTCCCCTTACCTTTGTTATTTAAGGTGGCCATTTAGGAAGTTGATTGACGCTTATCATTTCTGATTATCTGCTAAAAGGGCTGTAACAGTGGCGCCATACTTGAGGAAGAAGAGAGAATGTGTTTCAGTAACTTGTTTATTCCTTGTGGCATGATGTCTGTTTCAGAAGGGTTCCCTTCCCCATCATGCCTGGTGTCGTGCAGAAAATAAAGGATCAGAAGGGAGCACTTATCACTATTGGCAGTTTTATGGTCGGTAATTCTGAGACGAGACGAGGAAAGCAATTGTTTTACCGTAGCTATCGTATAACCCTGTTGCTATGCGAAGACACCTGTTTGGGGAGCTCAGAAAATTTGGGGCACCATTTGTTTAAAGAGTAACTCGTAATTCAGGGAATAAACAAGTTATTTGTATTCAGTAACTTGTTTATTCCTTGTGGTATGATTTCCGTTTCAGGGATTCCCTTCCCCATCATGCCTTGTGTCACGCAGAAAATAAAGGATCAGAAGGGAGAACTTATCACGGTTGACAGGTTTATGGTCGGTAATTCTAAGATAAGAGGAGGAAAGGAATTGTTTCACCATAACTATCGTATAACCCTATTGCTAAGTCAATATAGCTGTTTGGGGAGTTCAGAAAATTTTGGCCATCATTAGATTAAAGAGTTAAACATTCCGGCAATGCTTATCTGCCGGTTAAAGAGTTAAAAGAGCATATTCACATATCCCTTTTGCCTCCTTCACTCTGATGTGCTAATGAGGTGACGCAGGATTCAAAACAGAAAGTTGCAGCGATAAGCATTGGCGGCGTAGTTTAGTCGGGAGAACATTCCACTCCGGAGTGAGAAGACGTGGTTTCAAGACAACCACTTGCAGAAAAAAGTTGTTCTTCACATTGGCGCCCAAACGTAAGAATGAATGTCCTGCCCGTGAGGTTCACACCCACAAACACACACAAACGCGCGAAACCTGTGATTATTCTTCCACACATCATCTAGAGTTAATAAAAATTCCTATTTGTTCAGCGAGCTACTACAAGCATGGTTTGTCGGTGGATTGGAATCCTGTGATATCCCCTGTCCCAGCCTTTCTCAAGGGAGCAGGGGATATATGTGATGTACTACTAAAGATACGCATGAGTCAAAAACGGCAAGTTACAGCGATAAGCCTTGCCGGCGTAGTTCAACCGGGAGAACATCCCTCACTGGAGTAAAAAGACGTAGTTCTAATCCCATAGCCGGCAGAAAAGGCCTTTCTTCACAACTCTGGAAGATCTGTTCCATGAAAATTGATACACTATCCCTTTGGCTACTGTTCAAGACTTCATCTGTATCCTTCTCATCAGAATATAAATAATTTTCTTATCAAGTAATGATCAAACATCTTGTCAAGTACCTACCTCAGAGGTGATGAACATGTGAAAAATGGCAAATTGCAGCAATAAGCCTTCGTCGGTGTAGTACAATTGGTAAAACATCAGACTCCAGAGAAGAAAGATGTGGATTGCATTTCGTCACTCGCAAATTTGGGCTGTTTGCGCTATAACCTCACAAACGAACAAGATCTTTCTGCATTATTTTTCTCCTTTTGTAAAAGTTATTTGTATGTGATAACCTTATTTCAGCTTCCTTGTTTGGAGCCATGAAACTCTAGAAAAAAATATTTAATCAACCGTTTTAAGAGGCATGATATTTGTGCAGTATTGGGTTGAAAACTTTGTCTACGAGCTGAACTATAACAGAAAGTTGAATACCATGTGTATCCGTGAGAAGGTAAAACAAGTTGTGAATTTCATGTGCTCAAAATCCAGCTATTTGGAAATGACGAATTAATTACCGCCCGAAAGTTTCTGTTAGAGCAAACTTCACCATTTGTTGAGAATCGCCGTAAAAAATGAAAAAAAAAAAAAAAAAGATATTGCTTTGAGAATTTCAGCTAGATTGTAGGGATAAAATATTATTTTTGGTTTTTCGAAAACAGTCATTCCAACATTATGATTTCAAAAAATAAAATGAATGCAAAATTTACTTACCGCTACACGCTGTATTTCATTCATAAACTTTTCTGCGCAGTCTTGCTGAAAATGAAATCAAACAAACTGAAAATTTCAAAAACATTTCAAAACCGAAACTGTGTTAAATGCAATGAGATGATATTTGAGTACATATATGTATACATTAATTTGTATTTTCTTGTGGTTTGCGCTCGGACACCGAATTTAAACTTCATAGTGACTTTCTTAGGAGTTTTTAAAAACCTGTGTAGCATCGGAAACGGAAAACATGAGTGTTGGATGCATACCTATATCTTTAACAGCATCACCAAAATAGCGTTAGCCGCCCCGGTGGCGCAGTGGTCTAAGCGATAGCCTCTGATCATTCGTCCGAAAGGGGCCGGGTTCGAATCCCGGTCAGGCATGGATGTTGTGTTTTTCTTACGGCACTGGGTCTCTCCCTTCCCTGGAACCAGTGACCCTAAATTAGGGACGGCTTATAGTCTATTGAGTTGCTCACGGTGGTCGTTAAACCTCCAATAAAAAAAATAGCTTTAGATAAAATCTTGAAAATGATTTTTTAAATATAATATGGAATATCAGTAAAGGGCTCTTCAATTTATCATTGTTTGTGCACTATTCGCAAAATCAAGATTGCCTTTGTTGTTAGATTCGACTCTTGGTGACTGCATGAACAAAAGTTTGCTATCTCGAACTGTTAACAGCAAGATCTCGCAATTCTTCTTTTGTTATTCTACAAGCATTTTTGATGCCTCGCTATTTTCTGTTTTACCCTTCTTCCGCTTCCTCCAACTTTGGCAAACATGATCATTTTTTTCAAACCCATTATTGGCACGCATCACATGTCCAAAACATGTGATTTTTTTGCTTAGTCATTGCATCAATGGAGCAGCTGATCTTCATTTGGTCAAGCACTGATTGATTAGTTCCCCCACTGCAGGCACTATGGTCTGAGGAGCATTTTTCCAAAATTTTGGATGCAATAGTGGACTCTCAAGATATAATTTATAAAACTCTTAAACTTTGCACGTTTCTTTGTTATCATAAAAGACAACTTTTGCGCACTATTGGATTTTGAACTTAAAAATTTCATTTTTTCCACTATACCCTACAGACCGAGGTTTGAACTCGAGAGATAGCAAGTAGCTTGTAAAAAGCATAAATTAAGTACTGGAAAAAATGGCAGAGGCTGCACAATGGTGGTCAAAATGAGTAAACATATAAACATATTTTCGCTTAAGCGTTGTCTGAGTGATTTTAAAAAGAGATACATCTTTAAATCCCGTGAAATTTTTTCGGGGGGTGCAGTCGCACCGGGCTCCGCCCTTCCTTCGCCCCCCGCAGCAGTTTAGAAAATAAAAATAAAATAATTTTCGATGGAATTTTTAGATTAACTCTCTTTCACTCCGTCCTTTTTTTTTTCTTTTTTCGTGGGACCCTTAAAAGCAGCCAATTTATATGTACACTTTTTTAGTTTTCAAGTACTGCTCTCCATTTCCAAAAAGTAACTGCCTCTTGTAGGAAAAATAACTGGATTTACTCGAATCCTACCTGCGAAACGACTTCTCCGATATCACCCACCCCTTCACCCAAAAGTTCTGCATTTCAAAGTAAAATAGCCGTTCACATTTTCTTTTCCCCTCAGAAGGGAGTCAGCCATCAGCAAGAATTCCAAGGAGGGTAGGGGTGGAATTCAGACAGTGATGTATCCACCCTCATTCCCCAGACACTTGCTTGATCTGAGTTTGATCTAGCCAACAATAAATTAAATATGATGACCCTTGCTGGATTGCAAATACACTGGCGGAAAGTGAAAAAAGAACACCAAGAAGAAGACGTCTGATACCAACGAAATTTATACAGCATAATAACGGAATACAGAGAATGACGTGATCAAAACATTATAGCAAAATACAGCTGTATTTGCTGGTAAACTGAAAAATAACATTTCCATGTAACATGGTTAGTACGAGGTTGAACCGCCATGAACTGCGTCACACTGTGCAATTCTGGCATCGAGTCTGTCGTACAGATGTTGGATGTAAGTTTGGGGTATTGAGTTCCAAGCATCCTCAACCTGCACGCGTAAATCGGGTATGGTCGTGGCTGGCCGTGGAGACCGGATAAGTCGTTGTCTCATAAAATCCCACACGTGCTCAATGAGGGACAAATCCGGTGAACGTGCAGGCCATGGAAGTTGTCTCACACCCTGAAGTGCATGTTGCGTTGCACGTGCCGTGTGTGCGCGTGCGTTATCTTACTGGAAAACACCACGATGGATCGACCTTACAAATGGCACAACAACGGGCTGAATGATGTTGCTGATGTAGGAGGTGCTGTTTAACGTACCCGGTACAAACACTAGTTGTGTACGGGAGTGATAATTGATCGCTCCCCACACCAGGAGACCAGGTGTAGGCCCTGTGTGTCGCTGGCGGATGCAAGAAGGGTGGAGACGCTCCCCTGTACGTCTGTGAACACGCATACGACCATCGGAGGCTCCCAAGCAGTATCTGCTTTCATCGCTGAACACGACAGATCGCCATTGCGTTCTCCAGTGCAGACGTTGGCGACACCACTGCAGCCGTTCCTGACGGTGGGCTGGAGTCAGAGGTACACATGCCAGAGGCACACGTGCACGTAGTCCTGCATCCAGTAGACGGTTGCGGATTGTTCGCACAGTCACCTCAGGTGCAACGGCAGCTCGGATTTGCGTTGCAGTGGATGTTCTGCTGGACGACGCCGCTCTTCTTATGCGTCGATCGGTCCGCTCATCAGTCCGTCTGTGACTCCCGGTTCCACGTCTTCTCGAGTGGGAATGTTCCTCGGACCATCTACGCCACCATCGACCACCACCGATACTTCCCGTCCAATTCGCTCCGCAATACGACGGCACGTCCACCCGACCTCGCGGAGTCCGACTAGACGACCTCTCTCAAAGTCCGATAACTGCTGAAATCGTACACGTCTTCCATGTCCAGGCATTGCAGCTTCTTCAGGGTCTTCGCACGTGTCCGTACGCCGACGACTGATTAAATTCACTTCGCCGTACTCCTTAAATACCACAGACGATAATTCGCATATTATGCCGTGCTGTGGGTAAGCGCTCACCAGTCGGTCCCGAAATTAACATCACACCTACGTAATCTTGACCCCATTAACATATGTAAATTTCATGATCGTCCGCCAATTCCTTCTTGGTGTTCTTTTTTCACTTTCCGCCAGTGTATATAGTGTATATATATATATATATATATATATACATATATACTAAGTGCGTATACACAAATATCTACACATGCATCTAGTCCCCCTCCCCCCAACAGGAATTCCTGGGTGCGCCACTGCTCTTGAAGGGAAGAGAGCAGTCAGCGAAGACTGAATATTCTACTGTTAACAAAATGAAGGAGAAATCGCATTGTAAGGCTAACAAGTTTTTCTGATTAGAAGAACGAAAATATGTTTATATGTTTACTCATTTTGGGGAAATTAGTGCACCACTCAAAATTGTAGAGCTATGTTTTCATGTTAAGGTTTTCTTTGTTTTATTTTCCTGGAAAGAAATTTTCCGTTTGGCGCGGGACTGTGTGTCATTGACGGGGAAACATGCTGTCCCTGTGAAAAAGCATAACGTCAATTTGTTCATCGTGCATTTTCTCGCCCATGTAACTTTCGACGTAGCAAGAATAGGCGAAACAATATTAGGGGAAAAGGAAGTTTGCTCCATCTCTCACCTGTAGCAGGCAAAAGTTTTAGGAGAGACAGGGATAGACGAATCACGAATTCGTTCCTTGCCTAAAATTGCGGAACCCAATAACTTTCGACGTAGCAGGAACAGGCGAAACAAGAATAGGCGAATGCGGAAGACAGGTGTCCGTATAGTTCAGGGTGTCGTTGCAAATGCGACCGGCAAGGGCAAAGAGGAGTGGAGAAGAAAGGAGGGAGGCAAGGTAGTTAGAATGAGAGAAGGTAGGTCAATGAGTTCGCTCAACCCACTCAGGCTTAGGGTTCCAGGAATCAGTGACGTCAGTGGAACTCTCTTGTCCAACGCTCCCTCCCGCCAGTGCAGACGTCCACTTGCCACTTGGTATCGTGAACTCGTTTTCAGATCAAGGTAGTTATATTTCTTTGTTTAATCAACGGATAGTTTTACAATCATCTGTTACCAACTGATTTCAAGCACAGGCCGAAAATGCTATTGCTTGGATCAAAGCTTCCGATGCCGGCAAATGGCAACGTTAAAAACGACGAAGCAGTGACGGGTGGAACATAAGGGCAAACGGAGCGGCCGCCCCGGGTCCCGCACTTTTAGAGAAAACAAAATAAATAATTCTTTGTAGAATTTTTTGTAATGTTTTTTGTAGGTTTTAGAGCGCAATGTCCTTAAGAAGATTTTTATTAATTTTTTGTTTTGTTTCCAATCATCCCCACTTTTCGAATAGGTTATCACCCTTTGCCGTACAGATACTGACTTTTTCAGATTTCAAATTATTATTGTAACCACCTTAATATTTTCCGAATTCATGAAATGGGAAATTAAATTTCTTCATTTTTCGGGCCCTACTTTTATATATTCAACAATTTGCGTATAAATCAAATACTTAAATTTAACAAAAGAAAAAGAACAACATCAAAGTTATTTTTGGGCTACATATGGAGATCAATTATAAGATTTACAAACATTACTAGAAATTTGAAGAAAAAATTATATATGAGCGCGTATAAAAATTTAAAATGTCACTAATTTGTCAGTTACTCCATTTCGCTTTAAAAATCAATCACTGCAATATGCATATGGGAAAAAAAAACATTTTACGAATTTATTTTAGAAGAGTCCTTAATATTTCCTACGCAAAAATATTCGCTTCGTAGGTAACTTTTTATCACTTTGTGAGGAAGTTTTTATTGGAACCATAATACAACCTAGACCACATTCTCCCTGAAAAGAAAATCGTGGAGTTTAACTCTTTTTACTCTCTCTCTCTCTCTCTTTCTTTCGGAATTTTCAATCCATATTACGGTCTTATTCTCAAACTTAAAGCCAATACGTATTTCTGTGAGATAATCATTATGTCTTTAGGGCAGTTTTCGTGTGTGTTCTTTACGAACGGCATTTTTCACGTAACGATTTCATTAAAATATGAGATTTATTTTCTAGTGCCCGCAACGAAATTTTGCTCTGGGCCCCACAATTAATAAGAGCCACTTTCTTTTTTAATTTAATGGAGACGAGGCAGAAACTTCGAACGCCTGTGAGATGGACAATGGGTCTATTAATACTTGCAATTTTGCTAATGCTGAAGAGGAAGAAGCCATACGCTATTTTGCTGGATATTTAGCCTTTGGTCACAAGGATAAAGAATTGGGAACGTTTTCCTACGTTTAACGGGGAACCAAAATAAAAGCTGGTTTTAGACTTTATCAAAAGGTGGGCTAATGATACCAAACAACATTTGGGTAGAAACTGTCAAACAGTTTGAATCAATTTTTTTCAGAATTTCATGGAACTGCATATATAAATTCCATATATAAATCCCAAGGGGAACAAACTTCAATCGAAATTGAAATTAAACTTTCCCGAAGTTGACGTGTTTGTCATTTAAACCTATGCAAAAGCAAGAACGTTTTTCGTATTAAATGTATTAACAGCGTCAACCAAGAACACTTAATGAAGAGAAAAAACCAAGCACATGCATTGAATTCCAGGAAGTTAAAGGAAACAATGGAGGTAAAGTTACAAGTTTTAGTAATCGGTAAATTTAGTTTCAATTCTGTAATTCCTATTTTAAAAATTCCGCATATGTATTCTTAAAAGCTTCTAATTTGAAATAAGAACCACGCAATTCACCATTCTTTACCACCACGACCGAAGACTGCTGGGGACCAACATACGTCACAGGCCTCCGCGAGGAGAGACCCCCGCTGTTTGTTTACGATCCCTGACCTACGTCTCTTATTCTAACTACCTTGGGAGGGAGACAGCGTGGGGAGATTGGGTGTTGACCACCCGGAGTCTTCCAACGGTCAATGCGACCGGGGTTGAAAGGTCTGATGCTTGGTGAGTTCAGCGTCGAGCAGATCACGTTTGTAGGAGTTAATTGAATAAACAATTTTCGCACTCTTTAATTTCTCTCACTTTATATATGAATTACAAATTACCAAATACTTGCAGTAACAGAAATTTTAAATTTTGTCATCGATGTTTTGATGCTTTCGTAATTACTTCGTTTTTCATAGTCTTGAAAAAGAAAAAATGAAATTTCGGAACATTTGAATTGCCTTTCTTACTAAAAGTGAAGAAACTTCCAATTAACTCTGAATGCAGCTATCGCAATAAAACTCGCATGCGAATTGAATAAAATCTCTGGCAGTTTGTCGTAGAGAAAGTACTATGGCTATTGCTTGGGAAAAGGAAGTTTTTATTTTTATATACAGATCAAGTTTTACTAGGGTACCCTCAGCTGCAATCCAGAAACATAAGTAAAACCTTATTTTGTAAATACAAACAATACAATAATTATCACACTTTTGCTAAAAAAGACTATTAAACAGGAAACGGGGATGTTGGCATACCGCTAATTTTAGGTTTGGGGCACTTGGATATTTTTTGCTAACAGTGAGCCGCAAAATATCTTCTTCCAGGGCTGTTTATGGATCGTCAGTCCCATAGTGAGCGTTCGTATGAAGATCTGCAATTTACAACAGCTATTTCTGCAGATTTTTTAGGAATAATGATTCCGGATACGTGTAAAATAATCTATGAGGAATTAAAAGAGCAATACGTAAAGGTAGGAATGTTTTCTGGGGAATGATATTTTCTATATTTTCTAATCAATTGTTATTATGTGGTTGTAATCAGCGTTGCATTCAGGCAGTTTTTTACGAGAGGGCAATTAAAAATTTTGAGGGGGCTGAAACTTGTTGGCTGATTATGTAATCACAATTTTGTTATTTATATATATATTAGTACAGGTAACAGCAGTTTAAATAGAGTATAAAAATTTCCTGATGCTCGCGTATCGTAAATGCAAGTTCCAAAAAATCTACACATACTAGTGATTAAAAATGTAAAAATGATATTCCTTTACTTTAATTCAGTAACGCACCACGAATTTCACCATAGGGTGGTGTAAAATATTGAGGATGCTGGCAAGGTAACGCCGGGCTGTCGACCCCTCCCCCCCCCAAAAAAAAAAAAAAAAACATTTGGAGTAGTAAAAATGTCCTTGCCTTAATACAAGAAAGAGTATTTCCGATTTTAAGGAATCATTACAGTGTTATCTGAAAACGTATGGTGTGAACTATTCTCCTTCCACTTGGTTTCAGCCCCTTTAGATTAGAGCATAGTAGTAAAAAACAAACAAACTAACTAGCCCGTTTGGATGCCAATTTAAGGTGCTTCGATTTTTTTTTGTTTGTTTGAGGTGAAAACCACCCACCTCCAGGAAAGAAAAAATTATGGGAACAATTTCTAATAATTTGTTATTGATAAAAATTTGGTAGCAAGTATTTTGTTATTTTGGAAGCAGTTTAATGTTTAACTGAAGGATGATAGAAATTTCAGATAGAAGTCTATCTGAATGTGTTTATCATTATTATTATATTTTCCCTCATTTTTTCAATTATTTTTTAAATTAATTTCTCCAAATATTCAGCTATAAACGAAAATAATTAGATTAAATATAAGGAGAGATCACTCAGAAACCTACGGGTGTGTGGGGGTGGGGTGGTGGGTGGGGGTGGGGGGGCGTTCATGGATTTTCGGGAGGGCTAAGCACCCCCGAAAAGATGCCTGAATACATCACTGGTTATAATAAAGTAAATAAGCTATTCTTAAAAATGACAAATGAATCAAAGCCATATTATTATTTAATATTTTCTGGAGATCTAAAATTCATGTGGAAGAAACCGCGAGCCCGCACACACATTTAAAACGCTGAAGTTCTGTCGCTTTCAAACTGAAGTACGTACTTTGGTACAAAGCAACTTCTTTTACGGTGTAGAGAAAACGCATTTCCGTAGCTCACGTGATGGTCGCAATACTACCCGCTTCGTCACACCGCATCGTCAGCAGCTCACTCCCCCATCTGACTTCCCTTCTTTCTTTCCCCGCCCCTCTGCGTTAAGCCGGTCGCATTTACTACCATTTCACCCCGGTCACATTTACTACCATTTCACCCCGGTCGCATTTACTACCATTTCACCCTGGTCGCATTTGCTACCATTTCACCTCGGTCACATTTACTACGATTTCACCCCGGGCACATTTACTACCATTTCACCCCGGGTCGTATTTACTACCATTTTACCCCGGTCGTATTTACTACCATTTCATCCCGGTCGCATTTACTACCATTTCACCCCGGTCGCATTTACTACCATTTCACCCCGGTCGCATATACGACTGCTACATAGTCCAGACGGCCCTGGTTGGGAGATAAAAAGCAGGTAGTGAATGGGAGACTAGTATATCTCACTATTCGTCCGTTTTACCGACTTGGACTCCTTAACGTGCTTTTAGCTCGTCTACTACCGTAGTTTTCGTAATACGCCTTACGGCACCATCTACGCAAAGACCAGAGGTCTTCCAAAAACGCCCTGTTCGGCTTAAATGCCAAAAGACGTCAGCCGCCTGGAGGAAAGAATATTCTTTCCATCTCCAAGGTCTACTCTCCCTTCAGAGCAAAGACCGTCCCCCTAAAAACCAACAAACAACTGTATGCTCCTCCTGACCAAAAGACTTTCTGTACTGCCCTACTAACTGTGTGTCAAGTTAATCACTAATTATTCTGGTTACATGTAAACTGTCCATAAGCGCCCGTCTCTCAGTCAGACATCATAACGAGGTAATCCCCTGTCACGACACAAGTGCACGGCCTTGATATACAGGGTGTCCGAGAATTATTGGACACATTACAAAATTAGATAAAACAAAACATTAAACAGATAGAAAGAAACTGACTGTACTAACTTACAATGTAACTCCACAAGTTGATAAATTTCGATGTGAAATCCCCTGGTTGCTCGTAGTACGTCCAAGCGATACTCGATTTTATGCCATGTATTGAAAAGCATCTGAGGAGTTATGAAATTAATAGCAGCTGTGATTCGCTGCTTCAGTTCCTGCGAATCAGTACAAGGCGTCTGATAGACACGATCCTTCACTTACCCCACATGAAATAATCCAATGGAGTTAGATCTGGATAGCGAGGAGGCCACGGAATGGGACCACCACGCCCAATCCATCTGTTGGGGAATGCTCATTTAAGCACTTACGTACACACGTTGACCAATGCAGAGGTGCGCCGTCTTGTTGGAAAACGATGTTGTCATATCTTTTGATCTGGGGTATAGTTATTTCTTACATAACCAAGTAAATGTCACCATTTATGGTTTTTTCGCAGAAGAAGAAAGGGCCAATCGTTTCTCTTTTTGATAAGGCGCACCACACATTAACTTTTGGAGAATCACGTTCCAGTTCAAAAGCAACATGAGGCGGTTCACTGCCCCATATCCTACAGTTTTGACGATTCAAAATACCTGATACATGAAATGTGGCTTCATCACTAAAAATTACAGTACTGAGAAAGTTTTCGTCGTTTTCCACTCGATTCAGCATATCCACAGTGAAATCGTATCGCAGAGTGTGATCATTTACATGCATCTTTTGCACTATTTAAATTTTATAAGCATGAAACTTTAATTTCTTGTGCAAGATATCGGGAACTGTCGATTTCGGAATGCACAGTTTTCTGCTTGCTTTACGAACGGATTTCCTGGGGCTTCGTCGGAAACTTTCATTAACTTGGTCAACCGTCTCACCACTGACGCTAGGCCTACCGGCTCCTCCACGATGTTCCACATTGCCAGTTTCTTTAAACTGTGTCATCCACCGCTTAATTGAATCCGTTGACGGAGAATTACAACCACACTCTAAACGGTACCGTTTTTTAACTTTAATGACAGACTTTAATTCCGCAAGCCATAACACACACATCGCTTTCTGCTGAACGGATGACATGACTACTGAATGCGCATTTCTTATACATTCCTTATCAGGCCACACCTAGCGCCATCTATCGGATTCTGGGAATAACAAGTCTGCAAAACAAAAATATTGAAACTGTGTTAGTAATACGTGACATAGAAAAACAGACAATGCTCATAGTTCTTTTCGTACATAATTTTGTAATGTGTCCAATAATTCTCGGACACCATGTACTTTCTTAACGATTCCGACAAAATGGCGATAACAAAGAAATTCCACATGGGAATGAACATAAAACTCTGTATTTATAATGATAATTTCTGAACAGGAGTCAGAGAATCTAGAGAATCTTAAAGTATAAAATTTCAGAAAGCGCAGGCCCAGAGCCTCACAATTAGTGATCGGTGACAGAGCAAACGTTCAAAATTGTTAACTTGCTTGTAATGTAAATACTTGTGAGGATGATAAAAATTTGCTAAGGAAGCCCAACCCTAGGATTTTGGCCATAAAATTAATACTTTGGGTCTAAGTAACTGTGCGAAATTTACTACCTGACTTTTTAAGTAAACCATACGAACATGAGCACGCACGATAAAACATTTCTAAAAAGGCCTAAGCCGAGACCTAGGGCCCTAAAATTGATTCTTTTTGCCTGAAAAAATGTGCAACGTTATTCACTTGACTTTTTATGTAAACCTTATGAATATGAGCACGCAGGATTAAAATTTTCTAAAAAGGCCTATGCCGAGGCCTAGGGACCTAAAATTGATTCTTTTTGCCTGAATAAATGTGCAACATTATTAACTTTTATATTATTTGACGTTTTATGTAAATTTTATGAACATGAGCACGCACGATTAAAATTTTCTAAAAAGGCCTAAGGCGAGGCCTAGCGACCTAGAATTGATTCAATTTGCCTGAAAAATTATGCAACATTAGTAACTTTTTATGTAAACTTTATGAACAGGAGCACGCACGATTGAAATTTTCTAAAAAGGCTCAAGCCAGGCCCTAGGGCCCTAAAATTTATGCTTTTTCCATGAATAAATGTGCAACATTTTTCACTTAACTTGTTATGCAAGTCTTATGACTATCAGCACGGCAGCTTAAAACATGTTAACAGGGCCTTGGCCTGTGGCCTTATAATTAAATGTTTTATGCCTGGGTAAAAGTACAACATTATTAACTTGACTTTATGTGTAAACTATTATGAGTACCCATGGCTAAAATGGCAAAATTACTAACTTGAGTGCGTGGGTAATTAATATGAGTATGCATGACTGACATCTGCTAAAAAGGCCCAAGCTGAGGCCTAGGGAAAAAAAAAATATTTTTGCATCTTAGTAAATGTGGAACATTATTCACTTGGCTTCATATGTAAACCTTATGAGTATGACCTGGTGTGATTAAAATTTGCTGAAAAGGCCTAAACTGACGCCTAAGGCCTTAGAATTAATTCTTTGTCTGAGTAAATGTATGAAATTATAACCTTTGCTTGTTATATAACCCATATGAATATGAACACTCTTGCTTAAAATTTGCTAAAAGGGCCCAAATCTAGGCCCAAGGCCTTAAAATCAACGTTTTGGGTCTGGGTAAAAATTCAACATTATTAATTTGTCTTGCTATGTAATCCTTATGAATATGAACAAGAAGGATTAAAATTTGCAAAAAATTCCCATATCTAATCCTGTAAAGGCCTTAAAATTAATGTTTTAGGCTTGAACAAAAGTGCAACATATTTTACTTAACATTTTATGTAATGCTTATGAATATGCGCAATCTGTTAAAATGACCTAGGCCTACAACAGAAAACTAATTTTTTGTGGTTGAGTAAAAGTAGAACATTATTTACTTGATTTGCTGTGTAACGCTTATGAATATGAGCTTGGAGGATTAAAATTTGACAAAAAGGCGCAGATCTAGGTCTTGCAATTAATGTTAAATTTCAAAAAACCTAGTCATGGGGAGGTGTTTCATAGAAATTAAAAGTGTATTTTTTATACAATCCGATAATATTTAGGTGATCATTTTTTCAAAAATCCGCACCACACTCCAACAGATCTCCAACAACAAAATTCTAAGTTTTCGATAAACTGACCATTCGGTGAAACGATCTTTCGATATAATGGACTTTAAGGTAAAGTAATCCCTCGGTGAAATGAACTTTTCGATCAAATGTCCTTTCGATGAAATGAACTTTTAGATGAAGTGACCTTTCGGTGAAACAAACGTTTCGGTTAAGTGACCCTTCGGTTAAATGTACCTTTCGATCAAGTGATTTCGGCGAAGTGATTTTCGATCAAGTGAACGATCCAGTCCTGGTCGAGTATCAGAATAAAGGACGAAACGGGATTCGTCTATGAAATGTACATGGCGCCACTCTGTATTCGATGACATGTACTGTTGGACGCAGGTATATCTTTGACGACGATGAGTTGATGTCAATGCTATACATCTCAGAGGCCTCTGAACTCGTGAAGACAGTTTGCTACCGTTTGAGTATATACTGTGGTAGCAGAAGCAGCTCCTAGTGATTCTCGTAGTTGGCTACTGGTGATACTAGGCCTCCTCACTGTCAGGTAGCAGTCTTGCCTTTTGAGTGGTCATCCTCGGGCAACCACTCCTGTGTTTATATGCAACATTTCCGTGCCGTAGAAATCTTATGTACAGCCGACTTATTACACTTTGCAAAACTCCTAAAGCAGCAGCCACATCGATCTACCATACACCTGCCGGTAACTTGCCACAACCCTATTTCTGATGTGAATGCCTAAACTTCGTCTGGACATCATTTCACGTTAATCCCACACTGAAGGCAATATATTCAGCAAACTTGTAGACCAAGAAGGTAAAGCGACCCGTTTTCCACTTTTCGCATGGTACTTCTATCTGAGCTCTCACGTCACGTGATGTGATGTCATGATGCTAATTTACATATGACGTAGTTACCCACCCTGATTATTACCAATGAAAAAAATAACGCAATTCTTTCTTGGTGTTGCATTTTTCACAATTTCAACACCAAGAAAGAATTGCGTTATATTTTTTTCATTCATCTTGTTATTTTCCTCTGAATGCCTTTTTTTAAGTCCATGTCTCTGATCCATAAGTAAAAACTGGAAGGATGCATTGATTAAACACTTTTCTTTTAATTAGGACATAATGGTGAATTGTTCTTGAAGATTGTACTATGCCTTTCAAATGTACTCGATAATGTTTTTCTGTTTAATCTATCATTCTTAAACACTATCTTCGTACAATCCGTTGCATCTGTGGAACTTCGTACTGTTAGTCCTCGGATAGCTATTCCATATATATATCTTAATTCCACACCGAGCTAAATTAGGCGACCTAATGGACAGAAGAAATAAGTTTTGATAACAAATTACAAGGAAAACAATCTTTATTGCAGTTACTTCACGGTACTTCCGGAACGCAACTTCAACAACACGATGCTATCAACACAGTGCAGAATACTGAACCTCTATTAACTCAGGATCAACAAGTTCACATGTGATTTACCAATTGCCACAACTTGCTAGAGTATTTTATCAATAGCACGCCACGATGTCACACTTTACCACCCTGACCTCAAGACTGCTGCCAACATTCATTCAGCGAGAGAAAATATAACATTAAGGATGAAACCCTACCAGATGGTAAACTCAAAATTTACACAGAGAAAGAAAACTAAAAATGAAAGTTAAATTAGAGTATACGTCATAATTCCATCGGAGTTTTACGTATACTCTTATTTATTTGTTCTTCGATATGGTCCTTCCTTGATATCTGTTGTCCAAAGTTGGCGTCAGTTACTTCCAAATTTATTCCATCAACCTCTGAATCTTTAGTTCTTGTAAAAGCTTTGTACATCAGTTTTGTTTTCTGTGAATGTTTCTTTAACCCAACTCCTTTTCTCTTGTCAGTAAGTTCCTGTGCCATTACTCTGCAGCTCTGCATGATGTAATGTATATTCGAAAATACGTAACTTTCCTTTTTAGTTCCTATCACTATCATGAATGGAATACGGGATTGTACTATATAATACAAATTTTGAAGATGACAATCCGTTTTTTGGTGTATCCATCCTGGTCATATTTACACCAAAAAACGGATTGTCATCTTCAAAATTCCTATCTCTATGTAAATTTGGTTTGCTGTCCTTAAGCAATTTACCGACTTAACTTTTACATTTTCTCTCTCTCATCCGAATCACTCTTTGGCAAAAAGTATTGAGGTCAGAGATAATGTGACGTATGCAAAACAAATAGAAAAGAAGGTTGTTTTCCATTCATCTTGGCTGGCTGACAGGCTTACGAGCTGTGAGGATGATTCACGCGCTGTGAAGTTGACCATTACCGATGTTTTATGTTCAAAGTCCGAGGTTATACTATCTTGAACGAAATGTAAATTGAAAGGTGTTTCCTTATTTTTGGGATGATATTCATTGTCGTCGATATCATTGTCGATTATTCTGTTTTTGAAGTAATAATTGTAGTGGCCTCTGACCTGTTAATGTAAATAAAAAAAACTGTAAGTGCCTTATTATATACTGTGAATTTAACTCGTGGCGATAACTACATACATGAAAAACTACCGAAGTGACACGATAACTATTTGAACTCCAATGTTAAAGTATTTAATATATACATTTAAAAAGATGATATAATAAAATATGTACACACATGAGATCTTTCGGTACCCAAAAGTGGGTACCATCTTCAGATGCTGTTAAAATTCACCAAACGAACGTGACAAACACTGTGTTATTTATATAACGCATACAGTAGTAATGACGTAACTAGTACAAAATGGGCTTAACCAATGAGAGTGTGGGACAACATTTGTTGCTGGTCAAACATAAAATTAATAGGTATAATTTATTGATTTATTATTACCTAAACCGACAAATCCAAGCATTTTTTCCACAGTACAGGTATAAATTCTGGTAAATTATCATTACATGCTGTATTCCCATATTTCATAATATACAACTCTCAACAAATCTTAAAGTTGATCTAGGTTTTGGTGTGTTGAGAATTTTAATCTCGTTCCTGGCAGGAAGATAATTACCTTGGTTTACCAGTCGTGCTAAAGCTGTGGTTGAATATCTATTTTTAACATCATATTTATGTTCTTTTAATCTAGTTGATATTGAACAAAAAGTGGAGCCTGTATACACTTTTTGTTGTTCATTTTCTTCTATACTGTTAAGAGGGATAACATATACACCATGTTTCAGATCAAAAGGCACAGGATCTCTGTCTCTCAGAAGTAAGGACTTAATGTTGGTTGTGTTTGTTCCAATATCAAAATCGTATTTATGACATCGTTTTCATGGAATAGCACAATTGCGGTACAAAGGGAAGAGATACAATGTATTTGATAACTTTTTCTTCATATACAGATGTAAATGTTGTAGTCCTGTTCCTTTTAATCTTGGCTATTCTTTTTAATCCTGTTCCTTTTGATCTTGGTTTCATCTGGATATCCATGAGTACGGGTGATATTATAAATGGTATCAATTTCTTGCTTTCGAAGAGCTGTGGTAGACGAATGAGTGAAAGCTCTCCTTATAAGAAAAGATATCGATGATTCCTTGTAGCTCCATGGGTGTGCCGATGCCCAAGGTATTAGTATCGTATCTGATTCTGGTTTTCTATATACTGAGGAATTAATACATAGTTGATTTAGATGGGTTTCTAGTAAGCATGATATCTAGAAATGGTAAATTATAATTACTTTCATATTCTGCAGTAAACTTTATAGTGTTAAATACATTTGATAACTCAGATACAAATGTTGGTACGTATTCCAAAGGATGGTTCCAGAATTGGAAAGCAAATTTCTTCAGTCAGCCAGTTACAGACCTATATTATATCTTTGATATGTAAATGATATTTTGGTATTCTGGAACCATCCTTTGGAATACCTATCAACATTTGTATCTGAGTTATCAAATGTATTTAACACTAAAGTTTACTGCAGAATATGAAAGTAATTATAATTTACCATTTCTAGATATCATGCTCACTAGAAACCCATCTAAATCAACTATTAATTCTTCAGTATATAGAAAACCAGAATAAGATACGATATTAATACCTTGGGCATCGGCACATCCATGGAGCTACAAGGAATCATCGATATCTTTTCTTATAAGAAGAGCCTTCACTCATTCGTCCACCACAGCTCCTCGAAAGCAAGAAATGGATACCATTTATAATATCACCCGTAATCACGGATATCCAGATGAAACCCTACATAGGATAGTAGCCAAGATTAAAAGGAACAGGACTACAACATTAACATCTGTATATGAAGAAAAAGATAGGAAATACATTGGATCTCTTCCCTTTGTACCGAAATTGTACTATTCCATAAAACCGATATGTCATAAATACGATTTTGATATTGGAATAAACACAACCAACATTAAGTCCTTACTTTTGAAAGACAGAGATTCTGTGCCTTTTGATCTGAAACATGGTGTATATGTTATCCCTCTTAACAGTATAGAAGAAAATGAACAACAAAAAGTGTATATAGGCTCCACTTTTCGTTCAATCTCAACTAGATTAAAAGAACATAAATATGATGTTAAAAATAGATATTCAACCACAGCTTTAGCACGACTGGTAAACCAAGGTAATTATCTTCCTGCCAGGAACGAGATTAAAATTCTCAACACACCAAAACCTAGATCAACTTTAAGATTTGTTGAGAGTTTGTATGTTATGAAATATGGGAATACAGCATGCAATGATAATTTACCAGAATTTATACCTATACCGTGGAAAACATACTTGGGTTTGTCTGGTTAGGTATGAATAAATCAATAAATTATACCTATTAATTTTATGTTTGACCAGCAACAAATGTTGTTCCATACTCTCATTGGTTAAGCCCATTTTATACTAGTTACGTCATTACGACTGTATGCCTTATATAAATAACATAGTGTTTATCACGTTCGTTTGGTGAATTTTAACAGCATCTGAAGATGGTACCCACTTTTGGGTACCGAAAGATCTGATGTGTGTACATATTTTATTATATCATCTTTTTAAATGTGTACATTAAATATTTTAACATTGGAGTTCAAATAGTTATCGTGTCATTTCGGTAGTTTTTCGTGTATGAAGTACCTCTTTCTTGAAGACTTCTTGAAGTGACATTGTTGTGTTCAGTTAAGAAAAGTATTTGTTAAACTGTCCGTGGTTTTCAATAATTAGTCAAACTTCACTTAATGTTGGTGTCCTTAGTAAACTGACTTTGCACATGTAGTCATACCTTAAAACTTAAGAACACTACAGGAGGTATTTGCAAAAATTACTGTGTCGTCAACAAAAAAAAAGTATTAAACAAACATCTGGAAACACAAAAAAACGTATCCAAGGCCCATATGAAATACCGCAACAAAACTGCATACATTAGGTTAACATATCGTTTTGTTCCCCAACCGTGAACGTAATGAACTGTGTTTAGACCACACTGTGTACAAACCGTGAACGTAATGAACCGTGTTTAGACTACACTGTTTACAAACCGTGAACGTAATGAACTGTGTTTAGACCACAATTTTTACAAACCGTGAACGTAATGAACTGTATTTGTACCACCTTGTGAGATTTGTGTTCAACTCGAATATTTAAAGGCTACTGTAGGGACGAAAGCTCGTATGCTAATTAGCATATGCTTATGTCAACCTTGCTCCCAAGTGTTTGAGAAGATTGTCACACAACATAATAAATAAAATAAGGTTCTTTTTACAAATAAACTATATATCAACAAACAACAACTCAAAGAAGCATGGAGAGGTGCATGCTTGGTATAACCAGGAGAGATAAGAAGAGGAACTCGTGGATCCGAAAAATGACGAGAGTGGAAGACATCATGATCAGAGTTAAATCCCTGAAATGGCAATGGGCTGGACATACTGCCAGAAGGACAGACCATAGATGGACAGCCGAAATTTTAGATTGGATTCCAAGGGACAGGAAAAGACCCAGAAAAAGACCACATGGGAGATGGGTGGATGAAATTCGTAAATATGCGGGAGTGACATGGAGGAGACTGGCACAAGACAGACCGTTGTGGAGGAAACTTGGGGAGACCTTCGTCCAGCAGTGGATTGATAATGGTTGACAATGATGATATCAACAAATGCTGATGATAGCCCGGCGTTCTTTCTCTCTCAGCTTTTTGTCAATATATCTGTTATTCAAGAGAGGGGAGGGTAGAACTTTAGAAAAGCATTGAGGCATAAAATATTCATTAGGCCCAAGTACCAAACTTAACGATTTTACTATCTTAGGTTTCGGCCGCTATTGTTCTCTAGATCGTGCTACTTCAGTTGCTACAGACTCGGTACTTCCCAAATCTCGTCTTCCGTATCTGAATCCTTATTCGGATAAATCAATTTACTTCCTAACGCTTATCCTATCACGTAAGCGGGAGCCACTACCAGCCTGTATCGCTTCGTACACGTTGCACTCTTTCTATCTCCAACAAAGGCCTAATGTCTTATTTCCGCGCACGTGGTCCTGCCAGAGTCCATATCCCGGACCCTGAACTTCACGAAAAACACTTCCATATCCCGGACCCTGAACTTCACGAAAAACACGAGCTCTCAACTCCAACTGTCTCTTCGACGTAAAATTTCAGGGAATCCAACTTCCTCGCTTCCCATTGGCTCTTGCTTTCTTTCTGCCTTGCGGCGATCACGTGCTTCCCTGGTGTGGAGCGCGCTCAAAGATGGCTGCCTCACCTCTCTCTGCATCCCCTCCACCCTTCCGTGACCTCCGAGCCATGACCTGAATATTGAACTTCTCTTTCGTGACCCCGAGGCGTCCTTACGCCGCTCCTGCTCTCTGCGTCCCATGCAAACCTTAAGTCGTCCCGGCTAGGAACAATAGCTGTGGCCTCTGTGAATACATAGAATAACAACTGTATACATCGGAATGTCGTCGAAATACTGCATTCGTCAGACGTCTGTTATTTCAACCTCGTTTCGTGCGAACCTTTGCTCTAAAGGACGATCATTAATAATTTCTCACAGGTGATCTTCAAGCATACATGAGCTTGCCGAGAATATTTACGTTTCCATGAAATTACTTAACGTAATGTCTATCACATAATTCCGTAATATTTCAGTCTCTATAAATTATGCAAATTAGCGTACATTACATAGTTTATGCAAGCGATTAATTCGTCGCACCTACAGCTACTTTAGGGCGTAATTGCCCCATGATGAAGGTGAGTCATGCTTCACCCGGATAATTCTCTCATCCATACGTCAAAAAGGACCATTCAATAAATTAAGACTTTGGCTGGTAACTAATGAATGTCCCAATCCGCCGTATTCACCTGAACTTTCTTCCAAATGTTTACTTATCCTCGGTGTTGCAATAACATGTGTTTGAGCAATTGAAGACTATCTACAAACACATTCTTTCGGCTTTTACCTTGAAAGCTGAAAGCATTTACTGAACAAGAAATGAATATTTGTCGGTTAAGTGCAAAAATATCGTTGATTCCGCTATTATCAGTTTAACATCATTTGTGTTTCTTTAGGTTATTTGTGGTTTACGGTATTAAAGGTAAGGAAACGCAATTATTTGGCGGATGACGTATAAAATGAAACATTAGAACTTACACAGATTTATCTTTTTCTCTATTTCGGGTATAACTGCCTCCTCGAGCAAATGCAAGAGCTACATAGATCGTTCAAAAAGTAACGAGAGTGAGGTGATAGCGCGAAAACAAAGGAACGAGAGTGATGTCATAACGCCAAAACAAAGGAACGGAGTGACGTCATAGCGCCGAAACAAAGGAACGAGAGTGGCGTCATAGCGCCAGAACAAAATAACGAGAGTGACGTCATAGCGCCAAAACAAAGTAACGATAGCGATGTCATAGCACCAAAAAAAGTAAGGAGAGTGACGTCATAGCGCCAAAACAAAGTAACGAGACTGAGGTCATAATGTCAAAACACACCCAAGCAGAAAAATTCAGCTGCCTGTGTCGGAACATCTGCAAGGTCAGTCACGTGACGATGCGTCGTAACAGCACTCCCTCCGCTAGTTCATTCTTCATGCTTGTAGTAGATGGCGTAGAGTTCTGACGTGTTTCTATAAGGCAGCCTGGATTTAAAGCTGGAGGAAAGAGCAGCTGTAAAATTTTGCGAGCGTTTGAATAAAACCGCCACAGAAACGCAGGAAACAATTAAAACAGCCTTTGAAGAAGAGGCAAAAGTTTTTGAGTGGTACAAGAAATTTGCGAAAGGTGAAGATTGCCTGGAAGATGCGAAATGCTCCAGTATACCTTCGACATCGACTACGGAGGTTAAATTCAATATATCGAGGCACATGCGCTAAGACCGCCGAAAGACAATTGAGAGAGTTGCTAATGTGATGAAGTTGTCCGTTGGTTCCGTTGATGACATTGTGAGAAACCGGTTGGGGTACCGAAAAGTCTCTGCAAAGTGGACTCCCACACGTTCACGGATGAATACAAGGCAAATCGTGTTACCACTAGTTGCATATGGAAGTGCTGGCTAGGACATGAACTAGACTTTTTGTATCGGGTCGTCACATCTGATGAAGCATTTTTTCAGCATTTCTATCCAGAAACGAAATGACAGAGCAGCCAATGGAAATACCCATAGAGTTCCCGATCCAAGAAAGCAAAGTTTCAAGCAAATGTGGGGAAGGTCATGCACCTGGTTTTCTTCGATATAAAATGAGTTATATATGACCATGTTATTCCACAAGGGAAAACTGTTACCAGTGCCCATTATTCCTAAGTTCTCAAAGGTCTTCTAAAGAAAAAAACCTTCTCAAAAACGCCTAGAATATGAACAGTTCGATTGGATTCTGCATCAAGATAATACCCCTGCACATCGTGCTTTACTTATCCAGCAGGTTATCCAAGATCTAGGCATTGAAATGATAGCGCACCCTCCGCATTCACCGGAACTGGCGCCGGATGACTTCCATACATTCTCTGAAGTGAAAAAACAACTTCGTGGGCGTCGGTTTGCATCAAATACTGAACTGAATAATGTTGTGATGGGTATCCCGAAGCACATGTCGAGGAAAGGCTTCGAAGACATCTTCCAGAAGTGGATAGAAAGGTGGGACAGGTGCATTCAGATAGATCGAGAATACTTCTAAAGTATGTAAGTATGTTAAATGCATTACACTTCTGCCCCATGTAAAATCAGTCTCGTTACATTTTGAACGACTCTCGGATAAACAAATTTCAACTCTAATTAAGCGCCACTCTTTCTAAGAAAGGGAGAGAGTCAATGCCGTAAGACAAACAAGCTTCATACGGAACTTGAAACCGGGACCACTAAGACGCCAGAAGCCAGCGCTCAGACCACTGCACTTCCAGAGTAGTTACACAAATTTATGAGGAATAAATACTACCCTGCAGAAGAATGTTACAAATTTAATTTATAGCTCGGTTTTAGCTTTATGAATCACAAATTTACACAACTGTAGGATTTTGAAATCATGCAGGGGAATAGTGACAACATAAACTATTCCTTCTTGAGAGTTCATTCATCATTCACGCAAAATTGTCATTCACGAGTGATCATTCAAACAAATGATCCAATTTCCAGGTTGTTACTAAGCTCACCGAGTAAGTCATTCGTTACACAGATATTGAGCTTGCGAGCAAAGTGACGTCAAGGATACAGTTTTTTTTGGCAAACTGCCAGAAAGACGGCGAGCCTTTTATAGTTCACGATGCATCGAACGATTCGGGTAACCATTTAACTGAATGGCATTCATATATCATTCCCATTCTTAAATTCCACCTGTGACGTACCTGCCATCAGGACGCACACGACATAAAGGCAGATAGGAATCAGAATAAAATGTCCGCGTAGCTTAATTGGTAGAGCAACTTATTCCGGAATGAGGGGACCCGGGTTCGAATCCTGCCGCGGATAAAAATGACGGAGAAATTTACTTCGTTATAATGGCGCCCGAACTATCCGGATGACCCGGCCGTTCAAAATCTCGCATTGGTGTGATGTTATTTCCACACCGCGAGACAGGAAAAATCAGAGAATTCCTTCTCCAGCGCTTCGAAAATTAAAAATGTGTGATGTTGCATTCCACACAGCAGATTGACTGGGAGTTCTCAAGTGCACGTTCTACAGTGGAAAGCTGCCTGCAACGATTCATGGTCACGGCTGACCCGTGGGCCATGCCTTCGGCCCTCTTTCGGGGGGGGGGGGGAGATGTGACGTACCTGCCAGCAGGACGCACACGACATAAAGGCAGATAGGAATCAGAACAAATGTCTGCGTAGCTGAGTTGGTAGAGCGACTTGTTCCGGAATAAGCGGCCTCGGGTTCGAATCCCGGCGTAGACCAGAAATGACGGAGAAATTTACTTCGTTATACACCCTTTATTTCCTAGCTGACTGCTGATCCCTCACTCACATAGCGGTCGACATTTATTAATTCTCGAGATTATCTGTCATTTTGGCAATTCGTTTCCGAACTCAAGTGGATGGAATAAATTAAATTTGAAATTTGAACGTGCTGCATCTTCAGTGGATGTCGTAGCAATGGCGGATTAAACGATTTTTCACAGTGGTCATACCAAATCATTCACCATTGGCGTTGAAAAGTCAATCGTTGTGAAAGAATCGTTCCCGAATGGTCCATCACTGTTGAGGACAGAATTCTCCTGTAAGTTCAGTTCCCAGTGTTGAAGCAAAACGTCATTTTAAGAATTTCATCACCCACGACAATTCCCGTTAATATATCATCACAACTTTTACTTGTACTTTTTTTTAAGTATAATAACCAAATTTATGTCTTAATATTACCTAAGAAGGAGACATTCTCTTTAAAAAGTAAAACATGAAATTCCCCAAATATTGAAATTTTAACACAGAGAGCAAATGAATGATTTGAAACTTTTTTTCATTCGTAAGATCAGATACATTAAAATAAAGTAGACTGAGTTAGCTTTGCATTAGGAACACTCTCCGTTTTAAACATTCGGAGCGATAACGATGCACCACGTGATATCAATGTCGCGTGCGGCTGGTATAAATTATTCACATCTATATCCTTTGAAAACGTTTTCCAGTAATGGGGAAACGGGACAACTTAAGCCAACTTGATGGCGGCTAGATAGTTGGAGCATTGGGGACAGGTGCCAATATTCCTGAACAGCCAGGCTTATTGGCTATTCCGGTGCTACTGTATCAAGGGTGTACCAGGACCGGATTAACCATGAACAGACATTCAGCAAAAGGTCCAACACTGGTCAGCCACGTGCGGTTGATCCTAAAGGTGAGCGTCAAGTGTCACGACTGGGATGTCAGCAAAGATATGCAACAGTCATCCTGTTCAGCAACCAGTACAGCAACAGTGCAGTTTGACCTATTTCCACTTTCACCATGCGCCGTGCCTTGCTTCACCTGAGGTTCTAAAGCCAGAGATCAACAATGGTACCCACGAAGACGCCAATTCATTGCGCTTAACGGCTCGCAAGACCCAAAGAGCGTCAGGATTGCACCGTCAACAGATGAAAGAAGGTCCTCTGGACCGATGAATTCCGTTTCCTGCTGCCCAATCTTCATGGCCGGGTTCGCATATGGCGCAAATATTATGAAGCCCTATTACCTGGGGTTCAATAGGATGGTTGAGGTGGTTGTGGTCTTGGGCGCTTTTTCCTGGAAAGCCCTAGGTCCGTCGGTTATCATCCTTCAAATACTGAATGATGGACGCCACAGGGACGGGTCAGCTGACCATCTCTATCCATCTCTAAAGGAGGTTTATCCTGCCCAAAATGCCATCTTTCAACAGGACAAAACACAATGGCATGGGGCTCGTGTAAGTACTAAGCGGTTGGAGGAACACGAGAACGAATTCTCCACATTGCCTTGACCCCCTGCCACCCCTGACTGCAACTCAATTAAACATTTATGGAATATTCTAGAACGGTGTGTGAGAACTGTTAATTCTCCTCTAAGGAAGGAGCGTGAACTGGCGGAGCTGCTACAGCGGACGTGGGTTAAGCATGGACGATGTAAGACACCTTGTAGAACCTGTTCATTATTAGGTAGGTGTTCCTAATGCAAAGCTAACTAAGTGCATGCATTGAGGATGTTCGACACCTCGTAGAACCTGTAGTGGTTGGAGAAACACGACAACGAATTACCCACACTGCCTTTGTCCCCAAATACCCCTGACTGCAACTCAAGTGAACATTTATGGGATATTCTAGAACGGTGTGTGAGAACTGCTAATTCTCCTCCAAGGAAGGAGCGTGGACTGACCGAGCTGCTACAGCAGACATGGGTTAAGTTACACCCCTGACTGCAACTCAAGTGAACATTTATGGGATATTCTAGAACGGTGTATGAACTGCTCATTCTCCTCCAAGGAAGGAGCGTGAACTGACGGAGCTGCTACAGAAGACATGGGTTAAGTTACACCTCTTACTGCAACTCAAGTGAGCATTTATGGAATATTCTAGAACGGTGTGTGAACCGCTAATTCTCCTCCAAGGAAGGAGCGTGAACAAACGGAGCAGCTGCGGCGGACACGGGTTAAGTTACAACCCTGACTGCAATTCAAGTGAACATTTTTGGGATATTCTAGAACTGTGTGTGAGAACTGCTAATTCTCCTCCAAGGAAGGAGCGTGAACTGACGGAGCTGCTGCGGCGGACACGGGTTAAGTTACACCCCTAACTGCAACTCAAGTGAACATTTATGGAATATTCTAGAACGGTGTGTGAACTGCTAATTCTCCTCCAAGGAAGGAGCGTGGACTGACCGAGCTGCTACAGCGGACATGGGTTAAGTTACACCCCTGACTGCAACTCAAGTGAACATTTATGGGATATTCTAGAACGGTGTGTGAACTGCTAATTCTCCTCCAAGGAAGGAGCGTGAACTGATGGAGCTGCTACAGAAGACATGGGTTAAGTTACACCTCTTACTGCAACTCAAGTGAGCATTTATGGAATATTCTAGAACGGTGTGTGAACCGCTAATTCTCCTCCAAGGAAGGAGCGTGAACTAACGGAGCAGCTGCGGCGGACACGGGTTAAGTTACACCCCTGACTGTAACTCAAGTGAACATTTATGGGATATTCTAGAACGGTGTGTGAACTGCTAATTCTCCTCCAAGGAAGGAGCGTGAACTGACGGAGCTGCTACAGCGGACGTGGGTTAAGTTACGCATGGACGATGTAAGACACCTTGTAGAACCTGTTCATTATTAGGTAGATGTTCCTAATGCAAAGCTAACTCAGGGTACGCATAAAGGATGTTCGACATCCTTTATCCTGTAGAATCTGTTCCTTGACGTCTGCGAGATGTGATTGCATAGAAAGATGGACCAACGCGTTATTAGGTAGGTGTTCCTTATGCAAAGTTAACTCAGTGTACCCATGGAGGATGTTTGACACCAAGTAGAATCTGTTTTTTAGGCCTTTGGGAGCCGTGACTGCACAGAAAGGTGGACCAAAGCGTTATTAGGTAGGTGTTCCTAATGCAAAGCTAACTCAGTGTACGCATTGAGGATGTTCGACACCTAGTAGAATCTGTTTTTAGGCCTTTGGGAGCCGTGACTGCACAGAAAGGTGGACCAAAGCGTTATTAGGTAGGTGTTCCTAATGCAAAGCTAACTCAGTGTACGCATTGAGGATGTTCGACACCTAGTAGAATCTGTTTTTTAGGCCTTTGGGAGCCGTGACTGCACAGAAAGGTGGACCAAAGCGTTATTAGGTAGGTGTTCCTAATGCAAAGCTAACTCAGTGTACGCATTGAGGATGTTCGACACCTAGTAGAATTTGTTTTTTAGGCCTTTGGGAGCCGTGACTGCACAGAAAGGTGGACCAAAGCGTTATTAGGTAGGTGTTCCTAATGCAAAGCTAACTCAGTGTACGCATTGAGGATGTTCGACACCTAGTAGAATCTGTTTTTTAGGCCTTTGGGAGCCGTGACTGCACAGAAAGGTGGACCAAAGCGTTATTAGGTAGGTGTTCCTAATGCAAAGCTAACTCAGTGTACGCATTGAGGATATTCGACACCTAGTAGAATCTGTTTTTTAGGCCTTTGGGAGCCGTGACTGCACAGAAAGGTGGACCAAAGCGTTATTAGGTAGGTGTTCCTAATGCAAAGCTAACTCAGTGTACGCATTGAGGATGTTCGACACCTAGTAGAATCTGTTTTTTTAGGCCTTTGGGAGCCGTGACTGCACAGAAAGGTGGACCAAAGCGTTATTAGGTAGGTGTTCCTAATGCAAAGCTAACTCAGGGTACGCATAGAGGACGTTGGCCACCTTGTAGAATATGTTCCTAGGCGTTTGCGAGCCGTGGTTGCACAGAAAGGTGGACCAACGTGTTATTAGGTGGCTGTTCCTCATGAAAGCTGACTCAGTGTACGCATTGATGGTGTTGGACACTTTGTAGAATCTGTTCCTAGGCGTCTGGGAGCTGTGATTGCGGAAAGGTTGACCAACGCGTTATTAGGTAGGTGTTCCTAATGCAAAGCTAACTCAGTGTATATCAGAATGTAAAAATGTTTTGTACAAAAGAAAAAGACATGAATAGTATACTTACTCTATTCTCATCCTTCAAAGTTTCGCAAAAAACTGATTGAAATTGTTTAAATTCACGAGGATAATCCATCTTAGGTATGCCACAGTTTGCGATACTGAATTCAGTTAAATGCTTTATGAACTGTTAAGAGATAAAAGATGGTGGCATTATTTCATTACAAGAACTTAAAGGTACAAGTGGAAAATACGTATGCGTGCAACTTATTGCCAAGAATTTAATGTGCAAGAAATATACACTGATATCCAAAAGTTAAAAAATAATCATAAAAAATTGCTTAATTACGAGAACAAGAAGGTGCACTGAAATAGTCTGTTAACTATAAATACACGGTCGTATCAGAATAATATGACCACCCACAGAATCACAGTGAACCCGCCCAGGCACGCCACAGGCTGCACGTGACATGGTCGACCACACGGAGATATAAGCGGCCAGCCAGGACAGATGAGCCATAGTGCGTGACGTGAGCACAATTGGTAGAGGTAGTGATTTGACTGACGTTTAAAAAGGAATTATCATCGGCTACCGCGCCAAGGGTGGAGGCATCTCAGAAACAGCAGACTTCGTGGGCTGTTTGCGAGGTGCTGTAGTAAGGGTGTACCAAGAATGGGCCGCTGGTACACCGAGTACCTTCTGACGTCATAACTGTGGAGTCCCAAAGGCCATCGACCCCAGAGGATAACGTCGTCTCCGTCGACTGGTAAAGGGCAATCGACGATCAACAGTGCAGCAATTGACCACGTAAATGAAAGCTTGGGCACCTAGGTACGTGTCTCCGATAACAGTAGAGTGAACCCTGTTACGCATGGGTGTTCGGAGTCAACGCTGCGTCAAGACGCCCAAGTTAACCCAAGACCATCGGCAACGCCGCCTGCAGTTCGCATGGGACAACCGTCATTGGACAGTGGAAGAGGTGGAAAAAGCTTCCTTCTCCTACGAATCGAGGTTTCTACTC
Source organism: Macrothele yani (assembly GCA_039090855.1). Lineage (NCBI taxonomy): Eukaryota > Metazoa > Arthropoda > Arachnida > Araneae > Macrothelidae > Macrothele > Macrothele yani. The sequence goes on from CM077000.1 coordinate 30,012,220, forward strand.
CACAGAAATGACGGGCGGAGGCGGATACGGCGTCAGATATACAAGAACCAACACCCGGACACGCTTTTCGGTAAAGTACAGACCGGCGGTGGTAGTGTACATGTCTGAGGGATGTCTTTCTGGTATAACCTGGGACCGTTAGTACCACTGGATGGGTCGCTGGACGTCAATGGGTGCCGGTCCATCCTCGCTGACCACATGCATCCCCCCTTCATGTTGGACCTTGGTGGTGATTGCGTTTACCAACGGAACAATGCACCCGGACACTTTACTAAGGGAATGCGTGACTGATTCCAGGAATACGACTTCGATGTCTTCGTTTTCCTCTGGCCGGCAAAATCGCCCAACCTCAATCCCATCGAGCGCTTGTAAGACTATTTGGATTGACAGGTTCGACGTGCCGATCCACAACTACGTCATCTCCGGGACCTCCGTGCTGTGTTGCAGACCGAATGGGCACGTGTGCCTCGGGCAACCTTCCAGGTCGTCGCTGCGTTCATGCCAACCCGTTTCGCCATTTTCATCCGGGCCATGGGGGTTATTCCCATTATTAGGTAGGAGGTCATACACTGCTGGACAATTGCTAAGGACGGATCATAAACGGCTATATAGCGCATAAAAAAGTAAGTGTGGTTGGATGCCAAGTGAAATAAAATATTGTCAGAATGCCAGGACATTACAAGAAAGACAATTTATTGTGCTCTGAAATCCAGATGGGTTTGGAACGTGTTCAAGGGACAAACAGGCCATTTTGTGCAGAATACGTAAACGTGAAAAATGCAATTACCGTCCGCAGGCGTTCCGGCGTAAGATGTCAATACGGGATATGGCCACCATGGAGGGCGATGCAAGATTCCACACGTCGTGTCATGCTTTGCACAACATTATCAAGCAGCTGTTGGGGTAATTTATCCTATTCCTCTGTCAGTGCACGGATGAGGGTGTCCTTGTTTATTGGAGGGCATTAGCGACCAGCAAGACTCCTCCCTAAAGCATCCCACACATTTTCAATGGGATTCAGATCTGGAGAACGTTCTGGCCATACGAGGCGTTGAATATCCTCGCTCTCAAGACACTCCTGGACAGCGACTGTTCGATGACATGTTGCGTTTTCGTCCATGAAAATGAATCTATCACCGACAGCACCACGGAACATGAGAACATTAGGTAGCAGAACATCATTAATGTATCGTTGGCCAGTCATAGTCCCAGTTGGAAGCACATAGAGGGACGTACGGCCATTGATCATGATGCCAGCCCATACCATGACACTACATGGCGGATATCGGTCCCTTTCCTGTATGTTTGCTGGACAATATGCAGTGCCACTATCACGACAGATCAGTTGTCGTTGACAATCAGACGATAGACTGTATCTACTCTCATCTGAGAAGAGGACAGCAGACCAGTCGTTATCAGTCCAATTGCGATGTTGATGGCACCATTGCAAACGGGCGGTACGGTGACGTCTGGACAATGGGATGCACACAACAGGACTGCGGGCGTATAGTCCTCCTTCATGCAAACGTCTGGCGACAGTTTTTCGGGAGATCCGCTTGCCAGTAGCAGCCATAAACTGATTTGCTAACTCACTAGCTGTGCTGCGCCGGTGTCTTTTTGTTGATAGCACTATGTACCGATCTTCTGCAGGTGTCGTACTGCGAACACGACCTCCCCCTGTGACGTTTGCTACACTCACCATTTGTTTGAAATGATTTCCAAAGCCTTGAAACAACACTGTGGCTGACGTCGAACTCCCTGGCAACATCTGTTATTTTTCGCCCTTCTTCAATCTTGCCAATAATACGGCCACGCGTAAAATCATCTAGGTGATGTCGGTAAGACATACTGAAAATTGCAAGTTCGTCAATTGATTGTTTCCCTTTGAACTTTGCCTTTGAACAACAACGGTCAATACGCATCAAATCCTTCATATCTCTTATCAGCGCTATGACGTCACAAACAAGTTCGGCAATCAAAAATTTGCATACGCACAACACGTCTTACTGTATCCCGCACTTATGCTAATTTCCACATTTCCCTGCCTTCCATTTTATGGTTGCTATCGTTGCTATTGTCATCCGTCCTTAGCAATTGTCCGGCAGTGTATTATGAGTATTCCGATACGACTGTGTAGATGTCTTAGTGAGAAACTAAATGCGCATCACATAAAAAATGATGAACCAGGAATACGTACCAATAGTTCAAAATGGTGAATACAGCGGGAATTTTCCGAAGACGTTTCTGAATTGGAACAACGGTCTAGTAAGGCATATAGTAAGCTCTTACAGCGATGCAAGCGTCACTGAGATCTCACAAGCTGTTGACGAAGGAAACAAGAAGACTCTGTGGCAGCAAATCTCACTTGAGATTGGAATTTCTCGAGAGTTCTGGCAGGAGGTTGACGGCTGGCAATGTGTCTCTCCAATGCATCCCACACATGCTCTTTTGGGTTGAGGTCTGAGAAATGCGCTGGCCACGGCATTCGGTGGATATCTTCACTTTCCACATAATCATCCACAAAGCAGCTCTATGAGGTCTCGCGTTATCGTCCATCAACAGGAAACCAGGGCTAATGCACTCCGAAAGAGTCTCACACAGGGATCAAGGATTTCGTCTCTGTATCTCCGACCTGTTAAAGTTTCAGCAGAACAGCTATGGATCTATGTGCATCGCGCCCCTTTGGACATAAGTCGACCCCAGACAAGAGCACTACCACCTCTGTAATGGTGCATTTCCCAGATGTATGTGGGGGAATAACGGGTTCCAGGTTTTCTCCAGATGAGAACACTAAAGCTGTCCCTTTCGAAACAGAATCTGGATTCATCGGAGAAGAGGACATTGACCCATTAATTTTCATTCCAGTCTCATGTTGTGTGCAATACAACATGAGACTTTTTCGCTAACTGAGTGAACAAGATGCAAACTGTTCTCGCGAACAGTCCATGTTGGTGGAGTCGATTGTCTTGAAACACTTAATCCAGCAGCCGCAAACAGCCCTAAAGCAAACGTTCTCATAGACACCGAACTGTTACGTCTCGTTGTCAGTGCCACGCACTTCTCATCCTGTGCCTTTGTAATCCGTGGATAGCTTGCCACAGGTGGACGATTAACGTCTGCAGTGTTCTGGTACCTTCTCCAAAGTCTGAATACAATGGATTGATTCATGCCAGTGGCTCTGGCAACATTACTCCGCGTCTGGGCGAATTTCAGCATTCCGATAATGCGACTGCGTGTAAGCATATACACTTGCTTTCTTTCTAACACACACACACGCACGCACACAGACACACGGTCTCTCTCTTATGTCAAAAGTTAAGCATAATCAATATACCTGTGAATATTTCAAGAACCAACCGTCGGAAAGGCACGAAAATTGGTGGGCTTGTGTAATAACATAATGCAAGTACAGCAACAGACAAAACCAGTTCTGAAACAAAGTTAATTGCATTACTTATGCAAATTTACAAAAATCAACAACACAGTGATTTTCGTGTTGATCACATTTTGAAAAGGCTGGTGCACCATGATTAATAAGGGATGTGGTGACCCCTTGTACGCAAGCCTCGCATCAACTTCTCATGCTACTTATCAGCTTGTTCAAGAGCTCTGTGGGCAACAAGTCCCACTCCTGACGAACAGCAGTTCGGAACTCCGGAATGGTATACATTTTGCTTTCCTAGTGCATCTCCTGTATTCTCTGTCAGATTCATAGCCGGACACATTGCTGGACCAACCATGTGCTGGATATATTTACTTTGGAGAAAGCTATTCACCAGCTGAGCTCTGTGGGAGCATGCATTATTTTCCATGAAAACCAGTTCTGGACCCACGGCACCTCTGAAAAGCCTTAAATGAGGTTCCAGTATCTCGTCTCTTTACCTCAGAGCAGTAACCGCACCTCTGTCGAAGATGTGAAGCTCTATGCGCCCATTCAAAATTATTCCTGTCCATGCCATGACTCACAGCTACCAAACTGGTCCATTTCCCTGATGTTAATAGGATTGTAACGGGTTTTCCATTATTTCACTCGAGAGTGATTCGATGAGAATCAGTTTGTAAAACGAATCTGGACTCATCAGTGAAGAGCACATGCTCCACTGATTCAGTGTCAAGTTTTGATGTTCCTAACTTTAATTTAAACGGGCCCTCCTGTTCACAGGGGTGAGCGGGAAACAAACTACTAGGTGTCTGGCATGGAGATCAGTTTCCATGATCGTCCTGTAAACAGCTTGTCTTAAAACTGTTGGTTTTAAAGCGGACGTAAGCTCTGCAGAGAGTTGCCTGGTGGATATCGTCTTATGGCATCGTGCACTTAATGCAAGATACCGTTACTGCTGAGGTGTTGTGATTCTTGGACGACCTAGTACTGGTTGGTGTCTAACCTCCTTGGGCCGTCCCAGTGGCGAAGGTCTAAGTGATGGCTTCTGATCATTCGTCCGAAAGGTGTCCGGGTTCGAATCCCGGTGAGGCACAGATGTTGTGTTTGTTTTACGGTACTGGCTCTCTCCCTTCCCTGGAACCAGTGATCCTAAATTAGTGACTGGCGACTGCTTATAACCCATTGAGTTGCTCACGGTGGTCGTTAAACCTCCAATCAAACAAAAAGAAATAATATCTTTTGTGTCTTGGAACTGTCTCCAAATTTCGGAGATGACACTTTGCGGCAAAATCAGTGCACTGGAGACCTCAGTCCGTGACTGTCATAATTCGAGCATTGTTCACTGTCGCGCACTGTTCACAGCGACAGCAGGGACACAGTGCGACAAATCACCCGCAGCTACAACAATGGTGATCAGGGCAATGTGTTACAGCACACAGTTCATCGCAGCCTTCTACGCATGGGCATGCGTAGCCGAAGACTAAGCCCGGGTCCCCATGCTCACCGCACGTCATCATCAACGATGCATGAAATGGGTCCAAGATCATCGAGATTGGACCGTGGATGATTGGAAGAAAGTGGCCTGGTCTGACGAAAAGATTCCTGGTGAATCACGTAAACAGCCGAGCGCGGATACGCCAATTAACAACCAAAGCTATGGCACCTGGATGCACTGTTGGGCGGAAACAGGCCGGCGGCAGCGGTGTTATGCCCTGGGCAATGTTTTCGTGGGGCACTTTAAGCCCCATTATCCCAATGGCACAATTCCTGACAGCTATCAGATATCTGAACATCGTTGCGGACCAAGTTCACCCATTCATGGCATTTTTTTTTCATTTCATTTATTCATTTTTCAGTTGCCACATATTACAATTCAAAATACAAACAATATAATCAATTACAAGAAATGTAGCAACCAGGAGGAGGAGGGAAAAGACCGAAAGGCCTGACATAGCCCTCCTACCCCTAGTACAAAAAAAAAGGACACGAACAACAAATAACAATACAAAAGTACAAAAGACAAGTCAAAGGCCCATTGAATATAACTGAAAGATTAAATAAATACATAAGTGTATATAGATGCAAGGCCTATCCATAAACCGTGAAATCAATCCAGCGACCAGATCAGGTCAACTCAGCACTAATTGAGAGACTTGTTAATAAGGCGGTGCTTGAATTTTTTTAAATAGATCAAAATTGTTAATAAATTTTATGTCATAAGGCAAGGAGTTCCAAAGTTTTGGACTCGAATAATTAATATTCATTTTAATTGTTTTTGTCCGAGAGAAATTAGGTATGAGTGTTGATCGATTCCTGGTTTCATAAGTATGAGAACGAATATTTAATGATATTAAGTCATGGAATAAATCATTTTTAATTCTTCTGAACATTATTTTACCAAGATTATAGTCAAATAATTGTTTTATTGTAAGTATATTATATTTATTGGGATTTACTTCTGACCTGAAGGTAAAATTAGGTATAGAATAATTAAGAGTTTTTAGGTCTATTAATCTTATATATCTATTCTGTAATAATTGTATTTTTTTAAGTTATATTGTGTTGTTTGCCCCCATGTCAGTATACAATAATTTATATGTGTTTGTATTAGTGTGTAGTATAAAAGTATCTTTATTTTAGGAGACAAATTTATCATAATCTTACTAACTACCCCAATGTTTCTAGATATTATATTAGTCCGGTTGTCAATATGCATATTCCATTTCAAATCATTTCGAATCAATACTTCCAAGTAAGAATGACTATTCCCAAAATCAATTTTAGCTCCATTCAAGACCACCAAGTCCCTCATAGATTGTAGTATTTGTAGTTTCGAAAAGATCATAGCCTTGGTCTTGTTTACATTAATAATCAATTCATTGCTATTTAACCAATTTGTCACCAACACAAGTTGTGCATTTATTCTGGATGTAAGATCTAAAGTATTATCAACCTTGAATAAGATTGTGCATCATCAGCAAATAAAATTAAATCATTATCTTTTACCACTGTAAAGAGATCATTAATATACAAATTAAATAATATAGGACCAAGGACCGAACCTTGCGGCACTCCAGAAATCACACCTCCCATTGTGGACCGTGTCATATCAATCACAGTATATTGCTTCCTAGCTGGTAAATAACTTTTGAATAAATTATATGTAGAACCCCTAATTCCAATAGAAAATAATTTGGATAGTAGAATATCATGGTTTAGCGATCAAAAGCCTTAGATAAATCTAAGAAAATTGCAATTGTTGATTGATTTTTTACAGCATTTTGTTGGGTTAAATTATGTGTAAATGAAATTGCAAGCTCTGTTGATTTATTTGGCAAAAAACCAAATTGATTTTTGTTAAATATGTTGTATTTTTGTTAAAAGGAAAGTAATCTAACGTAAATTAATTTTTCTAGCAATGTAGCAAAAATAGTCAAATTTGCAATTGGCCGATAGTTATTTGCTTCGTTTACCGAACCTTTCTTATATTTGGGAGTAATTTTAGTTATTTTTAAAGCATCTGGAAATATGCCTGTAGTAAATTTAGAATTAAAATCAACAAAAGTGGCTCCACAATAATACATGTATGAGCCACATGTTTGATAACCAGTGGTGAAATTTCATCATATCCAGGTCCACTATTGACATTAATTTGCAACAACAAGCGTAAAAGTTCAGATCGTGTAATTTTAAGCAAGTGAAACGTGTTTGATTGGTGTGAATTCTGAAAGTACTGATGATATTGAGAATTTGTAAGTAAAACTTGTTGTTTAAGAATTTGCGGAGCTAATATAAAGTGATTATTGATTTCATTGATTATATCCTGTTTGGATTTAATTATTTGGGTTAAATTAGTTAGGTATTGTGGTGTAATTGAACCTGAAGATTTACCCAGCAATCTGTTTAAATGTTTCCAAGTTAATTTAGAATCGTTTTAAGAAAAGATATTAGTATAATATTCTCTTTTAAATTTTCTAATATCAGAATTTAATTTATTTCTATATGTTTTAAATATTTGAAAATCAGTATGTAGTTTACTTTTTATAAATTTCGAGTATAATCGATTTTTTTATTAATTCGGTTTAATAGATGTCTAGTGTGCCATGGTTTACGTTGCTTTTTAGCTTTCTTCTTGTTAAGTAAAATTGGAAAGGCTTGGACGTATAATTCATTTAGCACTGTTGCAAAGCTGCCATATAAAAGATTTGGATCAGTCAACTGTAAAACATTTTTCCATTTTATATGTTGTAATAGATTATGGAATTCATTTCACGTATTATTGTTTATTAATCGAGTTGCTATATTAATTATTTTTTTATTTACAGCATGTGTATGTTTGTAAAATGTAAAAATTGGTAGATGGTCACTAATATCATAAATTATAACTCCTGAAAGAGTCAACTCTAAAAGAGCATTCGTAAGAGATAGGTTAATGGTAGATTCAGTTACTGGTGTTAATCTCGTTGGAGATGTAATTGTATTGCTAAACCCGACAGTATTTAACAATTGAATAAATTGTTGAGTTTGTAAGTTAGTTTGGGAAATATCAATATTGAGGTCTCCCAACAAGAAGCCCCTTTTACTTGTCAAGTTGATATAATTAAGAATTTCAAATAGTTTATTAATAAATAATGATAAGTTAGAACTTGGAGGGCGATAACAAACCATTATTATATAATATTCATTTTCAATTGTCAAAATTTCTATATAAGGGTCAATAACAGTTTGTTATCAAAGAATAATTTTGGTGAATAGTATTTACATAAATTGCCACTCCACCTCCCTTTGTTGCAATTCTATTATGGAAAAATATTTTATAACCAGGTATATCAATACTATAATTTTGAGTCGGAAACCATGTCTCAGTTACACAGAGTATGTCAATCCCCGATCAGGTTGCCTGAATCAATGACTCAACAAGAGTAACCTTAGACATAAGAGATCTGTCATTTATATGAATTAATTTCAAGGCATCATTAAAGTCGCCAGACAACAGATTAGAAACTTGCTGTAGTGTATATATGTCACTCATTATTATTAACAATCACAGGCCACATATGAAGACCAAACATCAATAAATAAAACCTCCAAGTACAATTTATAATATACTATATAAAAAATTAGAAAAACTTATTTGAATTAACCTAATTCAAAAACAAAAGACAAAATACCAAATGCCACCCCTTGACACATTTTACTAAAATTATACATCCCGGTATCTAGAAACTGAAGGATAAAGTGATAGAAGTTGAAAGTTCCTCTGACAGAGCTGCACGACTCGTTATCCAACTATCGATAAGATACCAGGCTCAGATTATTCAAACTTATGCACCCACCACAAGTCATCCTGAAGAAGAAATTGAAGAATTTTATGAGGAAATTTGTCATCTAAATAATAAAGGTAAGCAGCACTTGAAAATAATTATGGGAGATTTCAATGCAAAAATAGGGCAACGACAACAGAATGAAACTTCAGTAGGTAAATTCGGTCACGGCAACAGAAACCAGCGTGGAAATACTCTCGTTGAGTTTGCAGAGGCAGAAGGGTTTTTCATCTTGAACTCCTTCTTCAAGAAAAAGCCACACAGGAAATGGACATGGAGACATCCAATTGGGACGACAAGTGAAATCGATTTTATTATGTGTAACAAAAAATTCGTCATCGAAGACTGCAGTGTGCTGAACAAGTTCAACACAGGTAGTGACCATAGATTGGTGAGATGTAAGATGCACCTCAACACTAAACTGGAACGTGGCAAGCTCATAAGACAAACAAAATGTATTGACATAACCAACCTTAAAAAACACCATAATACTTTCAAGTTGGAACTGAAGAACAGATTCTCTGCTTTAGAAGGCCTAACATCGGAAGAAGTGGATATTTCGGAAGTTAACAGAAAAGTAACCAAAGCTCTTATGGAAACAGCAACAAAATTAGCTGGGTCTAAGAACAAGTTGCATGTGAACAAATTATCAGGAAAAACCAAAATGTTGATGCAAAAAAGAAGAGAGATGAGGACAACTAAAGAAGATGTGACTTCCAAAGTGGAATATATAGAGCTATGCAAGACAACACGAAAAAGTATCACTGAAGACGTAAGGAAATTCAACTGTGAGCTAGTGAGGAAAGCAATTGAAAACAACCAAAGCCTTAAGATAGCAAAGGGACATCTCAGTAAGGGAAGAAAACAGATTATGGCTCTGAGAAAAGAAGATGGTTCTATAACAAGAAATAGAGGCGAAATTTTGACAAGAGTGAAAGATTTCTACTCCAAGTTATATGAAAGGGATGATACATGTACTCCAGACATCATAAAAGGTACCAGAGTTCTTCCAGTCCTCCCAGCAGAAGTTGCTCATGCAATCAAGAACACGAAGCAGGGGAAAGCTCCAGGAGAAGATGGAATTACTATAGACATCATAAAGGAAGCAGGTGGAGAAATCGAAACAGTACTCGCCCAAATTTTCACTCGATGCCTTAATGAAGGGAAGATTCCTGAGGATTGGAACAATGCTACAATGATACTGCTACATAAAAAAGGTGACATTGAGGATCTCAGGAACTACAGACCTATCAGCCTCCTATCAGTGGTTTATAAAATCTTCACTAAAGTTCTTTCACACCGCTTGAAGGTAACACTGGACATAGCTCAACCGAGAGAACAAGCTGGATTCAGGAGTGGCTACAGCACAATAGATCATATCCACGTACTGAGAGAACTAATTGAAAGAGCGAGGGAATATGAACTTCCATTGTGCATGGCTTTTATCGATTATGAAAAAGCCATTGATTCGGTGAAACCATCAGCAGTTACCACGGCTCTGAAATCCTGCGGTATTGAAGATGCATACATTAATATTATTAATAACATCTATGAAAATGCAAGTGCAGAGATTCGGCTGTTTGAAAATACAACACACATAAAAATTGGAAAGGGAGTGAGACAAGGTGACACCATATCTCCGAAGCTCTTTAATGCCACATTGGAAAATGTCTTTCAATCACTGAACTGGGAAAACAAAGGGATAAAGATTAATGGAGATTATCTAACCCACCTTCGTTTTGCTGATGACTTAGTCATTTTTGCAACTACCCCATCAGAGCTGCAGAGTATGATCCAGGAACTTGCTGACAAGAGTAAAGAAGTGGGATTAAAAATGAACTTTCAGAAGACAAAAGTGATGTTCAATGCTTTTACAAGAAATGAAGATTTATCGATTGATGGAGAAAAACTGGAGATAACAGATACGTACGTTTATCTTGGACAGCAGGTATCAAGTGAGGGTCACATTGATGAAGAAATTAATCGGCGTACAAAACTTGCCTGGAGAGCTTTTGGAAGAAACAGCATAATTTTCAAGAGCAATATGCCATTATGTCTTAAAAGAAAAGTGGTTGATCAATGCATCCTTCCAGTGCTTACGTATGGTGCAGAGACGTGGACCTTAACTAAAAGAGACATACAAAGGCTGCAGACAACTCAAAGAAGCATGGAGAGGTGCATGCTTGGTATAACCAGGAGAGATAAGAAGAGGAACTCGTGGATCCGAAAAATGACGAGAGTGGAAGACATCATGATCAGAGTTAAATCCCTGAAATGGCAATGGGCTGGACATACTGCCAGAAGGACAGACCATAGATGGACAGCTGAAATTTTAGATTGGATTCCAAGGGACAGGAAAAGACCCAGAAAAAGGCCACATGGGAGATGGGTGGATGAAATTCGTAAATATGCGGGAGTGACATGGAGGAGACTGGCACAAGACAGACCGTTGTGGAGGAAACTTGGGGAGACCTTCGTCCAGCAGTGGATTGATAATGGTTGACAATGATGATGATGATGATCTAGCCACATCCTACTACTCACCATCTCACCATTATTAAAAAATGTAGGGAGTAAGATTATGAAATTTAAGGAAACAAGGTATCATCTCATAAAATGCAAACCTGTTTTTAGTAAACGAGTGTCAAATTCACTATGCCAGACAAAAATTTAACATGTAATTACAAAATGATAAATCACCAAACACAGAAATATAAAAAAACAGAAGATAAACAAATCAATCAATGTCTAGCCTTGTAGAAGAAAGAAAATTTACAATCTAATTACAATTGGTAGTACATGACATTGAACATGATTAGCCGAAAAATACAGAAGACAAAAACTGATGACTAATAAATACCTATTAGGCAAGAGATAAACAGCAAATTTGCCAAAATATAATCATCTTATGAATCATGTATTATGAATAATAAATTGCCCCTATGAAATACCTATTCATAATGGCTTTCCCCTTTTCTCCCTCATTCCACTTTCCCTCCACTATTTTCCCCTTCGCATCATTTTTCCACCTTTGTTCTATACCCTCTTTCCCCATTTCTACTTTCCTTCCTTTTTTTATAGAATAATAAAATAGAATCAAAATTAATGAGACAGACCGAAATCCAAATTCAGATTACATTAACCAAACCAAAATCAAAATAGATAACAACACCGTCACCAATTCATACTCAGAAAAGAAAATGAAAAGTATATAAAGTTAAACAATCAGATCAAAAATAAAGAGATAAAATTTCTATTACATCACAGTGGTGAGCATAATATTACGCATGATAAACAAATCTGTAAAAAATAAAACCAACTACCAAAACACCCACAAGAAAAAAAATTTCAAAGTATAGTTGACATATAAATTAATCTCGACACCCTCCATCATAATCCAAAGAACTGAATTAACATAACATATTATTTAATCAATCAAACCATAGGTAAGTGAAAAATCTCAAGGTAATAAACAATTCACAAAGTAATCACTATCAACCATTACATTTGTATACATATATTATCACTATTAAAACATGAAGAGTCAAGTCACAACAGTGTAAACACCCCCAAATTCCAATGTTATCCCATAGTATTAAATCAGTAAACAAACTAAGTATTTAATTCACAATAATCTTATATGATTAAAAAAAATAATAATAATATACCCCCTTCTCCCTCACCAATAAGAGTGAAAAACCTCAATAGATAGACAATTCAGAAGAAATTAATCTGATATGGAAACGATTAATAATCTTGTGTCAGTCCAGGAAGACAGTCAAAATCACAAAATCAGACCATAGTCATATAGGTCTTCAAGTATGAGTATCTTCCTTTTTGGGTCAGATTCACCACCTTTCACAAAAACTTTTCCATTACTTACCCATGCGTACTTAATTTTCTCCCGATGTAATAGTCTTCTAGCCTTCCAGAATAATTGTTTATAATCAGGTATCAAATTTTCATTAATGTATATTTTGGATGATGCTAAAGTTCCATCAAGATCTGAATTCAAAACAGTTATTTTTTTCCTGAGTAACCATCTATCTCTAGCTGTTCTGGTCTTAAATTGTACAATTACTGCTATATTTGGTTTTAGATATGAGTTCACTTTAAGTGGATGAATAATATCCATATCATCTTGATGATCATTAAGAACACCAAATGCATCTGCAATTTTATCAATATGGTTTCTAAGTTCATTCTCATTGTGAATCAATGTCAAATCCAGACCATGTAGTTCTAAATTTTTATTGCGATGATATTGGTTGATTTCGTTAACATCACTTTTTAATTTCTGTATTTGGAGATGCTTTATATGAACCTGTTGAGTAAGATCATTCTGGGTTGTTCTTAAATTTTTGTTTTCATTAAGGAGTGATTCACATTGTCTAGCAATCTCATTATATTTAGTAGATACTAGTTCAATAGTTTTTTTATACTCTTCCAATTCCTTCTTAAGCTCAGGGATTGACTGAAGTTTAATATTTATTTCATCCAGTGATTTCTTCAATTCCTGTCTGATCTCAACATTTGATTCCTGGACTTTTAAATTAATGTCACTCAATGCTTTCAATAGTACATCCATATTAAGATCAGATACACCTCCAGTGGGTGGTGTACTCGTCCTAGATACATTTGAATGAGCGCCAGTTTTCCAAGTCCCCATTCTATATAAACCAATATCAAACTTGATACATCAAGTAAATTATAATATGACCTCAAAACCAAATTAATACTTCAGCCTTCTCAAATCGAAGATAGATGGCAGCACTCCACCAAGATGTATGTGGAAATCTGTAAGTTCAATTTTAATGCCCTAAGGCTGTCATAACGAACAAACACAATAAAATAGATAGCAGAGTTAATTATATTCCTTATGGTTTGGTCTTCAGAAATTCAAAATCACAGAATTTGATTATAATTAATTGCGTATGTCAACATATGCTAACAAATAACTCACCAAATTTCGTAAGTCCAATTCTGTCGCAAGAAGACCACACAATTATCTATATCGATGTCATATAGCACTACCAACCATTCTAAAAGTAGTTTATAATCCTTGACATAATTACAATGAAGTATGATGTATTTTATCATTTACTATATGCTATTTCATGACAAGCAAGGGTGGCCCAACCTATTACTTCAACATGCCTGACTTCAACTGTGCTCCCTGGTAATGGTCATTACCAACTGGATAACACGCCCTACCACACTGCCGGAATCGTCAAGGAGTGATTCAAGGAACATGCTGGTGACTTTCTGATAATGTCCTGGCCTCCAAATTCACCTGGTATGTACCCAATCGAACATCTGTGGTTCGACTTGAAAAAGCTGGTTCGCGCTAAATCACCTCTACGCCGAAATGTACGGGAAGTGGAGGACCCGCTGTTGACATTATTGTACCAGATACTCCAAGATACCTATCGCCTTATCGTCGAATCGATGCCTCGCCGAGCGGCCGCTGTGTTGTGGGCTAAACGGGGTCCTACAGCTTATTCGGTAGGTGGTCATAATGTTATGGTTCATCAGTGTATTTGCATATCGAACGCCTGTGGACAATATTTCACCGTGCATTGTGATTGGTTCATGTGTGTGACTAATCTACATACCAATGTACGCTGTTCTAACGGATTTAACCTTCTACTTTATATGTTTTACCTGCTGAACTGATTTAATACAAAATAAATTCCACAGGGCGCGATGACGAAAAGAAAAATCACTTCACATTTTTGCAGCTCTTCCTCAACTCGTCCAAATGTGCTGCTTCGCCGTTTATGCCAAATATCGTTCGTCACGTGGCATGGTGTCATGATTTCCACATTTGCGTATTTTCACGTTTTCTGTACTTTACTTATTCACCTTGCTTCCCTTTTTTGAGTGGTTCTAAAATGTCTTTTTTTTTTCAGTTAGGCTTAACTTTTGGACACTAGTGTACCTTACTCTCGTACTTCGCGTTCTTGAAAACGTATCTGAACGTCAAACAATGGACTTACATTTTATAATGAGGGATCCATTCCACTGCTAAAAACACACTGCTCGACATAGAAAATGCCACAACCGGAAGTATATGTCGGAGCGCCATGCAAATTGGTGGGTATGTTGACAGTTGGGTTACATAAATGATTACAGTTGCGGAACAATCCCGTCGTAGACGAGGAAAATAAAAGTCAGAAAAATGGCTCAGCGATAGGTAGCAAAACTATCCAAACGATCAAAACTAATCTAAAAGTCCAAAGTTTCTAATTACGTTTAAAACATTTGAAAATGATGAATCTCTTATCCTCAGAAAACTGGTTAAGACCCAAAAATCCTTATTAAATTATCTGATTACTGGAATGAGTAACAGTAAAATTCATAGGGTGTAAAATATATTCATGGAAGAAAAATACATTTTTTACTCACCCATTCGGGTATCATGTCAAAGCATTTCTTAACAGGAGACTTTTCTCCTAAAATAGATTAAGCAAGTCTCAATCGAATGCACTCGAAAATCTTGTCAGACACGCATAAAAACGACATACATACAGTATATATATATACACTCAATAGATAAACCACCAGAGATACCTACATAATAGCATGTTGGTCCTCCTCTAGGGCGAATAAATCAGTGGGAGCAAGGTCTGGGGGAAATGAAGGTGCGACAGAGTATCGTAGTCAACTGTTGGATTTGTTGAACAGTCCTTTGGGAGACATATGTTATTTCACAACAGAAAGCTGGTTGCTAAGTACTAAGCTTAAACAGTCAGTTTTGGTTTGCTTAAGCTTCGTACAAAGCAGCCAGTGCTTCATTTCAGCTCAGAAGCGGTCTTACCTGGTGTGCGAAAAGAGAATGATGGATGTAACCAGCGCAGACCATCATATAAGAGCCACTACTTTCTGGTTGAGTGGGGTTGGCTTTGGAAACTGTTTTAGTGGTTCCGTGGTATCCTATCACTGCGCTGATCGCCTACGATTGTTGAAGAGGACTCACTTTTCATCGCAGGTTACAGTTCGATCCAGGATCACTCCAGTCTGTGTGTGGCAAAGAGGGAAATCCACACCTATAGACGTCGTGCCTTATTGGCTGCTGTAGTTCCAGTAAACCCTATACCGTGAGACATGTTTTTACAAAGGGCGTCCTGAAAGCAATGCCTCCTCCTTAATAACTGTTGAAATTTTGATGTGATTTTAATGAAACTGCACATTTTCTATGATATGTTGCGAATGTGTGAACAAATTGTTTTCAGAATCGGAAATGAAGATCATGAATGACAAGGAAAAACAGCGAGCCGTAATTGAATTCCTGGGAAAAGAGGGATGTGAGACTCCAGAATTCCACAGAAGATTCCTGGCGATGTATGGAGCTGCTATAATAGATATCAGTAATGGCCGAAGATGAATGAAGAGGTTTTGGGAGGGAGAAAGTTCAGTATCGGACAAACAACGGAGTGGAAGACTCGCAACTGCAGTGACAGATGCCAACAGGCAACGAGTGAAGACCTCATCACAGCTGATCGTCGTGTCACCATCCAGGAGTTGTGTGATGCAATTTACTGTGGTCATAGCGCTATGGAAACATTAATTAGGGATCTGGGGTACAGAAAAAAGTGTTCAAACTGGATCCCAAGAAACGCAACCAGTGAGCAATGTTAGCAAAGGGTGGACATCTGCCGAAACCTCTTGGAATGTTATGAGAGGGAGCTTCAGGTGTTTTTCTCTAATGTTGTGACGGGGGATGAAACCTGGATGTTATTTCATGACGCAAAAGCAAAACGTGCGTCAATGGAATGGCACCGCACGTCTTCACCTCGACAGAAAAAGGTGAAAACAACTCGCTCCTCGTGGAAAGTAGAGATGGTGGCAATATTCTGGGACAAACGTTGTGTCATTTTGATTGGTTTTCTTGAACGGGATGTAACAATAAAGAGTTCTCACTATGTGCAGATATTGAAGAAGCTAAAGGAAGCTATCAGAAGGAAAAGATGTGACATTCCACTTTGTAGTGTTGTTTTACACCATGATAACGCACGTCCCCACGACTCAATGCAGATGTCGCAGGCTATTACCAAAATAGGGTGGTTGATGATGCTCCAACACCCATACAATCATGGTTGGGCTCCCTTAGACTTTCTCCTGTTAGCCCCTTTGAAAATCACCCTTCGTGGGGAACGTTTCGACGATGTGACAGACGTTAAACTGGCTGTGAACTCAAGGGTGAAACCACAGCCCCAGGAATTTTTCCAAAATGGATTTTACCAATGGGTTCAAAGATGGCGGAAATGTATGGGAAGTGATAAACAATACTTTGAATAAGCTAGTATTATTAACAATACGTCCAAGTATTTTGCCACCAAGTTTCACATTTTTGCTGCCACAGAAAAAAGTCTTATGAAGGACGAGGCATTACTTTCAGGATGTCCTTGTAGTACGTCTTTTGCAAAAAAAGGTCGTGCTTATGTTATCGGCTTGCCCGTCCGTCTGTCTGTGGATACCATATATAACTATTTGTCCGAATTGAAAATTCTTTTTGCATTGGAGCTTGGAATGAGAGAATGATGATCCTTGCATTCCATTTTTTTCCGATGCCCAACTTCGCCATCAGAGGGCATAAATGCAGATGATATCGAATTCAAAATACATTTTATTGCATGTATTCTCTTCTAAATATCCGATAAAAAAACCATTTCTTCCTTTTGATGCCATTTATAACAGACACTAATTTAGGCACAATTTCATGCATAGATTTTCTGCTAGGGGGCGTACCAGTAAATTACGCTTTCACCGATGTCTCTGCTTCTAAAACTACGATTTGAAAAATTCTTTTTGAACCGGATATAGCGCTTGATGGGAAACATTTCGATTATAATTTCTGTTTATTTTTGCTTCGGATATATATTTATAAATTTTTACATTTTAGGATTTCTGATGTAGAAAAAGTCTCGCGGGCCGTTAAAAGAGCTTCCATGGGATACTGTTTAAAGCAGTGGTGGGTAAACTCTTATGGGAGCGGGCCAAAAAAAAAGAACAAATACATGAAGCAGGCAAACATTTTTTTTTTTCATTGAAAGCTAAAATGGCAAATTTTACAAAACTATTGTTATATTAACAGGTATTTGCCTGCTATTTACTTAGTGTAGGTAGTGCATATGAAGGAGTGTGGGATGAGTTAATCTGTGACTGTGCTTCTAACAACTTTTCGTAGTCTGGTTGCAACTGGGACGAGGTGACACTCAGGAATGAAACCAAATGTCTGTCAGTCAGTCTGTTTCGAACACCACTTTTTCGAAGTTTCAAAGTAGAAAACACTTGCTCGCACATATATGAAAATGCAAACATGGCAGTAACCATCTGGGCATGAGTAATCAAATTCTGGAAACTTTATTTCGGTAAGGACTTGTAGAAGTCAAGTTTTGGGACGTTGATAAACAACTGCTTCGACGGAGTGTTACATTGCAACTCAATTAATTGCAGCTGAATCTCCGATTTTACTGTTTCGCATATCCACACTAAACGGGCCGCCCCGGTGGCACAGTGGTCTAAGCGATGGCCTCTGATCATTCGTTCAAAAGGGGTCCGGGTTCGAAACCCGGTGAGGCATGTGTGTTTTGTTTGTCTTACGGCACTGGCTATCTCCCTTCCCTGGAACCAGTGACTAAATTAGGGACGGGCGACTGCTTATAGCCCATTGAGTTGCTCACGGTGGTCGTTAAACCTCCAATAATAAAAACAAAAAACTAAACGAAATACTGAAAATATCCAAGTCTTGTTCAATGCTTTTGAAATCTTGAAACCTTCGTTCAAATTCACCATGGAGTCTTCTCACGCTAATCTCATAGCTCACATGTTTGTATTCTGCCACTATGACGAATGATTTCAGCCTCTGGAATTGGGACAATTCATTCTTTGCTAGGTGATTAGCAAAGAGCACAAGTTGCATTTTAAACTCTCTCAGGTGACCCCAGATTTCATCCACAAATTGATTTCTTCCTTGTAACTTCACATTTAATTTTTTCATGCAGAGAAGAAGATCAGTAAAACACGCAAAGTCCGAAAGCCATGCTGTATCTTCCAACATTTCATACTCTTCAATCATGTTTTTCTCGCATGAATGAGACTATTTCGTCTTTCAGCTCCCAAACTCGTTCAAAAACGCGCCCTGCGCTGAGCCACCTTACTTTCGTATAGTACAGTACATCAGAGTTATATTCAGCTTGCACTGAGTCAAGAAACTCTTGAAATTGTCTGTAAGCAAGCCCTCGCGATCGAATAGCATTAACAAGCTTGACAATGATATTAAGCACGTTTCATGTCTAAGGAAGAATTACACAGAGCGTCTTGATGTATAATAAAATGTAAAAATACAACATTGTTGTCAGGATATTCTTGGTTAAATACTCCGATGAAACCAGAATTTTTCCCTATCATATTTGGTGCTCTGTCTGTCGTAATATTGCATATATTGGAAGTGGGTACTTTCAAAGCTGAGAGGCCTTGCTGAAATTCACGAAACATGTCAGACCTTTTTGTAGTTACCTTTAATGGTCGCATGCAAGACAGGTCTTCAGTAATAGAAAGGTTTTCGCCAACATCTCTTATAAAAATTAGTAATTGAGCAGTGTCGCTAATGCCAGTGCTTTCGTCCATAGTAATAGAACAAAATTTGAACTATTAAATTCCGGATTGTAGCTGTGATGTTTGGTTTTCATCTATAGCTTCGATTCCAGTAGTACTTGTGTTTCAATTATGTTCAATTCTGGATTGTAGCTGTGATGTTTGGTTCTCATCTATAGCTTCGATTCTAGTAGCACTTGTTTTTCAATTCTGCTCAATTCTGGATTGTAGCTGTGATGTTTGGTTCTCTTCTATAGCTTCGATTCTAGTAGCACTTGTTTTTCAATTCTGCTGAATTCTGGATTTTAGCTGTGATGTTTGTTTCTCATCTATAGCTTCGATTCTAGTAGTACTTGTTTTTCAATTCTGTTCAATTCTGGATTGTAGCTGTGTTGTTTGTTTCTCATCTATAGCTTCGATTCTAGTAGTGCTTGTTTTTCAATTCTGCTCAATTCTGGATTGTAGCTGTGATGTTTGGTTCTCATCTATAGCTTCGATTCTAGTAGCACTTGTTTTTCAATTCTGCTGATTTCTGGATTGTAGCTGTGATGTTTGTTTCTCATCTATAACTTCGATCCTAGTAGCACTTGTTTTTCAATTCTGTTCAATTCTCGATTGTAGCTGTGATGTTTGGTTCTCATCTATAGCTTCGATTCTAGTAGTACTTGTTTGTTTATGACAAACTTACAGTCTCAAAATCCTTTCTGTTGTCAGGACACAAAATATCACAAACACTGAGCATGCAGTTTTTCACGAACTCCCCATCAGAGAGACAGAGAGAGATTTGTTACTTTTAGCAATATTGTAGGCTACAACACATTTGTGCAGTTGCTTTTTGAGAATTATTTTGTTTCGTAAAAATATTTTGCTGGCCTGACAATTTTTTTCGTAGATCTTCTGCTTTATGTTTCCCTTCAACTTCGGTAACGGCTCCATAACTAGCAGCGCTATGCTTAGTGGTGAAGTGCCGGGAATGTTGAATTCTTTGTAGACTGCCGCATTTTCATTACAAATAAGACACAACGGCCTACCTTTAAAAGTTGTGAAAAAGTACTTCTAAGTCCATTCCTCTTTAAAAAAAAACTCGGCATTCGGAATCAATTTTGCGTTGTTTAGTTGTCCTCTTGTGAACTCAGAAACGTTTCACAAACATTGCCAGTAACTAGCTAATAATAATGAACTGACGAGTTAGACGCGGGACTCATGATGTTCGGACTGAGAGCTATTGCATACTCGCCCACTCACAGCTAACGGCAAATGGAAGTGAGGTGGGGCGTACTTGAAGTTGCCAGTTTCACAAACTAAACTAGCGTAGTTTCCAGTTTTAAAACCTGAACCAGACTACGTAAATGTTGGATGCCAGGGCTTGCTATCAAAATCGTTACTCTCAACGAAATCTAGGTAACATTGGGTGGAGAGTAACTATTTTGATAGCAAAGCATCCTTGCAAGTTACATTAACACTGTTCATGATTAACAGTTAATCTGTTAATGCAACTTTCATGGATGGTTAGCACATTAATTAGTGAGCAATCGAGTACGAAATGCATTTTTTCCGTTTTTCCTGATTAAAACCAATACAAAAATTATAGCACTTAGAATACTGTCGCGGGCCGTACTTTGCCCATCACTGGTTTAAAGGCTACTGTTGTAGACGAAGTGTCGCACAAAGTAGGAACGTTACATACAAATTCAACTGAATTTCAATGATTTCTTTAAATCAGTAAAATATACATACCACATTTGCAAGACAAATGATATACGCATTTGTAAACACCCTCCATAAAGAGATTCCGTTTGGATTCAGTCGCAGTGAATGCGGTAATACAAATTGTGAGGCCGCACACAAAGGCTAATATCATTGATCGCATCTTTTTGGACTGCGTGGATTCACCGAGTACTTGAACGTGGAAATCGCGTGATTCTATGTCTTCATGGTCTTGCAATAGAATTTATACATGATTTAAAGGGTTTTAGAGGAAAGCTTTAAGGTAACTGGGGAAAACATTACTTACACCTGCACGCACACGATATTGATGTAGTACATTTCGTGCGAAAAAGTTGTTCATTTTATGAATGAGACCAAGAACTAAACGCATCTTTTCAGTTGTTACTTATTGTTAGGTTGCAAATACGAGCATTCACTTTCAACAATAGATGTTTTGATGCTAAAAAGCTTATTGTAGCTTTTATAGCAAAGGTAAAAATCACTCTTGTATTTGTCGTAATGCGGAAGCGCTATCAAAGGTATGTATACCGGTACGCACTTTTGTCACAAACAAGGATGCATATTCGAATTAAAGCTGGAGACATTGTCGCATTATGCACAAAAACACCACTCTTATCGTATGCTATAATGCGTAGTTAAATCTTATTGTGCGTCTCCTAAAAGTAGCAGATATCATGACAGAAATATATAGAGAAAGAAGGCTGAAGTGAAAATCGCGTGTTTTTACAAATCGACTTTAGCAGTAGTGTTTTCAGAAAACTGTTCTTATGAACGCAGCAAAGTCCTTGAGAATAAACCTCAATTTTTAGGCTTAACTTTAATCCAATTACACGACATAAAGTACAAATTCAATAAGTAGGAACTGTACACCAATTATACTCAAAATAGTATAATTATTCTAAAAATCCGAAATTTCTTGGCGTAGAATACAAATAAAACTTTCCAAGCGTTCGCACATCAACCAGATGGCTTTCTCAAGGAAGGTAGACAGCTAATTTTGGATTTTTAGTATAGTTATACTATTTTGAATAAACTACAAAGTTCGGAAATTCAAGTATGAACCTTGAGCATGGACCCGAATTATTTAACGTAGAATTTAATAAAAGACAAAGTTAGACGGAAACTTGTAGAGTTTCAGTGTTTAACTTGTTGTAGATATTGTTATTTACTTATGCCACACTAAAACCCTAACATAATTTCATAATAAAAGACATTCTAACTTAAACGTAATCCTACTGCAGAACTTGGCTTCACTATAAGGCTTAACCTCGTGCTTCGGATAGCTTAATTAATTAACGCATAGCTAATTAGGGACTGAATGGCATCAATGGCCAGTTTAAATAAGAACCAAGCCAGCACAGCGCCTTGCAATTTAACATAGGCGCAACACTGAGCCTATGCCTTTTAGGAATAGAAGACGGTGGCTCAGTGTTGGGCTTACGTTCAATTCCAAGGTGGTGCTACTTGGGAAATCGGTTCATATAGTATCCAATATGTTAATTACGTCCAATTCAGGCCTATAAATGTCAACACAACTTCAGCTGTAGAATATAACTTCACTTCGTAATTAATTAACTAGAATTATGATATCTGAATACAGCAGATTATCGTAACACAGAATACTCTTCAAGTCTTACTAACTTGAAAACACTTCAATATAAAAAAAAGCGTAACATTTTTTTTTTTGAAAGTTTAACGACCACCGTGAGCAACTCAACGGTCTATAAGCAGTAGCTCGTTCGTAACCTAGGGCCAATGGCTCCAGGGAAGTGAGAGAGCCAGTGCCGTAAGACAATCGCAACATCCACATCTCACCGGTATTCGAACCCAGCCCTTCTCGGAAGAATGATCAGAAGTTAGCGTTTAGACCACTGAACCACCCGGGGCGGCATTCACTACCGAAGCGATGAGAGATTCAATCTAATAAAGCACGCGTAAAATTAACGCAAGAGCAATTTAATTAAGCACGCGTAACATTAACGCGCGAGAGACTGAATTTAATTAAGCACGCGTAACATTAACGCGAGAGACTCAATTTAATTAAGCACGCGTAACATTAACGCGAGAGACTCAATTTAATTAAGCACGCGTAACATTAATGCAAGAGATGCAATCTAATAAAGCAAGCGTAATATTCAACGTGAGAGATACAATTTAATAAAGCAAGCGTAACATTCAACGTGAGAGATTCGATCAAGCTCGTAACAATTCTCTCGATATAGATATATCTCGCCAATTTCTCTCTTCAATCGCTCATCGATACAAAGGTAGACAGCATTCTCATCAGTAATTTACACATGCATCATTCACTTTGATCTAACGTTAGGTTGCCAATACAATATCCATCGGAAGAGAAAATTTTGCATTAAGATCAGAAAGTTCTTAAGAAGAATGAACCAAAATTTACATAAGATAACAGGAACGAAAACTGAAAGTCAAATTAGAATATACGTTACAAACTGAAGATCGTAACTACAAATTTATGTTCTTTAATTTGAAGATGGGTTCTTAGTTTAATTCGTAAGTATGAGATTCATTTCACTCATAAAACCTAAGTGATTTAACATAAAACAACTTAAATGTAAATACAGGAGATACTAAATAAAATTGGAACTAAACAAAAAAAAACTCCATTAAACCGTAAAAAGGAACAGAACTTTCTTTTTCGTTTAAAAGTAAAACCCGATGGTCGAAAATGTGCTGTATTTCGTGACATGAAACACGTTGCGCGAGAAAAAAACAGGGTTCTCAAGCTGATTTCATATATACGAAACAGGATGCTCAGAAAAAGCAACAGTACACTTTGTGTTGATGTGCAACTGGTTGAACAAGAAATCCGTAGGCACCGATAATGTCCCACTTGTTTCTTTGTAGTTCCTCCTCCAATTCAAGGATCAGAAGACAGAGCTCATTCGTTGAACGTTGCCAAGGTCAGCATCAGATGGCAGCCTTGTCCGGTCTTACTGTGATTCTTAGCACCCTCTGCCTTTATGTCGCACTGGCTGCTGCCTTGGCCTCTGCCTTTATTACAGCTGGCAGGTACTGAAGGTCAAGTTCTCAGCTTTGAAATCGTCTTTGAGGCTTGGCCATAACCCACCACCCTGGCCAAGCGGGTTGGTGAATGTGGAATAGCATTTCCTCTAACCCCGTAACATATATACTGCATATATGTATTACGGGGTTAATATAACACACATGTATGTATGTAAAATAATGGCCGATTTGGAGAGTAAAAATGACAGAGATATGCCTCATTTCACACAACCTTGTTTTATTCGAAATAGGCACCTTCAGTAGCTACACACTTCTCCCAGTGAATGACGTCATGACAAGTGCTTCAGTGCCAGTCCGGAAGAAATCTGGCTCCCTGAATACAAGAAAGTCTTGGAATGCAATTTCCGCTTCCTCTCGGTTTAATGGGTGCATTTCATTTACAATGATTAAACCTCTGAAACGGGTCACTACCACGCATCTGAGTGCCTGGTGTCAACAGCCAGCGGCGCATGCGCTTTAAGAACAACGACGATCACCGTATAGCAAATACAGTCTTTTTTCACTGTGTTAATCTCTCAGATGTACTGTATCTCTGAACTGAACTGCAATCAGTCATTGTTTCCACTTATTATGCTTACCTTAATTCATTTCATGTTTCTAATTAAAATTAAACATATCTTGATTTCTTATATTAACCGGATTCTGTGAGAAAGCAGCAAACCATAGCTCATGCTGAAAGCATGAGTCTTATTTGGTACATTGTGTGACCTTGGGATTTTTTTGTTTTTTGTTTATCTTTGGGCGGTAGCTTTTCCGACTGGTCGGTCGGAGTGAAACAATACAGTAGAGTAGTTCGTAAGAAGAAAAGTGAACTTGCGAAGTTTTGCCTCACTTTCTCTTCCTTTCAATATTTACTGAAACATTAAAAATGTAGTCACAAAAATTTGGAACAGTAACCGTATTTATTCTAGCCTCATCTTATATTCCGAATCGACTTCTCTGTGAATGAAGACAAAGAAATTGAGAAATTTTACCTATTGGACTCCACATCTACTTATAAGCCGAAAATAGGTACTCCTTTCATTAAAAATTTAGTTACAAAAATTTGGAACAGTAACCGTATTTATTCTAGCCTCGCCGCCCCGGTGGCGCAGTTGTCTAAGGCGCTGGCCTCTGATCATTCGTCCGTAAGGGGTCCGGGTTCAAATCCCAATCAGGCATGGATGTTGTGTTTGTCTTACGGCAATGGCTCTCTCCCTTCCCTGGAACCAGTGACCCTAAATTAGGGACGGGTGACTGCTTACTTATAGCCCATTGAGTTGCTCACGGTGGTCGTTAAACCTACAATAAAAAAAAAAAAATTCTAGCCTCATCTTATATTCAGAATCGACTTCTCTGTGAATGAAGACAAAGAAATTGAGAAAGTTTACCTATTGGACTTCACATCTACTTATAAGCCGAAAATACGGTACTTCTTTCATTAAAAATTTAGTTACAAAAATTTGGAACAGTAACCGTATTTATTCTAGCCTCATCTTATATTCAGAATCGACTTCTCTGTGAATGAAGACAAAGAAATTGAGAAAGTTTACCTATTGGACTTCACATCAACTTATAAGCCGAAAATACGGTACTTCTTTCATTAAAAATTTAGTTACAAAAATTTGGAACAGTAACCGTATTTATTCTAGCCTCATCTTATATTCAGAATCGACTTCTCTGTGAATGAAGACAAAGAAATTGAGAAATTTTACCTATTGGACTTCACATCTACTTATAAGCCGAAAATACGGTACTTCTTTCATTAAAAATTTAGTTACAAAAATTTGGAACAGTAACCGTATTTATTCTTGACTCATCTTATATTCAGAATCGACTTCTCTATGAATGAAGACAAAGAAATTGAGACATTTTATCTATTTGACTTCACATCTTCTTATAAGCCGAAAATACGGCACTTTTTTCCTAACAGACTGTTCAGTGACAACATTACTTCTGAGAAAACGACGACGCGATTATTTTCTTACGTTCAGTCGACATCACTTGGTCATTTTTTCCTTCTGTTTATCCGGAAGTCGGCATGCCAAGTGCATTCTCGAAGGGACTGAATTTTGTAAGACGGAAGCAATACGATCGTGCAATTTCCCACTCGCTCGATGGTGCAATAAGCAACAGCAAAAATTGTCGCAGATAGATGTATAAACAATGTTATTTTTTTAACCCTTTAAGCGGCCGTTGTATCAGGACCAAACGGTGCCTGAAATTTTCTGCGCTTCTCAAACAGAAATGGTTGCATATAGCTGCCGGGCTTTACGAAGGCTGGTTATTTTCACGGCAAAACAATTCCTCTCCCTACACCCTATAACGACCAGGGTCCTGTCACTGTGGCAAGTACTCTCTTCTAGTCCTTCTTTCTCTATTCCGTGACCCAACACATGACAGGGAATCTATGCCCCAAGAAATGATGCCAGTCCACCTGACACAAGCATCATGCCACTGGGTAGAAACAATTTACTCAAACATGTTCTCTCTGTTTTGTCGAGTTTGTCGCCATTATTATAGCTCTTTGAGCAGATGAACAGTCAGAAAGAATTAGTGTTAATAATCTGGCTAAATTACCAGTTTAAATAGAAAAGCTAAAGGAAAAGCAACGCGTTTTAGTGCTCAGGTTCACATTCCAACCGCGTTAAGCCACATTTAGACAACAAAGACATTCATTCGAGCTTATTTCAGCCCATTCTGTTTTCCACGAGTTAATTCGTTTC
The DNA here is from genome assembly GCA_039090855.1 of Macrothele yani. Taxonomy (NCBI): domain Eukaryota; kingdom Metazoa; phylum Arthropoda; class Arachnida; order Araneae; family Macrothelidae; genus Macrothele; species Macrothele yani. The sequence continues at coordinate 30,039,012 of CM077000.1, forward strand.
AGCCGGTTAAAGGGTCTTAAGGGAATGATTCAGCAAATACAAATGTATAAATCAGAACTCACCGGGTCATAGGCTTTACTATACGATGGTAGACTGTTGATGGGAGTAAGGAAGAACATATAACATAACACACAGAAGTGATGATAATGATGTCATACAGGTGACAGTAAATCTTGGAATTAATTGCCCAGTTGCAGATCAACGACACTCCACTCAATACATTTTATCAAAACAGTTTTAAAAGGGGCAACAAGCTTCATTCGACTTGTAACGATATTTCTTTTTTGTTCACATCCCTACTGCACACCCACGCCTGTCTTTTGAAAAAATGCAAATCTAAGAAAAAATCAGAATCATAAGTGGGTCACAGGTGTTTTGAAGAAATGCAAATCTAAGGAAAAGTCAGAGTCATAAGTGGGTCGCAGGTGTTTTTCTTGATGATGATACTCGCGCACGCAGTTATTTCTCTGTGAATGAAACCGTGAGAAAGTTTTCTTATTAGTTTTTTGCGAACTTTGATGTTTTCGCGCTGCGTCCGCCAACAAATTTGAAGTTACCTGCAGTGTATTTGCTAAGTGCGTTACTGTTCAAGGAGCTACCACGTATATTTTAACAGAAAAAATAATAACTTATTAAATAAACATTTATCGACATACCACAGGCACTAATAACGGGTTTGTGGATTCCACACACCACGAATGTCACGTAATAATGCCACTTTTAAACATGAACAAAAATATAGTGTCTTTTTTATTTTTAAAGTTATTTTTATTAACTAGCTATTATCCTTACCTAATAGGTTAAACACAGATCGCACTCCAGAAATAACTAAATGAATGAAACGCCCAGGTTGAAAAAATTCAGCAGTTACACGAAGTTCACCTATTTATTCTTTACGAAGCGAAGTTTTATTATTCCATACACATCAGTCGTCTGTTCTCAGGTCATAATTCATTAAACTGACTCTTAATATCAATCGCATACGCACTGAGTTAGCTTTGCATTAGCAACACTTACCTAATAACACGTTGGTCCACCTTTCTGTGCGATCACAGCTCACAGACGCCTAGGAACAGATTCTACAAGGTGTCGAACATCCTCCATGCGTATAATGAGTTAGCTTTGCATTAGGAACACCTACATAATAAAGCGTTGGTCCACCTTTCTGTGCAATCACGATTCGCAGACGCCTAGGAACAAATTCTACAAGGTGTCGAACATCCTCCATGCGTACAATGAGTTAGCTTTGCATTAGGAACACCTACATAATAAAGCGTTGGTCCACCTTTCTGTGCAATCACGATTCGCAGACGACTAGGAACAGATTCTACAAGGTGTCGAACATCCTCCATGCGTACAATAAGTTAGCTTTGCATCAGGAACACCTACATAATAAAGCGTTGGTCCACCTTTCTGTGCAATCACGATTCGCAGACGACTAGGAACAGATTCTACAAGGTGTCGAACATCCTCCATGCGTACAATGAGTTAGCTTTGCATCAGGAACACCTACATAATAAAGCGTTGGTCCACCTTTCTGTGCAATCACGATTCGCAGACGACTAGGAACAGATTCTACAAGGTGTCGAACATCCTCCATGCGTACAATAAGTTAGCTTTACATCAGGAACACCTACATAATAAAGCGTTGGTCCACCTTTCTGTGCAATCACGATTCGCAGACAACTAGGAACAGATTCTACAAGGTGTCGAACATCCTCCATGCGTACAATGAGTTAGCTTTGCATCAGGAACACCTACATAATAAAGCGTTGGTCCACCTTTCTGTGCAATCACGATTCGCAGACGACTAGGAACAGATTCTACAAGGTGTCGAACATCCTCCATGCGTATAATGAGTTAGCTTTGCATCAGGAACACCTACATAATAAAGCGTTGGTCCACCTTTCTGTGCAATCACGATTCGCAGACGACTAGGAACAGATTCTACAAGGTGTCGAACATCCTCCATGCGTACAATGAGTTAGCTTTACATCAGGAACACCTACATAATAAAGCGTTGGTCCACCTTTCTGTGCAATCACGATTCGCAGACAACTAGGAACAGATTCTACAAGGTGTCGAACATCCTCCATGCGTACAATGAGTTAACTTTGCATCAGGAACACCTACATAATAAAGCGTTGGTCCACCTTTCTGTGCAATCACGATTCGCAGACGACTAGGAACAGATTCTACAAGGTGTCGAACATCCTCCATGCGTACAATGAGTTAGCTTTGCATTAGGAACACCTACATAATAAAGCGTTGGTCCACCTTTCTGTGCAATCACGATTCGCAGACGACTAGGAACAGATTCTACAAAGCGTCAAGCATCTACCATTCGTAACGTGACCCATGTCAGCTGCGGAATCTTCGTCAGTTGACGCTCATTTCATGAAGGAGAATCAGCAGTTCTCACACCGCGTTTTAGCATACTAGACAGGTATCTCTAATTCAATTCATACTAGACATGTATCTCTAATTCAATTCATACTAGACTGGTATCTCTAATTCGTTACTAGACTGTTATCTCTAATTAAATTCTTCGTCAGTTCACGTTCATTTAGAATCAGCAGTTCTCACATCCCGTTCTAGCATACTAGACAGGTATCTCTAATTCGTTACTAAACAGGTATCTCTAATTCGTTACTAGACAGGTATCTCTAATTCGTTACTAAAACGGGTATCTCTAATTTGTTACTAGACAGGTATCTCTAATAAATTCTTCGTCAGTTCACGCTCATTTAGAATCAGCAGTTTTCACATTCCGTTGTAGGATACTAGACAGGTATCTCAAATTAAATTCTTCGTCAGTTCACGCTCATTTAGAATCAGCAGTTCTCACACCCCGTTCTAGCATACTAGACAGGTATTTCTAATTCGTTACTAGACAGGTATCTCTAATTCAATTTTTCGTCAGTTCACGCTCATTTAGAATTAGCAGTTCTCCCATCCCGTTCTGGCATACTAGACAAGTATCTCTAATTCGTTACTAAACAGGTATCTCTAATTCGTTACTAAACAGGTATCTCTAATTCAATTCTTCGTCAGTTCACGCTCATTTAGAATCAGCAGTTCTCACACCCCGTTCTAGCATACTAGACAGGTATCTCTAATTCGTTACTAAACAGGTATCTCTAATTCAATTTTTCGTCAGTTCACCCTCATTTAGAATCAGCAGTTCTCACACCCCGTTCAAGCATACTAGACAGGTATCTCTAATTCGTTACTAAACAATTATCTCTAATTCAATTCTTCGTCAGTTCACGCTCTTTTAGAATCAGCAGTTCTCACACCCCGTTCTAGCATACTAGACAGGTATCTCTAATTCGTTACTAAACAGGTATCTCTAATTCGTTACTAGACAGGTATCTCTAATTCAATTTTTCGTCAGTTCACGCTCATTTAGAATCAACAGTTCTCACACCCCGTTCTAGCATACTAGACAGGTATTTCTAATTCGTTACTAGACAGGTATCTCTAATTCAATTTTTCGTCAGTTCACGCTCATTTAGAATCAGCAGTTCTCCCATCCCGTTGTGGCATACTAGACAGGTATCTCTAATTCGTTACTAAACAGGTATCTCTAATTCAATTCTTCGTCAGTTCACGCTCATTTAGAATCAGCAGTTCTCACACCCCGTTCTAGCATACTAGACAGGTATCTCTAATTCGTTACTAAACAGGTATCTCTAATTCAATTCTTCGTCAGTTCACGCTCATTTAGAATCAGCAGTTCTCACACCCCGTTCTAGCATACTAGACAGGTATCTCTAATTCGTTACTAAACAGGTATCTCTAATTCAATTCTTCGTCAGTTCACGCTCATTTAGAATCAGCAGTTCTCACACCACGTTCTAGCGTTCTAAGCAGGTATCTCATTCGTTACTAGACAGGCACCTTTAATTCGTTACTAGACAGGTATCTCTAATTCGTTACTAGACAGGTATCTCTAATTCGTTACTAAACAGGTATCTCTAATTCAATTCTTCGTCAGTTCACGCTCATTTAGAATCAGCAGTTCTCACACCACGTTCAAGCATACTAGACAGGTATCTCTAATTCGTTACTAAACAATTATCTCTAATTCAATTTTTCGTCAGTTCACGCTCATTTAGAATCAGCAGTTCTCACACCCCGTTCTAGCATACTAGACAGGTATCTCTAATTCGTTACTAAACAGGTATCTCTAATTCAATTCTTCGTCAGTTCACGCTCATTTAGAATCAGCAGTTCTCACACCACGTTCTAGCATAACACACAAATGTTCAATTGAGTTACAGACAGGAGAGTTTAGGGGCCAAAATAATTGGACAAATTCCTTGTCGTGTTCCACCAACATCTCAGCAATTATACGACCCGAACGGACAGTATGTTGTCGTGTTGAAAGATGGTACTGTGGGCCGGGTAAACCTCCTGCAGATATTTATGGAGGTGGTCGGTTAACACGTCCCTGTAGAGTCCACCATTCAGTGTTTGTGAGATGATAACCAACGCGCCAGCAAAAAGTTCCCTATTCCAGAACACCACCTCTAATTGCCTGTTGAACCCCAACTGTGAAACCAGGGGACAAGGATTCATGCTGTTTACGCTATATGCCAACCCAGACATCAGCATTGTGCAACAGGAAACGAGACTCATCACTCTAAACGATCTTCTTCTATATCTCGAGGGTCCATTGCCGATTTTTCTTGGCCCATCTGAGGCGTTGTTTGCGATGACTAGGCGTCATCATGGGTACCCTGGTTCATCTCTGCCTGTGGAACCTAGGGCTAAGCAAGGTACGGCGCAAGGTGCTTGTGGAAACAGGTCGAACTGCACCGCTGTTATGCTGGTGAGCGAGCAGGTTGACTGTTGCACGTCGTTGCTGAGATATCAATCGTGACACCCGATACCCAACTCTGGTATCAACGGCTCGTGGCTGACCAATGTGAGCCCTTTTGCTGGATATCTGTGCATGGTTAATTCAGTCCCGGCACACCACCTTGTTCCATCTCCACTTTTGAAACGGCCTGTTGCAATTAATTTCTACCCCGCCCTTCAGGCAATTCCTGATGACTTACTTCCCTTGCTGGTTGACAAAGTCCTCAAGATTGTCGGAAAATTCCGCCGCTTTTCGGATGTCCCTCGAGGCACCAGTTTTGCCCATGTCTCTGGCCTTCGAAGACAATTGCTGGCTGTCTTTCCGACCGAGCAGGCATTGAGAGATTGCCTTACATAGTGACTGTAAATATTTGTAATTTTCATATACTTTCAAGATCTTTACTTCTCGTTATTGCACAAAAACGGAAGATCACACCACAGCAGCGAACCCGAACCGACGACGTGACCCTCCTGGTGATCACCCGTCCTCTGCAGCAGACTCCTCCTGGTGTTTCTCCAGTCTTCTGTGCTTCCCCCAGGCATCTGAAAGACTCCAGCCATTTTACACCGTTGTCCTAGTGGAAGGTACTGTATCCTTCCCCACTCCTCTTGGAGACTGTCTCGACAACTGTCATCTCCACGATAGGTCTTTCCGACTCTGATGTGCCAAGTGTTCCTCCCGTGCTTCCCATTGGAGAATTATCAGTGCTAACTTCCGGACCGGAAATTCCAAGTGTGGCCCCAGCTATCTCCTTCCTCCAGGAACACAATACTGTCGTCGCGTCTTGTCGTGCCATATCCCTTTCACACGATCGCGACTCTCACGCTGATGTCTCCTCTGTGCAATCTGTTCTCCCATCCTCCGAATCTGAGACCGTCCCTGATCAGCAAATGAATGTGTCGCCAGCTGCTTCCTCATCTAAAAGGTCTATCTCCTCATAAAAAATCTAACAAACAGAATAAGGTACGTCAACTATCCCGTTCGCCTCGTACGAACACCTCCGCTGCTTCGACTCTTTCTGATACCTCTTCAATCCCAGCCTCGCAACGTGCTGTGACGCTGTGCTCTCGCTCCAGCGCAAAAGAGAGAGATACTTTCTCTATCTTTTTACGCGTTTTGTCACTATCGTGGTTTATTGTAAACCATAACACTTGTCCATTTATCATACTGTTCACATTTATGCATTTATCATTGCTCCTTTCCCTACGTACGTTATTTTGTCACTTTATGTTGCTGACATCCTTTGTTTTTTATTTAACGTGCCCCGTGTGAGCACGTTCATTGTTCTATCGTGTTGACACTCCTACATGTGCTTTGTGTCCTTCATTTTTGCTGTTATTTTGTGCATACCTTATGTTCTGCCTGTAAGCATTAATGCGAATAAACTGTGTACCCTGGCGGGTGCTCACAGTTTCTAAAATAAATAACTCAGTGTATGTACCATAGAAATCTCTACCTTAATCACGGTCGAGTCACATTATTGTGACCACCAGCTAATATCCAGTGTAACCGCCCTGTGCAGCGCGGACAGCAACTAGACGTGCTGGGAATGACTCAGTAAGGTATTGGAAGGTGTTCACAACTATGTGGAGCCATGCTGACGAGAGTGCATCTGACAGTTGCTGGAGGGTTCGTGTTGGATGATCCATAGAGCTAACAACACGATCGAGATGGCCCCACAGATGCTCATCATTTGGGTTTAAGTCAGGGGAATTAGGGGACCAAGTCTTCATCGTGCTCTTCCAACCACTCTCAGACATTTCCAGTCGTATGACACGTCGCATTGTCCTGCTGGAAGATTCCATCCGCCCCATTGAAGACAATCGGCATGTATGGGTGGATGTGGTCTGCAAGGATGGATTCATAACGAATTCGGTCCATAGTGCCTTCCATAGGTATGAGAGGACCCAGAGAATGCCACGGAAACATTCCCCAGATCATAACGCTTCCCCCACTAGCTTGTGTTCTTCCAGCAACGGTTGAAGGGTGTTTATTGTCCGATGTTTCTCATCTTATACACCAACGTTCATACGTTCGATGAAGCAGAAAATGTGACTCATCGGAGAAGGCAATCCCTTGCTAATCAGCGGAAGCTCAATTCCGATACTGCCATGCAAATATAAGCCTTTTCGTTAGCATAGGTGCAATGACCATCCGTCTACTTCGGAGCCCATACGCAGCAAGGTTCGCTGAACTGTCGTTTTAGATACACTTCCGGTAGCCCCCTGGTTCATTCGGCCAGTGAGTTGTTCCACTGTAGCGTGCCGATCGGCCGTCACACACCTTCGCAGCAGACGTTCACCTCTCACATCAATAGAACGTGGTGCTCCGCAGTTTCCATGTCGCTTATGCGCAGTGGTGCCATTTCTCTAATGTTTATACACTTCAACCACAACAGCACACTAACAGTTCACAAACTGTGCTGTTTCAGAAATACTGCCATCCTTACCCCGAAAGCCGATAATCATCCCTTTTTGCAAATCTGATCGTTTTATCTATGACAGCAACGAGTGATATGTTTTCAAAATGCCTACAGCACACCTTATATACCCTCCAAGCCAGCTCACGACACGTGCCTTCTTTCATTAGCTACGCGCTGTTGACGTCAAAAGTAGGAGGTGGTCACAATAATGTGACTCGACTGTGTATAACGGAAACCATTATAACGAAGAGCGTGACACCTTTGGAAATCTTCGCTAAATACGTTCTGGGACGACAAACTTGACCTTGTAAAAATATGTATACGTGATAGTATACTTACAGGTTTATACTACGTATTCATATAAATTGGAGATACTGAGAACTACAGTAGTACAAATTAAAACAAAATAAGCTCTTATATGAATACTTAAAGCCTATGAATCCTGCAGTTGTATCATAGGGAAACATTTACAGGGGATGGGCAACGAACCTGAAACACCTTCGCAAATAGCACCCCACGTGTCACGCCGGACAAACCTGCGTCTATTTCGCAGTCGATTAAAGAGAGCGGAGTGTGAAGTTTGCGTTAGTAGAGCAATAGCACAGCTGGACGTCAAAACGTGCGATCCACACAATATAATGGGAGATATATCCGAGTTTCAAAGAGGACAGATTGTTGGTTCACGTCTCGCCGGTGCATCTCAGTCCAAGACAGCAAGCCTTTGTTTTGTATCGCGAGTCACGGTATCCAGGGTCATGTCGGTATACTAGCAAAAAAGAAGAACCACATCCAATAGGAGTAACTGCCGAGTTAAGAGGAAGCTGTCTGACAGGGACGTCCGGCTGTTACACGGATATTAGCAAAAAAGCATAAAAACACAACTGCCCAACTCACTGCAGAGTGAATACGCACCGCGACTCACCTGTTTCCATCAAAACTGTTTGTTGGGAACTTAACCGGGTCAATATTCACGGTCGTGTTGCTATCGCGAAACCCTTGATCGCCAGTGTGTAATGCTAAACGTCGGTTGCAATGGTGCCAGCAGCACAAATCGTGAACGTTGGACAACCTGAAATGCGAATTGTCCTCCGATGAATCGTCCTTGACTGTCTTTCTCACAACCGGGAGAGTTTACGTGCGAGACATCCCTCACAGGTTTACCACCCGGATTGTTCATTGCCCACAGTGAAACACGGAGGTGGATCAGTGAAGCACGGAGGTGGATCGGTGATGGTTTGAGCCGCAACATCTTGGCAATGTGAAGCCCTGCTGATTGTTCTTGAAGGACATTTCACTGCCAAGGAGTATGGGACAATTCTGGAGGACCAGATGCACCCGTTGGTGGTGCCGTGTATCAGGATGATAACGCACTGACACACAGAGCCAAACTGGGGGAAGAGTGGTTACTGAGCATGACAGTGAAGTTGAACATCTGTCATGGCCTGCACAGTCACCCGACTTGAACATTATTGAGTCACTTTGGGATGTTCTGAAGGAACGAGTCAGGAAACGCTTTCCTCCTCCAGCATCACGTCATGAACTATCCACCTTTCTGCAAGACGAATGGCTTCAAATCCCTCTGGCCACTATACAGGTCTTGTATAGGTCCTTCCCACGACGAATTGCAGCTGTATTGGCCTTGAAAGGAGGCCCTACACCGTACAAATAAATTGTTGTGTCCTGAACCCATGTGTTTCAGTTTCAATGTCTACTCCCTGTAGAAATCAAATATAAAATGTCGTTTGTTTTGTTTTTTATTTATGTTTCCTTAATTTCCGCCAAATAAAAGTAAGTGCATTAAAGACCTCGTCATCGCAGTTTTCTATTGTTTCCAAAAAGAAAAGAAAAAAGCTCCCTATTTTCCGCGCAATCATTAGCTGTTGCATGCAACTGTGGCCAAGTGTTCCCTTTTTCTTCACCCGGCTCTGCAGTTTCTGACAAATTAACTTCTTCTACAGAAATGCCAAATGTAACGACAACGCTGTCTTCATTAACTGACTGCATGAATTGCTATCTCCTGTTCCACATCAGGCAGCATCCCCATTCCATTACTTCCTATTCCTCTACGCAATCATCGCTCACAAATCCACTTAATACATGTAGGTTAACTTCATAACTCCGCTCTCCTTTTTCCTCTTTGCTTAGGTGCAGTTCCCCTGTTTTCAACTCTGCTGACGCACTATCCCCAAAGAATATCCCCTTGGTGTGGGTGGTGGAGAAAATCTCTTGCACAACTCCCTTTGTTGAGAACTTAATGTACTCCTACCATATTTCTTTTCTATCAACGTTTCTATTTCTTTTCTATCGAGATTTTCCTGCGTTTTTGTATTTTTGTCCTGTATTCCTGCATTTCCAATCCTCCATTTCAGGACAGTGCGGATCAGATATTCGCTGCTTCGTAAAATATGGAATTTCAGTAAATATTTACATTTTGCTTGTTAAAAGTGATCACCTTAGATTTTGTCTCGTGCTTTAGATCCGGGAACTTCGTTAAATTTGGACTGTTTCAGGTTTTTCCGTATTTATACAGGAATTTTGCAAAAATTGAAGACCTTGAATCTTTCAGTCCTCACGCCAGACAGTCCTTTCGCCGCTTTGTGATTCTAACCGAAGTCGTTTGATTTGGCCCAACAGAAACCGCCGCCCCACCCTTAACCACTGAGCCAGGAAGACTCAGAAGTCACAGTCACGTTCAAGGTAAAACTCTAATTGCGGGATGATTATTTTTTTCATTAGTTCGAGTGAATTAGTCATTTTATTTACTGTTCGAGCATATTATTTTTTAAATAGCTTAATAATATCTTTATTTTTTCTGGAAGAGAACTTGTTACAGATTAAATATTTTTTCATCGCGATTTTTCGTAGCAACAGAATGCTTTGGAACTTGAGATCTCATTAAACTGACAAAGGCTTCCAATTATCTTTAAAAATGGTGAAATGTATTGTTGTATAGTATTATTTCACAAAACTCCTAAGTATAAAATTTACTCTCGATAGCTATCGGGTTAGTGCGAATGAAATGTCCGGCGCGAACGAGCATTGCAGACAGCCCCCCACCACAGAAGAATGGAACCACCCACAGGTGTTGCGGGTATTTCGTCACAGAGTTACTATAAATAGCTAGCACGTGTGTGAAGAACAAGGTTCAAGCGTGATTCGTTTGGACGTAACGTGACTTGCAAAGGAAACATGAAGACTCCGGATTTGAGAGTGATCTTCCTGTATGAATTTAAACTGGGGCATTCTACAGGAGTTGCCGCTAGAAGCGTTAGCAAAGCGTTTCGGGAGAATACAGCGAATGAACGAACCATTCAGCGATGGTTTGTGAAATTTTGTAGCGGAGATACGGACCTGCAAAACGAAGCACGTAGTCACCGATCTGTTGCTCTTTCTTACGATGTTTTGTTACGTGTGGTTGAAGCGGAACCCCGAAAAACGTGTCGTAAGATAACGGCAGAGGAAGGTGTCCACCACAAGACAGTTGTTCGGCGTCTGTCTGTGCTGGGTGAGGTAAAAAAAGCTGGACATATGGCTGCCGCATGAGTTGACAACTGACAACAAGACTAGGCGTTTGGAAATCTTCACGTTCCTGCTTGCCAGGAATAAACAGGAACCTGTACCGCATCAAATCGTCACCCTGCGATGAGTAGTGGGTCCTTTACGATAATCGGAAACGATTTGCACAATGGTAAAGCAAGGCACAGCCTGCTGGACGACATCTTAAGCTACCTCTACACACCAAGAAGATAATGCTCCTTGTCTGATGGTCCACAGCAGGGATAGTTCTTCGGAGTTTCTTGGCAAGAGGTCAAACCATCACTGCAGAACGTTATTCTGGTGAATTACACCAAATGCACCGGAAATTGCTGCAGAAACAAACGGTTTTGGTCAAGAGACAGGGTGTTCTTCTGCTCCAGGACAACTCTCGCCCTCATGTCGTACAACGAACGATGCTGACACTAAGTGCCTTGGGCTATGAAGCACTGCCTAATCCTGCCTATTTCCCGGACTTGTCTCCGACAGACTATCATTTTTCGTCGCCTGGATCACTTCCTATCCGGGAAACAGTTCACTGCAGACAACCAGGTTCAACGTGCAATTGATGACTTCTTCGGGTCCCAGCCACAAGACTTTTTCGTTCCGAGATCATGGCCTTGCCGGACAGATGGCAACTATGTGCCGACGCCGAGGGGGATTATTTTGCCTAGGTAAGTTGTCCTACTTTTCTGTTCTCGCGGTCCACAAGTACTGGTCCTTTGCCAGACATTTCATTCGCACCAACCCAATATAAAAGCTTTTGTTTTAAGGGGTCCACAGACTGATATATGGACATTATACAATCACTTGTACAGTTATTGAAGTATCCGGTTTCTTACAGTAACACCATATACAATAAGTGAAACACAAAATGTGGGAGAGGGAAAGGAATATCCGGTGCCACAATAACAAAAATTTCATCCGATATGCTATCCAGAATATCCGTTCTTGCTACAGAACTTTAAAACTAGTTCCTTCAACAGAGGACTGAGAACTTTAAAATCAGATCCTTCGACAGAGGATTGAGAACTTGAAAATCAGATCCTCCGGCAGAGGATTGAGAACTTGAAAATCAGATCCTTCGACAGAGGACTGAGAACTTGAAAGTCAGATCCTTCGACAGAGGACTGAGAACTTGAAAGTCAGATCCTTCGGCAGAGGATTGAGAATTTGAAAATCAGATCCTTCGACACAGGACTGAGAACTTGAAAATCAGATCATTCGGCAGAGTATTGAGAACTTGAAAACCAGATCTTTCGACAGAGGATTGAGAACTTGGAAATCATATCCTTTGACAGATGATTGAGATCTTGAAAATCAGATCCTTCGACAGAAGATTGAGAACTTAAAAATCAGATCCTTCGACAGAGGATTGAGAACTTGAAAATCAGATCCTTCGACAGAGATTGAGAACTTAAAAATCACATTCTTCGGCAGAGGATTGAGAACTTGTAAATCATATCCTTTGACAGAGGATTGAGAACTTGAAAATCAGATCCTTCGACAGAGGATTGAGAACTTGAAAATCAGATCCTCCGGCAGAGGATTGAGAACTTGAAAATCAGATCTTTCGACAGAGGACTGAGAACTTGAAAATCAGATCCTTCGGCAGAGGATTGAGAACTTGAAAATCAGATTCTTCGGTAGAGGATTGAGAACTTAAAAATCAGATCCTTCGGCAGAAGATTGAGAACTTAAAAATCAGATCCTTCGACAGAGGATTGAGAACTTGAAAATCAGATCCTTCGACAGAAGATTGAGAATTTGAAAATCAGATCCTTCGGCAAAGGATTGAGAACTTGAAAATCAGATCCTTCGACAGAGGACTGAGAACTTGAAAATCAGATACTCCGACAGAGGATTGAGAACTTGGAAATCATATCCTTTGGCAGAGGATTGAGAACATGAAAATCAGATCCTTCATCAGACGACTGAAATTTAACAGTTAATTAAATCGCTCCTGGTATCGGATTTGTTTTGTCATATGGATGCGGAAAAAGCGAGAACAGAGTTTTTCCATTAATAACGGAAGGAATTGCGAAAAGGTTTCTGAAAATTCATAATCTTCCTGGCGTACGAAAAATCGGCGAAATTCAGGTTTCTTTCCGTCATTTCACGGAAAAGGTTGTATCGGAAATATGCTTCGTTAATTCACAAAAGGAATCACAGAAGTGAAATCACGGAAAATCACGGAAAGTGGCTCGTAAATTTTAGAAAATGTTTTACAGTATATGCCAGCGCAAGATTCGAAGCATTTCAAATTCATAATTTTGTCATCATTTAAGAGACAAAGGGCGACATCTTATACGCGCATTTATTTCCTACATGTAAAACACTTCACTGCTCTTTCTGGCTCATTAACACACTGGTTGCCACAAATTAACCAATAAACTGAAAAATTGCGATAATTGGGCGATATATAGTTACAATTGTACGAAATTTGCATATGTTACGGGCGAAGGCATACAGCATCGATGTACGGAAGACAAATGAGTGGCGCTGGCAGTGCTTTATGCAAATGCACAAGAGCTTAAAACCAGCTGTTTCGGAGGGAGTCGCCAATTCATGTGAGGAGGTGAATGACAAGATTTCGAGATAGCGATTTTGTTAACATGGCTTCGAGACGTCATTCACCACCGGAGTTACGCTACACAGCGATAGGACGACTCGAAGCAGAGCAACGCCAGGTGGAAGTTGTAAGATAGCTCAACGTCGATTGTTCTGTGGTCAGCAGGATGTGGCAACAGTTCCAAGCCATGGTTGTAGCTACTCGAAGGTACATCTAAGGTAGGTCAAGGGCGACGACCCCCGCTGCTGACCGGTATTAACAGCTTTCGGCATGGCGGAACAGGACGGCTCAACCGACTCATCTAGGATCTGTGCTTGCGGCAGACACCTGACTGACGGTATCAGAATCGACGTACGCAGAAGGTTATGTGCAGGAGGACTGTATGCTCGGTGACTGGTATTATGCATGCCCCTCACCCCCAGCCACCGGAGGGAACGTTTCAAAGGGCACGAATGCATGTGAGCTAGACTCAAAATCAGTGGAAATCCGTTCTGTTCACTGATGAGTCGCGATACTGTTTGCAGAGTGATTTTCGCCGAGTTTATATCTGGAGAGAGGCCGGTACTCGCTATCTTCCCTCTAATATCCAAGAAAGGGACACCTATAGTTTACATCTGGAGAGACGCCGGTACTCGCTATCTTCTCTCTAATATCCAGGAAAGGCACACCTATAGTTTACATCTGGAGAGAGGCCTGTACTCGCTATCTTCTCTCTAATATCCAGGAAAGGGACACCTATAGTTTACATCTGGAAAGAGGCCGGTACTCGCTATCTTCCCTCTAATATCCAGGAAATGGACACCTATAGTTTACATCTGGAGAGAGGCCGGTACTCGCTATCTTCCCTCTAATATCCAGGAAATGAACACCTATAGTTTACATCTGGAGAGAGGCCGGTACTCGTTATCTTTCCTCTAATATCCAGGAAAGGGATACCTATGGTGGTGGTAGTGTTCTGGTGTGGGAAGGAATATTGTTAGACGGCCGTACCGACATTTATATGTTGCCACATGGAAACCTAAATGCTCAGAGGTATAGAGACAACATCCTGGACCCTATTGCTCGTCCGTATGCTGCCGCAATTGGCGATACATTTGTACTGCTGGCGGATAACTTCCTCCCTCACACAGCGCGCCTCGTGCTCTAGTACCTGGAACAGGACTCCGTATTGAGTGGCCAGCACGCTCTCCCGATGTGGAACCCATTGAACATGTCTAAGATGCTCTCCGGGCCTCTAGCCCTCTCCCGAATACTGCAGGAGCTCCGCACTGCTTTGCTCGTGTAATGGACGCAGCTACCCACGAAGCTGCTCGACATCATAATTAACAGCATGGGACATCGCTATCGGGCCTTTATTCTGGTTCGGGGTAACCACACTCCGTATTGAAGTACCTTTTCCTATTTCATCTTCATACCTATATTTTTGTGTTTTCATATTTTCATATTTGGCATCACTCATACGAAATGTAAATGCTTTGCACACATGTTCTTACGTTGTTGTTTTTTTTGTTACATTTGATCTGATAAAGCTTTCCACCAAATTTCATAGGAACCGGTTGAATACTTTTTGAGTAATCACGATTTTTCCATTTGTTGCTTAATTTATGCAAACCAGTGTAAATCGGTGATGGATTCGTTCGAGCACTTCTGAGTTCCAGGGGCAGATTCAGAAGCTTCCCTCATCTGGGAACGGTCGTTCTTGTCTAAAAAAAGGTTCATAGACAGACTTTGTGGAAGGGTTACACACACACACACACAAACACACACACAAATGGCAGAGCTCTTCTTTCCTGGTATTACATGGCTTTTAAAGTACTTTTTTATTAAACAATTGCGCTAAATTCTTAAATCATACACTGCGAAAAACAACTGAAAAGTCAGCAGAATTTTCCTGACGTTCAATTGACTGATTTGCAAGAAAACGAGCTCCGTGAGTTTTAAATAACAAGTCGGGATAGAATCGTTCAAAATAAATTTGAGCCCTTCTATTTGGGCGGCATAATTTAATAGAAAATATTCCAGCTTAAATTATGGAACCATTCCTAAATAACATGACAGGTAATTTCTCTTTAAAATATTCGTTTATTCTTTCTCAATGGCTGATTCCCACTTCTTTCGGAAGGAACTTCCATTTACTTCACTTCAGCAAGTCATTCCAGCGCCATTCTGCCTTACTGGTGATTTTCTCTCGTAATTTTGTGGATATTAGCACACCCATTATTTTTTGTGAGCAGTCAAAATCTCTTTTCCCTTCAGCTCTCAGCTTCCTCCGTTTCTGTAACACTAGTCTTTTTTTTTCTTCCTGTGCTCTCTGTCTCTCTCTCTCTCTCTCTCTCTGGATCTAGAACAGAACATTTAATATACAAATTCACAGCATTTTTAATTGTTATGAAAACCTTTACTCTGTAGTTTATTATCATAATTTTACAAAACTAAGTACATTAATTATTTACGATATTGTCCATTTTAAAAGGAAAAGTCTACTGGGAGGGGATCTCCCCAATCGCTCTATCTTGTATCCGTTATTGCGCAGTTCCTGTTTCTCAGTACGTTTTCATTTGATGTAAATTCCCTTTGAGAGAGCATACAACATTGTTAAGAATTTTGTGGCATGTTGCAACAAAAACTGGTGATGCAGCAGCTGCACCAACCTTTTGGGACAAAGGTTAACCCCTATGTGGTTCATGACGCCATTTGTTACGCTATGGGGCCTGATGGCTGCAAATTTGCATCCATTGCACTGTTTTAGTGTAACTCATGTACCATTCACAAAGTGTCCCTTAGACCCAAAAGGGGCTGAAAGTGTTGCGACACAATATCTTGGTACAAAATACTTCAAAATTGTTGACGTTGAACGTCGGCGTTCATTTTGCCTTCAATTTTTACAAATGATCTCAGACCTTTTGCTCTGTGACAATACTTATGGAATAAATACATCGAGCCTGTAAAAAGTGCATACAATTTTTTTAGGCTCATTGAATACACAGCTCGACATAGAAAATGCCATTCCAGGAAGGATTTGTGAGGGAACCATGCAGATTGGTAGGTATTTGTCGACAATTAGGTAATGTAACTGATCGCAGTTGCGAACCATTCACGCGAGAGGTAAGGGAGATAGAAGAGCAAGACAGCTCAGTATAGAAAACTTGGTCGTCCTCAGCTGGGCGCGTGGACTACTGAATTGGGGTCATCTCAGGGACGAAAGCACGTGTAAGGAGTGAGAATAATCGGGTATCCTACTGGAACATCTTTGTCAAAGGCTTCATTGGGCTACGTACGACTGGTTTGTCCATACGTCGTATCGCGGCAGAAACGCATCTGGATAAATAACATGCCGGCCAAATATGGCGACAGTGGGTTTAGAAAGGTAACCTCCGTCGCCGTACTGGGACTGCGAACGTACACAGATGTCCGGAAGCCTACATCATTCGATTACCAGCTGTAGATTCCCCACAGTCTTGCGCTTTCGCCACCCATTGTGATGACTGCCACTCACGGCAGCACATCGTAGGGCAAGGTTGCAGTGTTGCCGTACCAGACACGTGTGGCAAGACGAATGCAGCAATGTCGTATTCAGCGACGAGTCTAGCTTCTGTCTTAGCTTCGACGATTGTCCATTAAGAATCAAGAGATCACGTGGTCACCGGGCTGATCTTGCTGCCATTCATGAGCGGCACACGGTTCCTTATCTTGGTTTCCTGGCTTCTTGGGCTATAATTTCCAACAGGCTGTTCACCCTTTGTACTCATAGTGAGTACAATGACAGCTCGACGACAGGAAGACGAGGTACTGCAGCTCGTTTGGTCACTGCATTTCCGTGGTATCCCAAATGCCCAGTTTCAACAAGATAACTCCCACTCGCACATAGCCAACATCAGAAGGCAGTGCCCACAAGGTGTGCAAGTACTCTCTGGCTAGCGCCATCTCCCCAATAGAGAATTTGTGGGTCATCATTAGCAGACGACATAACGGTTCTGCAAGACACCCTCGCAATGTCGATTAATTGTGGAGAAATGTAAACGACGTATGGTCAGCGATACCTTAGGTTCCCATCAGAGAACTTTTCAACTCAATGACACTCTGTGTCGTATAGTAGGTCGTATGCCCAGCATGGTAGTCATACGACCTACTCATTCAGTTCACATTATACTTCCTCCTCACCTATCTCATTCATGGAACCCCACAGAAATTAAATCACATCTTTCGTACATGCTCGTCAACATATGTGACAAGTTTCGTCTCATTTTGTGCATTTTTTCATAGTGTGGCATTTTCTTGTCAAACAGTGCATTTCTGGAGCTAATTACAAGATATCCTCAATTCCAGAAGATAAGTTTGTGGCAGGTTATAATCAATATTTGGCAATGTCTTTCCCAAGCCACCCTATATTTCCACAGTAGATGATATGTGTAAGGTTTTGCAAATCGTTCGATATCTTCCTTCCTTTTTCAGTTACAGCAAATAGCTTTCGAAAATACAGATGCAAGCATAACCAAGACTTTCATTTCTCCTAGAATAGAATTTTTGAGAAATTAAAATCATGGCCACATAACTTACTATCCCAAATATTTATAGGTTAAACGACAAAAATGCATAGTACAGATAAATTCTGTTTAAAAAACTCGACGTCATATTTGTACTTAAACATGGTGTATGCGTCGCCTTGAAATCTTCCAAACTTTTCTCGCAGTTTTCAAAATGGACATTTTAAAAATTGGGCTTTTTTTCAGGAATTTCCGTGCATTCCAACTTCAGTAGGTTTCATCACTGGTTTTCATGTCCTGACTGCAGAAATGGTTCCTTGAATATACTGCATTCAAATGAGCACACTCTGTTGACAGGTACGAATCAATTTGTAAAATGTGATTATTGGAAATTTTATGGAGTTTCCTCGCTACATTTCGTGAGACGAAGCAATTTATTTCCTTCGGTTTCGGAATATTATTTTCCTCATATTAAGGAAATCCATGGTATCTTTATACACCTGCTTGTATTGTCTGACAGACTATACAAACTTATCCTCTATTCTGCATACTGTATGCTTAATGATTAAACCAGAAGAGGTCGTGACAGTATCTTGAAAAGCATTGTCTGTACTTTCTGTTTCAGGGGGAAGTTACATTTCCCTTTGAATGGGAACAATTGCAAGATATGCAAATCACCCAAACTTCCTGGAAGGTTTTCAGCATTGTTCCAACGGACTGAATAACAGCTGTTTTGCGGGCACGTTAGCTGATAGAAACGGTCATATGACTGAAATAATAATAATAATGGTAAAAAGCTGTTCCAAGTGATTGGAACAAGGCTCAAGTTGTTTCGACGAAACACATGGAGTCCAGATGAACAGGAAAACCCCATTCTCTTAATATTCTAGGCCGCCCCGGTGGAGCAGTGGTCTAAGCGACGGCCTCTGATCATTCGTCCCAAAGGGGTCCGGGTTCGAATCCCGGTGAGGCATGGATGTTGTGTTTGTCTTTCGGCACTGGCTCTCTCCCTTCCCTCGAACCAGTGGCCCTAAATTAGGGACGGGCGACTGCTTATAGCCCATTGAGTTGCTCACGGTGGTCGTTAAACCTCCGATAAAAAAAATATTCTAGAAATCAGAGTCTACTGTCGTGTGACGATTATAACTAGAAATCAGAATCTACGGTCGTGTGACGAGTGCAACATTTGTCAGAAATATTTTATTTTTTTAAGTCGACCAATGTGTTGCTGGGTATTGATCTAGCTTTATCAGGACGAATGGGAGTTAATATTCAACTTGTACATGAGATCATAAATGGTTTTTACAGTCACTGGTTTTGGTTAGTTGCTTTCACGCGCTTGATAGAAATGGTGTGGATGCCATGTCATTAACAAGTTGAGAAGAATTCCGATATATGTATATATGGAAAGCTTCCAAAATATAAGTTTGGTAGGTTGAATCTGGCTTGCTAGCTAGTTTTGCTTCTTCAAAGAGAAATTTATTGTCCTTTTCGTAACAGTGTTTAGCCATCGATGACTTCCTTATGTCACAGTTCTGAACTTCAATCAAAAACGCAAGGTCTGGGTCTGTCGTATATGCGAAGCGCCATATGCATATGGAATTTGATAAATTCCCCACGAGTTTTTGTCTTTAATATAGTCCTTTGATCCTAAAAAGTTCATTTTGTTTATAGGTTTACTGTAAAATTAAAGATTTTGAGAATTTTTAAAATTTTGAAGGCAATGTCACGGGAAAATGGAATAATGGCAAAATTTTCTCGTAATGGGCGCCTCACAGGAGTTAAGGTGGAGATAGATTTCGGTTTCCCGAATTTTGTTAGAGCCTTGTCTATAATGGAAGGGTTGTATCCTCGCTGTACTGCAACACGTTTAAGGAAATCAAGACCTTTTTCCAAACTGTCTTTATCGGAACATATACGTATCGCGCGATATATGCATCTGTAAAAGGCGCTGAGTTTTTGTTGCCACGGATGACAGGACTTGGCATGTGGAGGTGAGAAAACAGCGGAAGGCTTCCGATAAATTGAAGTTGCAAGAGATCCGGACGTCAAGGAATGGTAGGCATCCGTTGTTTTGAAAAAGTAAAATATTTGTGACAAATGTTGTATTAACTTAATATACCCATTCACTAGTTGATTTGAATTGCGAGTTTTCATTTGCTTACTTCTGAAACTTGATAATGCCTTTTTTCTGTAACTTTCCCAAAATTTTGATAACCTTCGTTAACTAGTTTTGTAAAAATCAAAGCTCATTTTTATGCCATTCAAACCTGGGCACAAAATATTTATTATTCAACATCTTTCATACCCTACTGCTTGTGAAATTTGCAATACCAAGAAAGAATCGTGTTATTCAAACGAAACTTATATCACAGATTCCTCGTGTTACAGGGGATGACTGGTTACATTTGTAGAGATAAGAAAAGCTTTTTCGCTTCAAAACTCAGTATTGTGTGAAACCACCTCGAGCGAGAATAACAATCTCTGCACGGCGTGGCATTGAATGCAAGAGGTTTTTGTTATCGTCTCGGGGAATAGTTTGCCAGACTGCTTCTATGCGAGACAGGAGTTCATTTATGGCGACTGGCGGAGGCGCTTGAACAGCCAATCGCTTAGTTACCATGTCCCACACATGTTCCGTCGGGGACATATTCGGCGAACGTGCAGACCAAAAAAGAAGCTATATCTGCCGCACATGGAAGAGGTCTGGGATATTTTGGGTCGCATATGTCCGAGCATTGTCCTTCTGGAATATAGCGCCAGGACAACTCTGAAGGAAGGACATTACATGATGCATCGCTAGCTGTTGAGGGTTCCCTCAATTCTTATCAGGAGAGATCGCAAATTAAATCCAATGGCGCCCCAAATCATGACGCTTGGCGTTGGGCCAGTACAATGCTGCAGAATGCACGCCACCAGGATCCGTTCACCACTGGATCTTCGATCACGTATTCGACTTTCGTGGTGCATCAGATTGAATCATGACTCGTCAGAAAACGCGATCTGTTACTAATCAGCGCACCAAAACATGGCGCTTGGCGTTAGGCCAGTACGATGCTGCAGAATCCATGCTACAAGGATCCGTTTACCACGGTACCTTCGAACACGTATTCGACCATCATAGTTCAACAATTTGGTGGTTCGAGCGTCGTGCCTGCTTGGGATCGAACCTGAGACTTTTACGGGGCAGTCACGAGCGTTGACCATCAGGCCGTCTGCGGCACAAGGCTATTTATGTTTTTTCAGGACAATATTAATGCGCATTTCCTTCTGTGGCCCAAATATTATTATCTTTAAAAGAAATGTAGTTGAATATTGTTTTCTCTGACCATTCGTGTGAGATCGGTCCGGGTTCTAATCCCGGTGAGGTATGGATGTTATATGTGTGTAACGGCACTGCCTCTTTCCCTTCCATGGAACAAGTGGCCCTCAATTAGGAACGGGCGACTGCTTATAGCCCATAGGGTTTTAGTTGATCGTAGTGGTAGTTAGGCTACCCCCTCCCCTCCCAAATCATTGTGCTGAAACTCAAGATACCAAATACTTAAACACGCTCATCACTCTAGAAAGGAAGTTACTGAGTGTGATTATCTTTTCTGCTTTTTCTCACTACAGTGGGGCACTTTTCAAAACATGGTGACTGCTGCCTGTACTCGAGGTATAGAGATACAAGAGAGCCGTGTTCATTTACCAGATCATTAACGAAAAATTTTCTTTACATGTCCTTTGTGCTACGTAACTCACGGTGCTTCTAGTGTGTCCTTCTCTCTCTGTCTTTAAGGAACAACTTTAATATGCTTCTATTTTTTATTTGGGAGTTTATAGACAATTGTGTGCAACTCGATGGGCTATAAGCTGTCGCCTGTCCCTAATTTAGGGCTATTGGTTCCAGAGAAGGGAGAGAACCAGACCCGCAAGACAAACACAACATACATGCCTCACCGGGATTCGAACCCCGACCCATCTCGGGCTAGTGGTCAGAAACCACTGTGCCAGCGAGCACCTCCATAGAAAAAAGTTCTTGATCAGTCTGAGACGAGTTTAGGACAGCTGGGCACATTCACTTTTGGAGCCATGGAATTGCTCTGGGCAAAAAAAGATATAGTGTTCCTATATTTCTCCCTACTTGAGAAAGTGGTGCGCGCAAAAATCCCCCACCCCTCATATCTCATTAATAAATTAAGAAATATTTACGTTTTCTGTATGAAAGACGGGGCGGACAACTGGCCATTGGATATCTGCGCACCGGCCAACTTGGCGCATGGAGAACTGAGCACAAATGTTTAAGGTGCCGTATAAAAACTTCCATCTCTTGCAAGTACACTGAGAATTGAATTGAGAAAGCCTCCCTGGTCGCTCAGTGGTCTAAGCGATGGCTTCTGATCGTTCGTCTGAAAGGAGTCCGGGTTCGAATCCCAGTGAGGCATAGATGTTGTGTTTGTCTTACGGCACTGGCTCTCTCCCTTCCCTGGAAACAGTGACCCTAAATTAGGGACGGGCGACTGCTTGTAGCCCATTGAGTTGCTCACAGTGGTCGTTAAACCTCCAATAAAAAAAATCGAGAAAACGTTCACCGTAAAACAAGTGACAATTATAATTGAATTTGGGGAAACAAAAGTACATTCGTGAACACAAAAAAAAATTACATAGCACATTTTTTTAAACCTATGGGTTTCAACGAAACAAAGGAATTACAGGAGAACTCATACTATGTTCGGAAAAATTGGGATTTTTTAATAACGCTGCTCTTTTACTTAGTCACTAAATATTTACATAACATGTCAAGTTATTAATATTTCTCTTTTATTTACTTAGGCACTAAATAATAATTACTATGCCTTATCCACACGCCTTTTTGACAGTTTTTATTCAACCGATGTCCTAACGTTTACGTGTCAACTCAAGGTAATCATATTGTGCTTTTTCTGAGAATACTAATTAATAATCCTTAGGCCTAGGCCTTTTCAACAGTTTTTGTTCTAGCCATGTCATATTCCTAACTTTTACATATCAACTGAAGTTAATAATATTGCTCTTTTGCTTAGGCACTAAATATTATTCCACAGGCCCTAGGCCTAGGCCTTTTAAACACTTTTTATTCTACCGATATCGTATTCATAGCATTTACCTATCGACTAAAGTTTATAAAATTGCGCTTTTCCTTAAGCACTAAATAATATTTCACATGCCCTAGGCCCAGGGCCTATGAAATAATATTTAGTGCTTAAGTAAAAGCGTAATATAGTTGATAGGTAAACGTTACGAATATGGCATAGGTAGAATAAAAACTGTTAAAAAGCCTAGGCTTAGGGCCTATGAAGCAATATTTAGTGCCTGAGCAAAAGCGCAATGTTATCAGTGATGTATAAGGGACTTAGCGCGCCTTAGAGGCGCTAAGGTGTTATTTTTCTAGTCGTAGCGCCGCTAGGGCGGTTTTTGAGGTTATGTGGAAAGAAAAGCAGGGCAAAGGAAATTTTTTAGGCTGCCAAATATACAAAAATAGGGCAAACTGTGTTCGTCATACAAACATACTTAGTATCTTAATCAAATATTCGTACTCCAGAAATGGCCACCCCCGTGGTCGAGTGGTCAATGACGCTAACTTCTGGCCATTAGCCTAAGATGGGTACTGGTTCGAGTCCCGGTGAGGCATGAGAGATATTTTTGTCGCAGTGCGCTGGCTCCGTCGCTTCCCTGGAACCAACGGTCTCAAATTAGGGTCGCGCGTTTGCTGAATAGGGCCTAAAGCCCAACATCTTGCTCATGGTGGTCGTGAAACCCACAACTAAACTGCTTTTGTACTAAACTGCTCGTCCTCAGCAGTTGGCTGTAATAAACGTAAACCACTGAGCTCACTCTCTTATTCCTAATGGGTAACACAAAGGGACTCTGCAACAAATCTTAGGAAAAACAGCGTATTTGTCACATTGAATTGATGTGACTATGTTAGTTGCATCGGTTCAAAGTAACAAATATGTATTATTCTCACAAGGGAAGCCTTTGAACTTCCACTTTCCAAAATTGAAAAAATGTGGCCAGGAGATAGTACTAAGGGCAAAAACCAATGGGTGTATTTCCATTTTGGCCCAAGTGAACTGACAAAGGTGAACGAGTGGTCTGAAAACGGACTTAGAGCACAAGTGGGAAAAATCTTCTAACATGTGTTGTGGTGCGTGATATGTAACCCCAAATATCAGCTGTGTCCCCATGATTCAAAATAAGCTCATGCCATACAAAAAGCAACAAAACCCCTTATTAAAGGTGTACATGAACATTTGTTACATTGAATACATGACGGAAGCAAAGTAATTTGGAGCAATGAGAACAACGCAAGATCCCAAAGTTATCACAGTACTGAAAATTGTCATTGATATCTGAAAAACATATACTTTGACCATTATCAAAAGAAGCGTTATCACTTTCACAGTATCCAATTTTTATACACGGATATCACATGTTGAATTTTTCGGACTGCCATTGATTGTTCATTGATATGTACGATGATTTTCTCCACTTGCGCTCTAAGCTCATTTTCAGACCACTCGTTCACCTTTGTCAGTTCATTTGGGCCACAACGGAAATACACCCATTGGTTTTTGACCTTAGTGCTATCTCATGGCCACGTTTCTTCAATTTTGTAGAGTGACAGTTGAAAAAGGTTTCCCTTGTCAGTAGAGAACCGTGTAGAAGGAAAGGGCGATATTTAAATAAAAATTTGATATTCTTAGTCTGTCGCACAGATGTTGGATGTAAGTTTGGGGTATTGAGTTCCAAGCATCCTCAACCTGGACGCGTAAATCGGGGATGGTCGTGGCTGGCCGTGGAGACCGGATAAGTCGTTGTCCCATAAAATCCCACACGTGCTCAATGGGGGACAAATCCGGTGAACGTGCAGGCCATGGAAGTTGTCTCACACCCTGAAGTGCATGTTGCGTTGCACGTGCCGTGTGTGGGCGTGTGTTATCTTGCTGGAAAACACCACGATGGACCGACCTTACAAATGGCACAACAACGGGCTGAATGATGTTGTTGATGTAGGAGGTGCTGTTTAACGTACCCGGTGCAAACACTAGTTGTGTACGGGAGTGATAGCTGATCGCTCCCCACACCAGGAGGCCAGGTATAGGCCCTGTGTGTCGCTGTGTAACGTATACTCTAGATTCACTTTCCTTTTGATTTTTACTATCTCTGGTTATTTTATTTTACTATGTAAATTATCTTCTTACTGAACGAGATGTTATTTCTCCCGCTGAATGAGATCTGGCAATGAGTGTAAGTCATGACGTGGTGGTAGCCATTATAAATAGGCGCGTTCAACGATACCAGAGAGAGCTTTTTGTTGATGTGCGTAGGGAGAGTTTCGTTTATGTGAGTAGAGCTACGTTATTTTGTGCCAAGAGCTTCGTTCTATGTGATTAGGTTTTTTCTTCATTATTGTGATACGATTAATGTGACTAGTGTGTGTGTGTTGGATGATTCCAGAAGTTTTCCTAATA
Organism: Macrothele yani; assembly: GCA_039090855.1. NCBI lineage: Eukaryota > Metazoa > Arthropoda > Arachnida > Araneae > Macrothelidae > Macrothele > Macrothele yani. Next base: position 30,064,387 of record CM077000.1, read on the forward strand.
AAAGCTTTTTAAGTAAGTACGTTTTTCTCAGTTCATAGTACTGTCAGACCTCTGTCTGGCTGTTAGGTTTATTTCATTAGTTGTTATTATTAACAGCCAGCATAAGACTTTATTCATCTTAATTACTACTACAACATTACTAGCAGTTAAAAGCTTGTACATTATTATTATTACTACACTACTAGCAGGAAAGTTTATTCATGATATAATTAACAAACAACAAGCATTAGAAGAAGCTTAGAAGAAAGCTGAATTCATTATAGCTGGCAGATGCAAGAAGGGTGGAGGCGCTCCCCTGTGTGTCTGCGAACACGCATACGGCCATTGGAGGCTCCCAAGCAGTATCTGCTTTCATCGCTGAACACGACAGATCGCCATTGCGTTCTCCAGTGCAGACGTTTGCGACACCACTGCAGCCGTTCCTGACGGTGGGCTGGAGTCAGAGGTACACATGCCAGAGGCACACGTGCACGTAGTCCTGCATCCAGTAGACGGTTGCGGATTGTTCGCACAGTCACCTCAGGTGCAACGGCAGCTCGGATTTGCGTCGCAGTGGATGTTCTGCTTGACAACGCCGCTCTTCTTATGCGTCGATCGGTTCGCTCATCAGTCCGTCTGTGACTCCCGGTTCCACGTCTTCTCGTGTGGGAATGTTCCTCGGACCATCTACGCCACCATCGTACCACCACTGATACTTCCCGTCCAATTCGCTCCGCGATACGACGATACGACCACCCGGCCTCGCGGAGTCCGACTAGACGACGTCGCTCAAAGTCCGATAACTGCTGAAATCGTACACGTCTTCCATGTCCAGGCATTGCAGCTTCTTCAGGGTCTTCGCACGTGTCCGTACGCCGACGACTGATTACATTCCCTTCGCCGTACTCCTTAAATACCACCGACGATAATTTGCATATTATGCCGTGCTTGGTGTAAGCGCTCACCGGTTGGTCCCGAAATAAACATCACACCTACGTAAACTCGCCCCCATTAACATATGTAAATTTCATGATCGTCCGCCAATTACTTCTTGGTGTTCTTTTTTCACTTTCCGCCAGTGTATTATTTAGTGCCTAAATAAGTAAAAGAAAAATATTATTAACTTGACATGTTATGTAATTATTTAGTGACTAAGTAAAAGTGCAGCGTTATTAAAAAATCCAACCTTGTCGTCCTTTGCCGAACATAGTATCAGTTCTCCTGTGATCCCTTTGTTTCGTTGAAACCCATAGGTTTAAGAAATTTGCTATGTAATTTTTGTTTCTCCAAATTCAAGTATAACTGTAGGTGGTCTTACTGAAGACGTTTTCTCGATTCAGTTCTCATCGGAGCGCCAATAAACGGCAATTCTTATACGGTCCCTAAACGTTTGTGCCCAGATGTCCATGTGCCCAGTTGTCCTTGTGCCCAGATGTCCGCGTGCTCAGATGTCTGGTGCCCAGTTGTCCGCGTACCCAAATGTCCGTGTGCTCAGATGTCTGGTGCCCAGTTGTCCGTGTACCCAGATATCCGTGTGCTCAGATGTCTGGTGCACAGTTGTCCGTGTACCCAGTTGTCCGTGTGCTCAGATGTCTGGTGCCCAGTTGTCCGTGTACCCAGATGTCCGTGTGCTCAGATGTCTGGTGCCCAGTTGTCCGTGTACACAGATGTGCTTGTGCCCAGATGTCTTGTGCCCAGTTGTCCGTGTACCCAGATGTCCGCGTGCTGAGATGTCTGGTACCCAGTTGTCCGTGTACTTAGATGTCCGTGTGCTCAGATGTCTGGTGCCCAGTTGTCCGTGTACCCAAATGTCCGTGTGCTCAGATGTCTGGTGCCCAGTTGTGCGTGTACCCAAATGTCCGTGTGCTCAGATGTCTGGTGCCCAGTTGTCCGTGTACCCAGATGTCCGTGTGCTCAAATGTCTGGTGCCCAGTTGTCCGTGTACCCAGATGTCCGTGTGCTCAGATGTCTGGTGCCCAGTTGTCCGTTTACCCAGATGTCCGTGTGCTCAGATGTCGAGTGCCCAGTTGTCCGTGTACCCAGATGCCCGTGTTCTCAGATGTCTGGTGCCCAGTTGTCCGTGTACCCAGACGTCCGTGTGCTCAGATGTCTGGTGTCCAGTTGTCCGTGTACCCAGATGTCCGTGTGCTCAGATGTCTGGTGTCCAGTTGTCCGTGTACCCAGATGTCCGTGTGCTCAGATGTCTGGTGCCCAGTTGTCCGTGTACCCAGATGCCCGTGTGCTCAGATGTCTGGTGGACAGTTGTCCGTGTACCCAGATGTCCGTGTGCTCAGATGTCTGGTGCCCAGTTGTCCGTGTACCCAGATGTCCGTGTGCTCAGATGTCTGGTACCCAGTTGTCCGTGTACCCATATGTCCGTGTGCTCAGATGTCTGGTGCCCAGTTGTCCATGTACCCAGATGTCCGTGTGCTTAAATTCCTGGTGCCCAGTTGTCCGTGTGCTTAGATGTCTGGTGCCCAGTTGTCCGTGTGCTCAGATGTCTGGTGCCCAGTTGTCCGTGTACCCATATGTCCGTGTGCTCAGATGTCTGGTGCCCAGTTGTCCGTGTACCCAGATGCCCGTGTGTCCAGATGTCTGGTGCCCAGTTGTCCGTGTACCCAGACGTCCGTGTGCTGAGATGTCTGGTGTCCAGTTGTCCGTGTACCCAGATGTCCGTGTGCTCAGATGTCTGGTGCCCAGTTGTCCGTGTACCCAGATGTCCGTGTGCTCAGATGTCTGGTGCCCAGTTGTCCGTGTACCCAGATGTCCGTGTGTTTAGATGTCTGGTGCCCAGTTGTCCGTGTACCCAGATGTCCGTGTGCTCAGATGTCTGGTGCCCAGTTGTCCGTGTACCCAGATGTCCGTGTGCTCAGATGTCTGGTGCCCAGTTGTCCGTGTACCCAGATGTCCGTGTGCTCAGATGTCTGGTGCCCAGTTGTCCGTGTACCCAGATGCCCGTGTGCTCAAATGTCTGGTGCCCAGTTGTCCGTGTACCCAGATGACCGTGTGCTCAGATGTTTGGTGTCCAGTTGTCCGTGTACCCAGATGTCCGTGTGCTCAGATGTCTGGTGCCCAGTTGTCCGTGTACCCAGATGTCCGTGTGCTCAGATGTCTGGTGCCCAGTTGTCCGTGTACCCAGATGCCCGTGTGCTCATATGTCTGGTGGACAGTTGTCCGTGTACCCAGATGTCCGTGTGCTCAGATGTCTGGTGTCCAGTTGTCCGCGTACCCAGATGTCCGAGTGCTCAGATGTCTGGTGTCCAGTTGTCCGTGTACCCAGATGTCCGTGTGCTCAGATGTCTGGTGCCCAGTTGTCCGTGTACCCAGATGTCCGTGTGCTCAGATGTCTGGTGTCCAGTTGTCCGTGTACCCAGATGCCCGTGTGCTCAAATGTCTGGTGCCCAGTTGTCCGTGTACCCAGATGTCCGTGTGCTCAGATGTCTGGTGCCCAGTTGTCCGTGTACCCAGATGTCCGTGTGCTCAAATGTCTGGTGCCCAGTTGTGCGTGTACCCAAATGTCCGTGTGCTCAGATGTCTGGTGCCCAGTTGTCCGTGTACCCAGATGTCCGTGTGCTCAAATGTCTGGTGCCCAGTTGTCCGTGTACCCAGATGTCCGTGTGCTCAGATGTCTGGTGCCCAGTTGTCCGTTTACCCAGATGTCCGTGTGCTCAGATGTCGAGTGCCCAGTTGTCCGTGTACCCAGATGCCCGTGTTCTCAGATGTCTGGTGCCCAGTTGTCCGTGTACCCAGACGTCCGTGTGCTCAGATGTCTGGTGTCCAGTTGTCCGTGTACCCAGATGTCCGTGTGCTCAGATGTCTGGTGTCCAGTTGTCCGTGTACCCAGATGTCCGTGTGCTCAGATGTCTGGTGCCCAGTTGTCCGTGTACCCAGATGCCCGTGTGCTCAGATGTCTGGTGGACAGTTGTCCGTGTACCCAGATGTCCGTGTGCTCAGATGTCTGGTGCCCAGTTGTCCGTGTACCCAGATGTCCGTGTGCTCAGATGTCTGGTACCCAGTTGTCCGTGTACCCATATGTCCGTGTGCTCAGATGTCTGGTGCCCAGTTGTCCATGTACCCAGATGTCCGTGTGCTTAAATTCCTGGTGCCCAGTTGTCCGTGTGCTTAGATGTCTGGTGCCCAGTTGTCCGTGTGCTCAGATGTCTGGTGCCCAGTTGTCCGTGTACCCATATGTCCGTGTGCTCAGATGTCTGGTGCCCAGTTGTCCGTGTACCCAGATGCCCGTGTGTCCAGATGTCTGGTGCCCAGTTGTCCGTGTACCCAGACGTCCGTGTGCTGAGATGTCTGGTGTCCAGTTGTCCGTGTACCCAGATGTCCGTGTGCTCAGATGTCTGGTGCCCAGTTGTCCGTGTACCCAGATGTCCGTGTGCTCAGATGTCTGGTGCCCAGTTGTCCGTGTACCCAGATGTCCGTGTGTTTAGATGTCTGGTGCCCAGTTGTCCGTGTACCCAGATGTCCGTGTGCTCAGATGTCTGGTGCCCAGTTGTCCGTGTACCCAGATGTCCGTGTGCTCAGATGTCTGGTGCCCAGTTGTCCGTGTACCCAGATGTCCGTGTGCTCAGATGTCTGGTGCCCAGTTGTCCGTGTACCCAGATGCCCGTGTGCTCAAATGTCTGGTGCCCAGTTGTCCGTGTACCCAGATGACCGTGTGCTCAGATGTTTGGTGTCCAGTTGTCCGTGTACCCAGATGTCCGTGTGCTCAGATGTCTGGTGCCCAGTTGTCCGTGTACCCAGATGTCCGTGTGCTCAGATGTCTGGTGCCCAGTTGTCCGTGTACCCAGATGCCCGTGTGCTCATATGTCTGGTGGACAGTTGTCCGTGTACCCAGATGTCCGTGTGCTCAGATGTCTGGTGTCCAGTTGTCCGCGTACCCAGATGTCCGAGTGCTCAGATGTCTGGTGTCCAGTTGTCCGTGTACCCAGATGTCCGTGTGCTCAGATGTCTGGTGCCCAGTTGTCCGTGTACCCAGATGTCCGTGTGCTCAGATGTCTGGTGTCCAGTTGTCCGTGTACCCAGATGCCCGTGTGCTCAAATGTCTGGTGCCCAGTTGTCCGTGTACCCAGATGTCCGTGTGCTCAGATGTCTGGTGCCCAGTTGTCCGTGTACCCAGATGTCCGTGTGCTCAAATGTCTGGTGCCCAGTTGTCCGTTTACTCAGATGTCCTGTGCCCAGTGGTTCTGTGCTCAGTTGTCGGAGCCCCATCTGAGATTGATGCTGTGGTGTTAAAATATAATATGCAGTTGGACACTTAGCAAGATAAATACTAGATGTGAAAAACGATAAGAATTTGCGCAGACAGAAATTAAACAAAACGACAAAAGAAACTGATCGTCTTGTACTTCTTCTACCGAAAAAATAAGGCAAGCCCAGCAACTGCAATGGTAACTAGGATCAGAAACACTCTGCCCTTTAAACATAGAATGTTGCTCCCATTTTCAAGCTGAAACACAAAGATTTCTGGAATAAAATGATATTTAACAACAATACAGAACACAGGAATCATTGTTAAAAAAATTCCGATTACGGGAGAAATCTTCGTTCCGTCCAACTTCCGTTTTGAGAAGAAAATTCTCCATACAATTAAATGATGTATAAACAATAACATAGTGCTGGGGAAACTTCGAGGGGTAAAAAAAAGGTTACTGGAGAAATATTTGCTGCCGTTAGCTTCTGTTGTCGAAATGATTTGGCTCTTTTACGATTACGGGAGAAAGTTCCACTCTGTCCATCTTCCGTTTTCGGAAAATTGTCAACCTTAAAGACGAACATTTATGCAATAAAATTATATTTAACAACAATTCAGGACACAAGGGACATCGCGAGATAAAAAAAAAAGAATTGCGATTATGGGGGAAACCTTCACTCCGTCTAATTTCCGTTTTTGAAAACATTTTCGTCCGAAGACAAAAAACTTACATCTATGATCGGCAGTCTGCAAGAGAGGATTAAAAATGTTTCTGGGGATGTGTATTTTTTCCTGCAATGTCAAAGCAAAGGTTTTACGGATGTCGTGTTTGTTTGCAAGACCAAAATAAAATCTACGAAGTACGTCGCCCGTCGCTACGTTTGTGCTACGGGGGCGGGAACTCAACACGTGCAGCACATCTTATAATTTGGTGCTAAAATTTGGAATGTTATTTGCCTAACAGTCAAGATACTTCGATGAAACGAGGACCCAGCGTGGTATAACAAAAACCGGTACTCGAACCCGAGATGGGCTCGGGTTCGAGTAACGGTTTTGTTTTACCGACGACCGGCCACTGAGGCGTTACAAGCTTTCTACTAGTCCTCGTTTTCCCAGGATATGTTGTTCAATTACGCTGTTTTTTCTATGCTGAAAGCATTGAGTTCGAATCATATTCTTTAAGCATTATCTTAAGTACTTGTAAACTGAAATGCTCTAGGAACGTGAAACAAAACTATTAGTCAAAAATAAATTACCTTGTTCTGTGTTCTCATACACGGAAAGATTATGGAAACGTTCATATACTTCCGCAAATTACCAGTGTCCACATTTTCAGTTAATTCACTAGCACCCAAAGATCACTATATTTTTTCTTTAATTCCGGTTGTATGCTTCAGTCATATGACGCTTGACGTGCTGGCGTGGTCTTGATATCGTGTCCAAACATTTGTGGTATGACAAACTTAAATAATAATAATAATAATAAATGCCATTTTCTATTCTTATTGTTAGAGATCTACAGAGAAATGTAATGCAGTTGTTCAAATTGAATGCTCGATTTTGTACCAGAGCAATAGCTAACGTCTGCTCAAACAAATTCTTTCCTGTTCGTGAGGGAAAGGCTATTATCAGTCCTTTAAGGAAAACAGTCGTTAATCGTTCGCTCACAACCAAACATACTGCATCAACAAATCATGTAAACAAATGAGATTTTTCCTCATCAATGACAATCAATGACAATGTGGACATTGTAATTGATTTCTATTAATATATATACTAGCAGGCATGCTCATTCTCTGAACGATGAATCTATAAAAAAAATTTTTGAACATGAAATTAAAGAAAGGGAAAAGTAATTAAGGTAGTTCTACCTAAAATCTCTGCCTTATGTTTCCAATGGTAAAACTTCTTTACATCTTATTTTTTTGCAATTAATGTATTCCCAAGGATGAAAATTTGCACATCGATAAAACTGATTTTAAGTTATAGCATGGGATACTTAATACTTGCTGAAACATAACCATAAATATATTACAAATCAATCATTTTTGTTTGAGTAATGTTCAGACCTGTTAATAGATGGCGCGACCTGTACACTGATGGCGTCAGTAGACAAACAGATGTTAAATCGCTTAATTATGGTTATGTTTTAGCAAAATATTAAGTATCCCATGCTATAACTTAAAGTTAGTTTTATTAATTGCGAAGAAAATATGTAAAGAAGTTTTACATATAGCAGAGATTTTTTACTAGCAGGCATGCCCATAGGAAACATATAGCAGAGATTTTTATTATTATTATTATTTTTGATTGGATTGGGCTGCGAGTGGCCTAGTGGGCAACGTTCGTGACTGTCATGGAAAGGACCTCAGGTTCGATCCCAGGCAGGTCCGAACGCTCGATCCACTAAACATCCGCCGTGCGTCGGGTGGGCACGTTAAGCCGTCGGACCCCGGGTACTGCCCCCCCCCGGTAATAAATAAGGGAGTCTTCCTCCCCCTTTCTACCTCGCTTTCGTGTCATTTTCCTTTCGGGCACTGTAGCCCAAATTTCCTAGCTTCCTATTTCTAAGGGTTCTTTAAGACCTGGGGTCAGACACTCCCTTCCTAAAATCCTCGACATATGATCTGATCTTTTTTTATTGGAGGTTTAACGACCACCGTGAGCATCTCAATGGGCAGAGATTTTAGGTGGAACCACCTTAAGGGTAAGAAAAGTTATTTAAGATCCGTAGCTGTTTTACGATTTAGAACACGATCGTGACGTCATTGCATACAGTTTGACGTAAAACGGCAGCAGGCTTTGACGCCCTTAAATTTTAAATCAAAGTTCGGAATTTCTACAGCATTTCAACGTTTCTGGCATAATTATCTTTAAACCTATCAGCAGTTTGAAGAATAGATCTAAGCCACCCTTCTGAATTTTTCGGTTTTCAAACTTTTCTGGGTGTAGAAGTGGTAGAAAAATTAAAGCAGACAATATTTCTAAGCCGCCATTTCGATTTTTTCGGTTTTCGGACTTTTCTAAGTATCCGGACCTTAAAGAACTATCAGCATTTTGAAGATTAAAGCTAAGCCACCCATTTCACATTTTTGGTTTTCAGACTTTACAAGGTGCAGAAGTGCTAGAAAAATTAAAGCAGACAATACCTGTCAGCATGCCAATTTTCAGAACTCTAGGTCATTTATTTAGAAGTGGTCGAACAATTAGAGAAAAATTCAGGCAGACAATGTTCCAAAGCCGACAATTTGATTTTGCGTTTTTTTATTTTCGGACTTTCCTAGGTATAGGGACGTTTAGACCTATCAGCATACCAATTTTCAGATCTCTAGGCCATTTAGAAGTGGTCGAACAATTCGTTGGCGGAAACACTCGTATTTTCCCATGGCTTTATAGGGGTATATACTGAAGAGCAATTGAATGAGAGATACCTGTCTAGTAACGTGTAGCACCACCTTTCGACCTGATTACGGCGGCGATTCGTCTCGGCCTGAACTCGACATGACACCGAAAACGTTGGGAAGCCATACGGATCCACGACCCATGAACAAGCTCCCACAGTTCACGAAGATTTGATGGTGGGGGTCATCTCTCTCGATGGCATCCCAGATGTGCGCAATGGGATTGAGGTCAGGTAACCTAGCTGGCCAAGGAAGCGAGGTCACGTCGGTGGAGTGTTCATCCAAGCATTCGGATACAATTCGAGAGCTGCATTGTCTTGTTGGAGGATGAGGTCCCTGTGGGATTTTGAAGACGCACAAACGGGAGCAAATGGTCGTCCAGGATATACCAGTAACGTTGACCTGTGAGGGACGATGTCACACGTACCAGGGGTCCCATTTCATTCCACGTAAACAGTCTCCAGACGAGAATGCCACCCCCACCAGCTTGAAGAGTACCCTGCTGGCAAGAAGGATCCATCGCTTCATGTGGTTTGCGCCGTACTCGTATCCTGCCATCCGCATGGACCAACGTGAATCTCGACTCAACAGTCCAGGCAACATTTTCCCACATGTCTAGGGTCCAGTGGCGATGTTCCCGCGCCCATGCTAATCTTTGCACCCTGTGATGTGCGGTCAGCAGCGGCACCCTCGTGGGACGATGGCTTCTGTACCCCATAGCTAGGAGATGGTTCTGGATGGTGTGGCTGCTCACACGTTTTTGTGCACTAGCGTTAAATTGCCGAGTGATTTCTTGCACTGTGGCCCGTCTATCCGCTGTTACAATGCGAGCTAGCCGACGATGGTCCCGCTCATCCACACGCTGCTGTCCACGGCAGTTGGCCCTTGCAGGGATGGTTTTACCGGATTCGATGTACTCACGGTGCACCCGTTACACAGTGGCTCGTGAAAATCCCAGTGCCTGCACGATTTCTGAGATGGAGTTACCCATTCGTGTGGTCCCGACAATTTGCTGACGATCAAATGTGCTTAGATCCTTCGTCTTACCCATATTGCGTCCGACTCTTACTGATTCCCGTCGCGTCACTCCTTATACTGTCGGATCGCTGCATACGTCATGTCGTTTCCGTTTACAGGGCCGCCCACAGCGTCACATTTCCATAACGTTAGCTGTTTCTAATTCAAGTGCTCTTCAGTGTATGTACAGACATCAAAAAAAAAAGGAGCCACCCCTCTCCCCCTTAACTTTGGAACGGTTTGCCGCATATAAACAAGTAAGGTACCGTTGGAAAGGACTCGCAGGGAACTATCACATGATGCGAAGAAGCATGCTAATTAAGCTAATTAACATGTTAATTAGCACACTATCTCCGAATGTTTCCATAAAAAGGACATGTTATTTTATTTTATGCGCATTTTATTTAGCACATGAAAAAAACCCTAAATCTTAAATATCGTCTAAATCGGATGATTCATAGCGAAGATATTTGCAAGTAAAGTTAGAGGGACCACCGATTACTAATTTGGATAAGCGCTGGTTTATGATTATTCGTCCAAGAAAGGCGCGTATAATGTCGGATAGTTGCAGGGTACTCCGTGGTAAACGCATATACGGTCCCTTATGTGACGCCTCCTTTACGAACAAAGAGAAGTGTTGTTAAAAAAGATGTCTTTTGTGTTTATAATTCCATCTATCCTGACAAAAGCTGATGCTTGGCGACAATTTTACAGCTTTATTCTGCATTTTAACTTCGAATATTTCGTTTTATTTTCAATTTGCTGTTAGAAAGTTTGATTCAACAGTTTCTTAAGGACCACCTTGAAATATGCAAAATTTTGAAAAAATATTGACTTTTTTTTTGCATATAAATAAACTTTGAACATTTTTCTAGCAGAATTCAATTACGTTAATAATTTCCCAAGTTACTGTCTTTAAAATTGAACACAGTAAGGAAAATCGAAACCGGAAGTACAGTGCCGAGAACAATTAGTGTGACGTGCTCCCAAAGATGGCCCTCACGGTTCTGTGACCAATCGTCATGAAATGACAGAGGGCGCTGGCATCGGAAGTTACGTTAGGATGCTTCATCGGCTTCATGCTATTCAATGGTGGGAAGTTTGTTTGCCAAGGATTTGCTGCCTTACGAAACTTCAAATTTTCACAAAACAAAGGTTAGTGGAGGGAAATCTTTTTTGGCAGTATCTTTGCTAATTCGTTTTGGCTCGATCATAACAGTAATACACTAGGTAATTCAACGTTGATCACTAAAACGCAATAGGCTTATTCGGGTGTTAGTGTGCTAGTTTTATTCAACTGTGGATTGTTTATAACGAAATTTATTTCCGAAATTAGTAATTTTTATTTGTGAAGATGTAGAAGTTGATCAAGTATTGGCTGTCACGCGTTAAACCTACTGTGTGGTTAAACTTAAGTGCAGTACTGAAATCGACTGCAACAGTTATAAGATCATAGGGAAATAATGTCAGCTATGAAAGGACTGGGAAATTCTGTATTAGCAAATAATAAAAAACATTGAAAACGGAAAAGTAAAGCAGATGTTTTGTGCCAGGATGTAATATATAAATCCTGCAAAAATAAAATATCACTCTTTGCTGTCCCCAAAATTCCTGATATGTTGAGCAAATGGGATAAGGAAATTCCCAGAGCTGATAAGAAACTTGATGAAAGTTGTGTTGTATGTGCCTTGCACTTTGAATCTGAATTCATGGAGGTGCATTATTGTTCCATTATTCAAGGTAAGGAAGTTCTAACATACCGAGACAAACCATTACTCAAGCATGACGCCATACCTACTATTTTCCCAAATTTAAAAGACATTTAAAAGGGCGAACGACTAATTTTTCCAATTTTTAAGGGAGGGGGGACATGCGCTACTGTGCCTTCCCCACGTTACGCCTGTGTGTATGCTACATTAATAATTTCCTTAATTTTTAGGGTAAAAATAGTTTACAGGAACTGCATAGAATTATCCCATTTAGACAGACTCCATGAACACCCACTTCTTAATTTTTACCTTATTAAACTTTTTGCTTAAGGTGCAAAAGAATTTTCCTCTCTTCACTACAAACCTATTTGAATAGTAAATTTAATCACATAATTATTATAAGGTGAAGAAAAGTAAAGAAAAATGTTATAATTATTTTTCTTTAAAAGAATGTCATCATATACATTCAGTTTTTGTATATTTACTTCTGTCCAGTATGATTCATTTTGTTTATCGTATCACAGGCAAAGTTTTTTTAGGAATGATTTTTATAAATGGATTACAGTTAGTATATTATTAGAAAATAGACCAATTTTAAAAATAGTAATCGCATTTTTTGTATTCTATTTTCAACTCATTAAAAGGCTTCTTTTCAAAGCCAACTAAATGGAAAGTTTCAATATTTATTTTGATCCCATGTTCTTACCAAGAAATTCAGTCACTCATTGCTGAAAAATGAAGTACATTATTAAATAACTTATAAAATGTTTAGGTTACTGAATTTTAAGACATTATTGGAACGCAAATTATAAAGCCTATGTCTCATTGAGAAAATATTTCCCCTTTTTTTTCCGGTAAGGTTTTGAGGGGCAAAACATTTTCCTTTTTTTTTTATTTTTACTTTATACTGTAAGTTGATGTTTCAGTGATTGTAAACTGCATATTGGTCTCCAGTGTTTTTGCATAATGTAACCCATGTATGATTCTAAAACTTCCGAAATATCTAACATTAATCTTGACGTAAGCACAATGCAAAGCTTAACTTAAACTACGATACCCTCATTAATGAATCTTAAGCACCCCGTTCGTTCTTTTTTTGGGGGGGGGGGGGGTGAAAGAGGTGTGGCGATTATTTCGTATATACTTAAGTTATCTGCTTATAAAATATCGTTCAAGGAGTACACATAATACTGACGAGCTGGGTGTGTGTCATAGAAAGATGTGCGTTTTCGTCGTCCTTCCTCCCTGAAAAGCGACGTGACATCCGATGGCAGCGCCATCTACCGCTTTCATGATTGCGGGCAGCAAGTTTTTCTGCGAGCACGACACACTAATTCTTCTAGGCACTGTACCGCAAGTGAATTAGCCTTTAAACCTACGTCAGTTTGCTGACAGTTTGGCTGCATAATCTATGCCTCTTTGTCAGTTTTCCAAATATTTGTAATTTATTTTACAATTTCAAACCTGGCAACACTTTCTGAAAACCCTTATCCGTAATTGTAGCGTCAATTGCGATGTTTCTTTAGTTTGCAAACCAAGCGATCACTGTTCATTAAGCGTTTCTTTTACACTATTTTTACAGCATTTGTGCTTCGCAATTTTATTTTCTTCCCTCAGTGTTTTAGTATCATTTATCTAAAGTTTTTATCCTGTATTACGGCTAAATTTTGCTCTCAAAGGAGTAAAAAACGAAGTTTCTAGGGTAACCGCTACACATCTGCTGAGCCTGTTTCAGAGCATAATGTCAACAGTGACGATCTACAAACACATTTTGATGACGCAAAAGCTCCTAATTCATCACCCATTTCAGTTTGTTCCTCAAACTCCTAAAACAACAGAATAGTGTTCTAGGTACATATTGATTGATATGAAAATTCTTAGTAGCATATTTGTGTCTAACCAATCAATTATAATTTGTCGCTAACCAATCCATTATAACCATCACATTGAATAATGGTTATAATGGATTGGTTAGTTTTGGACTCATTGGGTAGTTCTCAAGGACAATAAACTCTGAAAGGCTTTGGTCATTTGGATTGTCAGCGTTCCGTGAAAGCACAAAATGCCTCAACACCTGCTTCTAAATTGCAAAGAAAGAAAAATAGAACCAGCAGAAAGAAAAAAAACAAGAAATCCACCTTGATACTAAAGGTGAAACCTACAAAAGTGGGAGTGGGGATGGGGTTTGAGGACCTTTGAAAATTACAGTTACTTTTTCAGAGCCACTGAGCTTTTCGTTTTGCGTTTTCTCAATATTGAAAATATGACTTTTCATCGTGATTCCAACATTAATAACTTGAGAACTATTTATGTATGAAACTTCAAATTTTGACAGCATATTTATCAATACTTTAGCTGTGCAATGAACTAAAATGAAGACTGTAGCATGATTACTTTTTTTTTTAGGGAAAAATGTGTTCCTGATAAATACACTTTTTTAAAGATTTGAATACGTCCTGTATATATAGAAGTATTACTTTGAATTCCATTTCACTAACTTCATTGATTTAGTTTATTGCATTCACGACATTCTAATGAGCATTTTGGCACTTTTCTTAATTAAATACACCAAAAAGTTTAAGAGATTTTAATGTTTTCGTAAAATGAATAAATTTAATTTTATTAAATTTAAAGTTAAATAATGTCATTAATTTTTTTCTTCTTTATTATTTTTTAGTTATACATGTTGCACATAATCTGAAAATGTTAAATGAATTAAATAAAAATAATTAATACAGACATATAACGTGGACCAGGAACATCAAACGAAGATCTTCGCTCTTTCCACGTTTATAAGTGATTCGCGGAAAAATTATCATTGGCCGACACCGGGAGTCGAACCCAGGGTCTTCCAGTTACGCGCCGGATGCATATCCGGCGCGTAAATGGAAGACCCTGGGTATTTGGAGTGATCAAAGATTTTCAGGGTCTTCCATTTACGCGCTGGATAGCGGAAGCATATCCGACGCGTAAATGGAAGACCCTGGGTTCGACTCCCAGTGGCGGCCAATGAGAATTTTTCCGTGACTCACTTATAAACGTGGAAAGAGCAAAGATCTTTGCTTGATGAATTAAATAAAAAATAAAGAAAAAATGATTTACGGTGGTGAACTACCTTAACGTCGTTCAGATCAGTAAACTTTTTGATATTGCATGCCTTACAGCATCGGTGAGGAATATTTCTTTAATTTCTGCTTTATTTACAGAGTTAGTCATCAGCATTTTGCACTTAGTCTGTTTAAAGTATTGATTCTAAAATATCCGATCACCTATGTTGGTGGATGCAAACGGCGTCATAAAATTTATAATTAGTGCATAAAAAATGCTTGTGGTTTGGGACATTGTTAGTCAGTGGATTAAAGAAACACTCACGAGAGAGATGCCAGATCACACACACTAATACTGAGATCAGATGGGATATTATGAATATTTACTACACATCAAATAGGCATCCATACCAATCCTACTATTTTCCGCTTTTAACGCGAAGTACATGAGTAGTATAGAAAGGAGGTTTTAATGACAAAGGAAGCTCCCCACGGCTCCCCACGGCTCCCCACTACTGCCCACGTGCTCACCCCAACCCCGCCCACTGCGATCCACGTACTGACAGATGTGTTCAATCATGACGTCAGTCTCCGCCATTTCTTTTTCCACGTGTTCTTTCCGACAATTTTGTGTGCCACGTGTTTTGAGATGAGTCATCGTTCCTTCCGACCATGCCATTTTGCATGCCACATGTTTTGGGATGAGTCACTGGGTGACATCGCCGTGCTATCAAGCAATACTATGACATCACCGATACAGGTGATGTCATAGTATTGCTTGCTAGCATGTCATAGTACATCATAGTATTGCTTGCTGGAGGACAAAGCAAATTAGGAGTTGACGTCATTTGAGATTCTGTTAGACACATTAAGCTCCAAGACTGATTTTTTTTTCAATAACTTGATCATTTTGCAACGAATTTATTCCTTATTTTTTCCCCATAATTTCCCATTTTATATACATAATTTTTCAACGTAACAATTTTTTTTATTTTCTTTGAGGAGATTTCACGCTTTTTAAACGGACGAACCAACATAAAGACGTTTCCCAAAAGTTTTGTGCTGCAGGCATAATCTTAAAGCACGATTGTTTATTAATGTATTTACGTGTTCATGGCATTTTCTGTTACATTTTTTAACATTGTATCTTTTTCCACCATACAAAGCCGCCATGTTTTATACATAGTTAAAATATTTTTTTTATGCTTTCGTATTTTTTTTAATTTCTTCATGATTAATCAGTGAAATGTACCTTTTAATGAATTATCTTAATCTTTTTTTCTAAATGTTTGCGTACTCGTTAAACTTCTCGATGTACCAACATTATTTTCTTTTCTTACTTTTCAAACTAACAACTACTTTTATCGAGGCTTTATTTTTTCTGATTTAAACAAGCAAACGTTTCTTCATTATTATTTCTCTTTCCTATGCAAGCAACTTTTCTTACTTGCTTCTAATGTATGACTTAATCAGGTTTTCTATATAGCTGTTTCATGTTTGTGCAAGAAATATACAGATCTATAGCAGATATACATAAAATTTGTTCGTAACAGTATCTTTTTTTTCTGATTTAAACCAACATACGTTTCTTAACGACTTGATATCTGTTCTACAAGATGTGACGAAACTTCAGATTTTTAATTTTTTCCCTCTGAAACTGTTTTTTTCTTTTTCTTACTTGCTTTTAATGTATGGTTTAATCTATTTTTCTATCTCGCTTTTCTATGTGTGTACAAGAAATATATGGATCTATAGTAGTTAAAATTCGATTGAAACAATATTTTCTTCATTCTTACTGTATTTTTCCACTTTTTTCATCTATAGTAGTTAAAATTCGATTGAAACAATATTTTCTCCATTCTTACTGTATTTTTACATTTCTTTCTAACAGACGTTTTTTCTTCTCAATTCCCGCTATCTAACTTAATCTATGTTTTGAATATCATTCTATGTTTGCGTATTCGTCCATTATTTTATTTCAAACTTTGCAAACTGCCTCATACTTATATTCTGTCTTTATTATTATTTTTTTTTCATTTCAACCAACGTTTCTTAACGACTTGAATTTCCGGATGTTACAAAACTTCAGATTTATTTTTTCTCCTCTTACACTATTTCTTTCTTACTTGCTTTAAATATGACTTAATTTATTTTTTTACATCGCTGTTTCATGTATGTACGAGAAATATACATATCTATAGCAGTTAAAAATTCGATTGAAACAGTATTTTCTTTATTCTTACTTTATTTTTACATTTCTTTCTGACAATTTTTTTTTCACATTTTCCCCTATTTAACTTAATTTTGTGTTTTTGAATATCATTCTATGTTCGCGTATTCGTCCATTGTTTTGTTTTTTTCTAACTTTACAAACTAACAGCTATTTTTATTCAGACTTTGTTTTTTCATTTCATTTCAATCAACGTTTCTTAACGACTTGATATCA
The DNA here is from genome assembly GCA_039090855.1 of Macrothele yani. Lineage (NCBI taxonomy): Eukaryota > Metazoa > Arthropoda > Arachnida > Araneae > Macrothelidae > Macrothele > Macrothele yani. Next base: position 30,081,189 of record CM077000.1, read on the forward strand.
CAAGATGTAGCAAAACTTCAGATATATTTTTTGTTTCTTCATGTAACGTAATGTTTTTTCCACACTCACTTTTAAGTATTCCTAAAAGCTTACATTTATGAGAAATATACAGATCTGTAGTGGTAGAAATTGGACTGCAACAGTATTTTCTTTATTCCAACTTTACTTTTCTATTTCTTTTCAACAAGCGTTTCTTCATTACTATTTCTTTTTCATATATAAGCAACTTTTCTTTCTTGCTTTTAATGTATAACTTAATAAAATTTTCTGTCTTGCCTTTTCATGGGTATACGAGAAATATACAGATCTATGACAGTTAAAATTCGATTGTATTAGTATTTTCTTTACTATGACTTTATTTTTTCATTTCATTTGAGTAAACGTTTCTTAACAACTTGATATTACAAGATGTACCAAACACTTCAGAATTTTTGCTTCCCTCACTTTCCATCTCACCTTTAAGTATTCCTAAAAGCCGCATGTATGTGAAAAATATATATTTTTTCATTCTATCCTAATTTGCAATACTTTTCTTTAACTGACCCAACAGAAAAAGCATTCATTTTCAAGATATTAACTTAATCTATTTTTGAAATATCATTCTATGTTAACGTATTCGTCCATTTTTTTTCCAACTTTGCAAACTCTTGCATACTTTTATTATGACTTTATTTTCTCATTTCATTTCAACAAACGTTTCTTAACGACTTCATATCGCAAGGTGTGACAAAACTTCAGAATTTTTGTTTCCCTATATAGCATATTATATATTTTTCGAACTCATTTTTAAGTATTCCTAAAAGCTTGCATGTATGTGAAATATGCATACTTTTCTTTTACTGACCCAACAGGAAAAGCATTCATTGTCAAGACATTCATTCTAAAGCATTCTTTCTTATGCTAAAATTTATATTCTTTGCGATATATTTTCTGTATATTTTTTCTAAATCAATAGAAAAAACATTCATTCTGGAGACATAGAGACCAAGTCCGTACTTTCACTAAACATCATATTCTTAGCAAACATTTTTTTCTCTACGTAGCAATTTCCTAGTTCACCAGAAAAACAGCTATTCTGAACATGTAGCTAAAATACCGAATGTCTCCAAACAAATGTAATCATTTTTAAAGAAATACTTAGTTCTTTTCTCTGTGTAACGACTTAATCTATTTTTCGAAAAAACTGCTCGACGTTTACGTATTTGTTTAACTTTGCTTTGCACCTGCTTTACACTAGTAGTATAAAAGGACCGATCCGGCAGCAAGGAGCAGCTCCTTCTAGAGAAGGAGCAAGGGGCGTGGCTTGCGGCAGAAGGATGGGGGCGTGGCGTGTGACCGAAGGATGTGGGGGCGTGGCAGATGACGCTAGTGCGTTGGGTCGATATGCTGCCCCCTAGCGGTGCTTCTTGGAACTTTATTATTATGTTAGATCTTTGTTTTTAAGTGATGGCAACGACCGAGTGGGGGAAAGGAGATGTGCTGCCCCCTAGCGGTGCTTCTTGGAACTTTTAATTGACCTTTGAGAGATGGCAACGACCGAGTGGGAGAAAGGGGGTGGATATAGGGGGATGTCAACTCGATGTGCTGCCCCCTAGCAGTGCTTTTTGGAACTTTTAATGGATCTTTGAGAGATCGCAACGATCGAGTGGGGGAAAGGGGGTGTACGTTGCCCCCTAGCAGTGCTTCTTGGAACTTTCGATGTATCTTTGAGAGATGGCAACGACCGAGTGGGGGAAAGGGGATGTGTGCGTTGCTCCCCTAGCGGTGCTTTTTGGAACTTTTCTCGGGAGATTTATTGGACGTTGACAAATTTTGGGGAAGTCTTTCCAATATTTATTTATTTTTTTATTTTCTCGGGAGATTTACTGGACTTTGTCAAATTTTTGAAGGAAGTTTTTTTGTCGTTTCCAATTTTTTTTACTCATATTTTTTTTGTCCTATTTTTTCTCTCTAATTTATTTTATTAAATTTATATTTTCAGGAATTCCCTGAGGTATTATAATTTTTATAGAGGTTGCAGTATTTTTTTATTTTCTCGGGAGATTTATTAGACTTTGTCAAATTTTTGAAGGAAGTCTTTCCAATATGTTTTTTTTTATTAAATTTATATTTTCAGGAATTCCCTGAGGTGTTATAATTTTTATAGACGTTGCATTATTTTTTTTAATTCTTATATTTGTCCTCCCTCCAATTTTAATTTAGGCGAGGAAAGGCTTTGTTTGAAAAGATTTCGTTCCCGTTGATTCATGTTCCGCCATTTTAGTTTCACCACGTTGTCATTTTGTTAGCCATGTGTTTTGGGATGAGTCACAATTTTCTCTTTGACTCAGAAAATTTTGTATGACATGTGTTTTGGGATGAGTCATTATGATGAGTGACGCATTCGTGATAGCAGACATGACATCAGCCAACGTCGTTTTCTCCTCAGCGGGGTCGGCTTTATTTATTTTTTTTATTTTCTCGGGAGATTTACTGGACTTTGTCAAATTTTTGAAGGAAGTTTTTTCAATCGAAGCATTTCCTCAAATTTGTTTTATTAAATTTATATTTTTAGAACTCCGTGAGGTGTTATAATTTTTATAGACGTTGCATTATTTTTTTCATTCTTATATTTTTCTTCCCTACAATTTTAATTTAGACGAGGAAAGGCTTTGTTTGAAAAGATTTCGTTCCTGTTGATTCATGTTCCGCTATCTTTTGTGAGCCATGTGTTTTGGGATGAGTCATCATTTTCTCTTTGACTCAGAAAATTTTGTATGACACGTGTTTTGGGATGAGTGACTATGCCGGATGACGCATGTCGTGATAGCAGACATGACATCAGCCAACGCCATTTCCTCCGCGGGGTCGGCGGTTGACGTCATTTGAGATTCTGTAGACACATTAAGTTCCAAGACTGATTTTTTTTTCAATAACTTGATCATTTTGCAACGAATTTATTCCTTATTTTTTCCTCATAATTTCCCATTTTATGTTCATAATTTTTCAACGTAACAATTTTTTTATTTTCTTTGAGGAGACTTCACGTATTTTCAACCGACATACCAACATAAAAACGTTTTCCAAAGTTTTGTGCTGCAGACATAATCTTAAAACACGATTGTTTATCAACGTATTTACGTGTTCATGACATTTTCTGTTACATTTTTTTAACGTTGTACCTTTTTCCAACGTACAAAGCCACAATTCTTATGCATAGTTAAAATATTTATTTTTTTATTTTTTCGTATTTCTTCATGATTAATCAGTGAAATGTACCTTTTAACGCATTATCTTAATCTTTTTGTTCTAAATGCTTGCGTACTCCTTAAACTTCTTGATGTACCAACATTATTTTATTTTCTAACTTTTCAAACTAAGAACTACTTTTATCGAGGCTTTATTTTTTCTGATTCAAACAAGCAAACGTTTCTTCAATATTATTTCCGTTACCTATACAAACAACTTTTCTTACTTGCTTTTAATGTATGACTTAATCTGGTTTTCTATATAGCTGTTTCATGTTTGTGCAAGAAATATACAGATCTATAGCAACTAGCTATGCATAACATTCGTTCGTAACAGTATCTTTTTTTTTTTTTTTCCAGATTTAAACCAACACACGCTTCTTAACGACTTGATATCGGTTTTCTGGGGAACCTTTCCTTTTCCTTCATTCAATTTTATTCCAGATCATGAGACGAGGAAATGCTTCTTTAGAAACGATTTCGTTCCTGTTCGCAGTAATTATTGGATTTTGACAAATTTTTTGTGAAACGACTTCATGCTAATTCTGAGCCTTTCGCCTTTACAATATTATTTTCTCGTAATTTTTTCGTGTGTTCAAGAACTCTACAGGTCTTTCACAGTTAAAATTCTGGTAAAACTATATTTTCTTACTTTATTTAGCATATCATTATAGCTTCCCAATTTTCGCTATTTTACTTCATCTTTTTTGAAATTTAGTAAAACTTTTCAGTATGTCAATAATTTATTTCTTACTTGGCCAAACTTAAGACTCCTTTTATTTAGACTATTTTTTTCATTTCATTTCAGCAAAATGATTATTTTAGATGTTGCAAATCATCAGGTTTTTTTGTTTCCTTATATATCATATTTTCCAACTTGCTTTTAAAGTATTTCTCAAAGCTTGCATGTATGTCAAATACGCATTTTTTTAATCCTTCCCTAGTTTGCTATACTTTTTCGTGGACTGCCCCAACAGGAAAGCATTCATTGTCAAGGCATGAAATCTAAAACCTTTTTTCTTACGATAAAATTTGTATTCTTTGGGACATGTTTTCTGTATATTGTTCTGTCTCGTCCGAAAAAAACATTCATTCTGGAGGCAAAGCGAGTAATTCCGTTCTTCCACTAAACATCATTTTTTTACGTTTTACTAACTCACCACCCCCATAGCGAAAATAAAGAAATACTTACTCTGTTCTCTACATATCGACTCAATCTATTTCTTTTCGAAATGCTGATCATGACATTTCAACTAAAATTTCATACTTTCACCAAAAATCATATTCTTAAACGAGCTATTTTTTACACAATTATTTCATGTATAACTAAATTTTTGTTGTTTACTCACCTCATAAAAGTCAATAAGAACTCCCCTAATCTCATTCCTTTCCCTCATTTAGTTCGCTTAAATTGAGATGTTTCAAAATTTCACGTATATTTCATTCCCTTAATGTCCAGTTCTCCCGTGTCTGCCCCTTCATTTTTAACTTCTGTGCATGACGCATTTTATCTTTAGACGTTTAGTTTCATTAACATTTTCTTTCGTTTTAATTAGGTTTTCATTATCGTATTTCTTATTCATTGTCTCAGCAGAAAAATCTTTCATTCTGGAGACATAGCGACTAAGTCCGTACTTCCTCTAAACATTTTTTTTTTCACATTTTACTAATTGTTCAGAAAAGCAGTTGTTTCCAAACTCCCATAGTGAAAATATCGTATACCCCTTATAGTACTTATTATATTTTTCCTTCTGTTCAGTGTTGTATGATTCTTCAAACTTTGGTTTATTTTTATGAAACTTCTTTTTTTCTTAGTTTTTTTTTCTGATTCAAACTTTCAATCTTTTCCTATCGATGTAATTACTCTTATTTTCCCATTCGACTTTACTTTTGAGCAGAAATGTATCTAAAATCTTCAGATGTATTTTAGTCTACAAGGCCGATTCTTCCCTGTTTCAAATAAAGTCATTGTAGGATTTTAGTGTAAATGCTCCTAAATCTTTAGAACTTACTTTTCATAGTTAGATACAAATTCCTCGAGGTTTCCATGAAAGAAGCGTGTTTTTACGCTCTCTCCAGTGTGTGAGCTTTCCCCAAGAAATTAACTTTGAATTCCCCCTTGTTTCTGTCGGAAACTGACAATCTCCTGCAACTGTTTTCACGCGTCTCTTGCTTACAGGAAAACCTCATATGGCATGAAATCACTTTGCTTGGGAGATTAAACTAAATTCTGGTTTTGAACTTTGAATGCAAACTCAAGCTCGCAAAAGCATAGTTTTCTGAGCAAACTTAAACTGTCTAAGATGACAAAAATCTAAAACTGCTGACTCAATGGGACAGAGCGTTTGAACTTTGCCGTTAATTCACCATTTAAGAGATCCGTCGTGAACCACTAGAAGGGAAGTAAGCAGACCCTGATTTAGTCCACTGTTTCCAAGGAAGGTAGAAAGCTAGTGTCGTAATTCAAAAGCTCTTAACTCAAGCCTCCCCAGGATTCAGTTTCGGACGAACGAATACTCAGATGTCCATGCTTAGACATTGAAAAATTGCTTCAGACAAATATTTTCTTACTTAAAGTGCTTCAATTCAGAATTTGTACTATTTAAGATTTTCCTTAGTCAATATTTTTTCTATCTTAAAAACTTCTAAAGGGTTGATTTTGAAAAAAACGAGTTCTCATAAAAATGTAAAATTTCCTCAGATTGTATGAGGAACCAAAAAAAAAAATTGATGAAGCTTGGACGTTAACCATTCCAACCATTTCTTTCTCTTCATGTTTCATTCCATAAACTTTCTTCAAATTCCTATATGTCCAAGAATTTTGTTAAATGTCCAAGTTCGACTCCCCCAGAAATTTTCTGAAAATGATATTCTGGATTTTTTTAAAAGAGAAACTAAGAATCCCTTCACTGAAACAAGAAATTCATATTCAAAGCATTACATCCCTCTTTCTACTTCAAATACTCTATTTGTAAATCTAAGGAAGTTTTTTTCTTTAATATTCATATATTTTTCCCTCTAACTTTAGAAGATATTGTCCCAAAATGTATGTACATATTACGATAGTAAAATATCTTACTACTTACTGCTTGATGTTCAATTCACTTCACACCGTCTTAAGGAAATTCGTTCATTCTCTCATAACACATAGACATGTTATTTTTCTTTCCATTCACTTCAAAGACTCAATTGAGATCAACCTAATGGAGTCCTTTGAGAAAAACTTTCATAGGAAAGCATAAATTTGCCTAAAAACTACACTAAAAATAAACAAATGTTGAAAGTTCCTGTACAAGAAGGAAATTCTGTTGTAACTTCTAAACGAAAAAAGACAAATTCTAAGAAAATATGTAAAAATGTTCGTTGGATTCCATATTAAAAAAAATTAGTTGAAGAAAAGTGTCATTCTTTTTTTTCGGAACAGTTCATTCTTTCCTAGGGTTAAAAATGGAACACTTCATTTTTCTTAGTAGACAATTTTGAGAAAACACATTTCATTAAAAGCAGGGAAATTCCCATAGAATAACATGGGAAAACTAGTATGCATAAAAAGACTGTTTCGAAACGAGTAAAAATCTGTTGAAGTTCTTTTTCGAAAAAGTTGGAAATGGAATGAAGTAAAAACAGTCACAGCAAGTTCCTGAAAGTTGAAAATTGGATGTACTAAAAATGTCTAAGGAAAGAAATTTCTATAAAACACAGACTGTTTAGTTTTTCCAGGCTAGGGGGTCTTCAGTGAGAGCGCTTTTTTTTTCAACTCAAAGAATAAAGCGAGTCAGTTTGAAACATTTCAAACTCCCCGAAATTAAGCTGTGTACTCTGGTTTCGACTCAATACTGTAAAGCATTGCTCTCAGACCAGTCGGAATTCCGCCCCGATTGGTTGCCTAATGGAAAACATCAGACCCCTTTCCAACAACAATCCCCAAATATCCTTAAGAAAAGTCTAGCAAAAAAGCACTAGTTCACCATTAAAACAATTGGATTCATTCTGTTACTGTTTTAAACATTTCAAAAAAAGAAGTTTACATTCTCACTTTTACTTTAAAAATCTTGAAAGCTTAAATTTTGACCCATTTAAAAAAAAATTCACTTAAAATTTAATTTAAAAAAATAATAATTACTCTTTAAATTTATGTCTTAAAACTAAAAAATATTTACGCTTAATATTTCAATAAATAATAAATATTCACAAACTCCCCTTCTACCTTGCCCATTTAAAAAAAATAATTCTGAATTTATATAATCGAAATCATTACTTCTCCAAATAGTTCTTTTCCCCTGATTGTAGAGAAGAACTCTTCTGAAATCTTCACTTTTCCACATGTGTTCATAAAAGCTTGAGCTACTTCCTTAGGATTCAACAAGGTTGGTTGGTTGGTTGGTTGTTGGATTTTATTGGCGCAAGGGCCAGGTTTGGCCAAAGAGCGCCAGACCAAGAACTATCAGCCACAGATTTTTAAAAAACGTGGAAAATGATTAAGAGCAGACAGGCTTGGTAAAAGTTGAAAAAGAGTATGATGAAAGCTGTGAAGACAAGGTAGTTAATTAGGTTTATATAAAAATTTATTAATTGACTATTATAATTATAATTTTTTTTTTTTTTTTTTAAACAGAACTACACAAAGGATGAGTCACTCTCCTCCCCCCACACTCTCCTGCAATGCTGGCAGAGGGCGGGGACGAACTGTCACTCTCTTCTCCCCCATGTTCCTCTGCAATGTTGTTTGAGGCTGGGGACGAACTGTCACTCTCCTCCCCCTATGTTCCTCTATAATGTTGGTTGAGGGTGGGGACCTCGCTGAGGCCGAGACAGTTGGATGGACACTGCACACCTTTGCGGATTGAGGGCCGGGTCGTCCGCACGTGCAGGCTTCCTGCTTTAAACTGGAAGAGAGGGTCGGCTGCAAAAGAGAAGGCCCAGAATCAGGTAGTCGAAAAAATCGCGAGCTCGGGAAAAACACCTGTGTCGCTTGGTCAGCTGTAGATCGCTTGGCAAGCGCTGCGAGAGCTACAGGGCGCGGAACAAAGGACTGCACGGGTTGTGGCAGAGACTTAACAACTGCGGCAAAACTACGCTGTCGGGTGTTGGGAATACCCAACTTGGCTTTGGCAGCAGGGTACGAGAGGCCTTCCAGGGTCTTGAGGCGCTGGATCGCCATCTCGTCCTTCCATTTCATACAGTTGCGGGAGTAAGCTGCATGGGCCTCACCGCAGTTAACACAGCAGGCCGCAGAAGTGCAACCTTCCCCGTCATGTTCACCGGAGCCACAATTAGCGCAACGAGCGGAACTCTTACAGAATCGTTGTGAATGCCCGTACCTCTGGCACCTGAAACAGCGCAGAGGACTGGGAATGTACGGGCGAACTGCACAGACCAAGTAGCCTGCTTTGATTTCTGTCGGAACTTTCAGGGGAGTCAAAAGTCAAGATGACATTTTTTGACTTAATCATGGAACCATCACGCCGGAACATCATACGACGTGCAGCAATAACACCTTGATCAGCAAGTTCAGTCACGAATTCGTCTTCACTGCAAGGCAAGAGATCAAACTCCGAAATAACACCCCGAGAGGTGTTAAGAAACAGGTGAGGTGTCACTTTCACAGGAATGCCTTGAAGACTAGTGAGGTTCAGAAAAGTGTTACTCTGAGAAACACTGCAAGTTTGGACAAGCAGGTCCCCAGAGCGAAGCTTCCTCACAGACTTCAAGGGGCCAACCGCAGCGTCCAAAGCTTTAGAAATGAAAAGGGAGATCTGGTGGACAGTCTCTCATTCGGATCGATGGATTCTACAAGCAAGTGAGTAGCATGCGTAGTCACAGCAATTGAGGGGAGACGACGCTTCGGAGCGACTGGTACAGCTGCCGAAGAAGAGGTTCCACATTCTTGGTCCAGATCATGGTCTAAAGATCTTTTAAGGGTATGAGACTTGGTAGGTTGAGAAGACGAAGGAGAGTCGTTGTCAACGATCATTTGCTCAGGTGACTTGAATTTGGAGCGTTTGTTTTTGGGTTTACCCATGGAAAAAGGAGAAGGATTCGTCTGCAGACTACTCCACCCACCACCGAGCCCTACAAGGGAGAACTGGAGGTCTGCAAGCCAAGAAAATGACGCTGGACACAGTTCTGGAGCTTATACGTTGCAGATATAGTCCGTTGGCTGTGATCCACACGCACTCGGCGGACACTTCGGCCTCCGGGTACCGTCATGCCAACGCCTTTGGCATGATCCCACAGCCCCCGGGCTCACCCTGCCGTGCTATACGACAAAAAAGCCGCTAAAGCCCTGCACACAACTTGGTACAAGACTTCTGACTAGAGGTGGGTTAGTCTCTAGCCTCCCGTTTACAGCGAAGCCGGGGTCGAAGAGGAGTGTTGGCACACAGGAGGCACTTAACCGGTCTCCTGCGACCTCAGCCGCCAGACATCCCATTTCCGCCTCACGGGTCTCCGCACGCGGCAAACATGCAGGTAGGTCTAGCACCCAAACCAGCTAAAAGGAAAAAAAAAGAAATCCAAAGAAGACAAATCCTGGCAGGGAACCTAAACGGAATCTCAGCAACCTACGAACTGAGCGGTTAATATAAATCAGTTAGTGGTGGAGGGTAACAAAACCACAAGACCGGGGTGTTAGTACATAACGTGGTAGCGATTAGGTAGAGAATACAACACGGGCAACTAGCCAGTGGAGAAAATAAATAAAAACGAAAAAGCGAGACACAAGACCAGCTCGGGAACGTGGGGCCGCGACTCCCCAACAGCTGGATGAACAGCCGTCCCTGCAAACACCAACAGCACCAAAATAAGAAAAAAACAAGCTGTGGCATGACATCAGATGTTGACCAGTCACAAGGTCAGCTCGGGCCGTGGGGGCGCCGCTCCCCAAATAACTGGAAAACCAGTTATCCCCGTGCGGAGCGGATTCAACAAGGCCACAGCGTTCTGGAAACTTGAAATCGCTTTCCTGTTCCACTCAGTGGTTAGGCATGGAGGATGCATCTCAATAGGTGGAAGTACTTCCGAAATGCATTCGCGACATCTACATACCTTCAGGATGCTCTCCCCGATTAAATTTTTTAAACATTCAATTAAATTGTGTCTAAGTTCACACTCCTCAATCGATGTACTTTGAAACTTTCGGGATTCTCCGAGTACGATTTTTTGGAATTCTGAACCCATTAACAATTCCTGGATGCTGTCCGACACGCCATCCAAAATAATTTGGAGTTTCTTAAACTGCTTTCTGGTTAATGCAACTCCTGTTGTTAAGTGAAAAATCCGGAACCAGAATTTGAAAGACTTGAAGACTTCTTACTTTATTCAAACTTAGAACAGAACTAAAATTCGCGCAGCGTTTCCTTTGCATACTGTAACCAACACATGACCCTTATCACCACGTGGTGATTGATGTGTCACGATGCGTCAGCACACTAACTGCACGATGACTGTTTCCTTATCTGGTCATCTCGCAACGACCATGCTATTGATTCTAATCAGGCAAAGCTAACTTCAGCTTGAGAGATAAACGAAAGGATTTCATTATAACTTTCATATCTTGAGAGAATAAACTAAAAAAATCTTCATAGAGTGCATATTAAGAGTAAAGAAATTCTTCAAGGCTGAATTTCCACTAAAATGATGGTGGTATACGGAAAGCGTGAGAATTTAATCAGACACCTTCAAAGAATTCATCTTGGAATTAACGCTGCTTTTGAAAAACGAGTGAACTATGAAATTCTTTGTTCTCCACACAAGAAAACTTCAGATTTCGAAATCTCACCGTCCTGACCCACTTTTTCCTGAGTGAAATTTAACACATGGTGGAAATCTCCACTTACGCATTCCTTTGAGTGGGGAATAGCTTTCATGAAAGGGTCAACGGTTCCAAACAACATTGATTAAAACTGGAGAGAGGAAAAATATATGAATTAAAAAAATAATGCATAAGCAGGATTACCAAAAACATAAAAAAATATAAGTTTTATATAAAAAAGAAATTCCAGGAAAAATATTGGTGGGGCGAAAGCCTTCCCATTCTTCCATTCCCACAAAAAATTTAACGAAGTCTAATAAATCTCTCGAAAAAGAAATTAAACAAATACTTGAACTGACAAAAGAGAACGACACGTGACGTCAACCTATCCCGCGGCTAGTAGTAGGAGATACACTGTTCCCCCTCTGACATCATTTTTTTCTATGCGAACAGAAATTTACTTGAACAACCGTCTTAGAAAATGCCCCTTCCACGTTCTTTCTTCCCATCCATGCAAAAACAATCAGATTGCCTTTTCCCACCAAAAGTTCTAGCAAGAAAGAGCAGGAGACGCCAGAACGAAACTCGAAGGAGCTCCCTCCCTGTCTCGCCACCTTGTTATTCGGCTCTTTCGGGTTTCGTTCTGGCGTCTCCTGCTCTTTCTTGCTAGAACTTTTGGTGGGAAAAGGCAATCTGATTGTTTTTGCATGGATGGGAAGAAAAACGTGGAAGGGGCATTTTCTAAGACGGTTGTTCAAGTAAATTTCTGTTCGCATAGAAAAAAATGATGTCAGAGGGGGGAACAGTGTATCTCCTACTACTAGCCGCGGGATAGGTTGACGTCACGTGTCGTTCTCTTTTGTCAGTTCAAGTATTTGTTTAATTTCTTTTTCGAGAGATTTATTAGACTTCGTTAAATTTTTTGTGGGAATGGAAGAATGGGAAATCTTTCGCCCCACCAATATTTTTCCTGGAATTTCTTTTTTATATAAAACTTATATTTTTTTATGTTTTTGGTAATCCTGCTTATGCATTATTTTTTTAATTCATATATTTTTCCTCTCTCCAGTTTTAATCAATGTTGTTTGGAACCGTTGACCCCTTTCATGAGAGCTATTCCCCACTCAAAGGAATGCGTAAGTGGAGATTTCCACCCTGTGTTAAATTTCACTCAGGAAAAAGTGGGTCAGGACGGTGAGATTTCGAAATCTGAAGTTTTCTTGTGTGGAGAACAAAGAATTTCATAGTTCACTCGTTTTTCAAAAGCAGCGTTAATTCCAAGATGAATTCTTTGAAGGTGTCTGATTAAATTCTCACGCTTTCCTTATACCACCATCATTTTAGTGGAAATTCAGCCTTGAAGAATTTCTTTACTCTTATTATGCACTCTATGAAGATTTTTTTTAGTTTATTCTCTCAAGATATGAAAGTTATAATGAAATCCTTTCGTTTATCTCTCAAGCTGAAGTTAGCTTTGCCTAATTAGAATCAATAGCATGTTCGTTGCGAGATGACCAGATAAGGAAACAGTCATCGTGCAGTTAGTGTGCTGACGCATCGTGACACATCAATCACCACGTGGTGATAAGGGTCATGTGTTGGTTACAGTATGCAAAGGAAACGCTGAGCGAATTTTAGTTCTGTTCTAAGTTTGAATAAAGTAAGAAGTCTTCAAGTCTTTCAAATTCTGGTTCCAGATTTTTCACTTAACAACAGGAGTTGCATTAACCAGAAAGCAGTTTAAGAAACTCCAAATTATTTTGGATGGCGTGTGGGACAGCATCCAGGAATTGTTAATGGGTTCAGAATTCCAGAAAGTCGTACTCGGAGAATCCCGAAAGTTTCAAAGTACATCGATTGAGGAGTGTGAACTTAGACACAATTTAATTGAATGTTTAAAAATTTAATCGGGGAGAGCATCCTGAAGGTATGTAGATGTCGCGAATGCATTTCGGAAGTACTTCCACCTATTGAGATGCATCCTCCATGCCTAACCACTGAGTGGAACAGGAAAGCGATTTCAAGTTTCCAGAACGCTGTGGCCTTGTTGAATCCTAAGGAAGTAGCTCAAGCTTTTAAGAACACATGTGGAAAAGTGAAGATTTCAGAAGAGTTCTTCTCTACAATCAGGGGAAAAGAACTATTTGGAGAAGTAATGATTTCGATTATATAAATTCAGAATTATTTTTTTTAAATGGGCAAGGTAGAAGGTGAGTTTGTGAATATTTATTATTTATTGAAATATTAAGCGTAAATATTTTTTAGTTTTAAGACATAAATTTAAAGAATAATTATTATTTTTTTAAATTAAATTTTAAGTGAATTTTTTTTAAATGGGTCAAAATTTAAGCTTTCAAGATTTTTAAAGTAAAAGTGAGAATGTAAACTTCTTTTTTGAAATGTTTAAAACAGTAACAGAATGAATCCAATTGTTTTAATGGTGAACTAGTGCTTTTTTGCTAGACTTTTCTTAAGGATATTTGGGGATTGTTATTGGAAAGGGGTCTGATGTTTTCCATTAGGCAACCAATCGGGGCGGAATTCCGACTGGTCTGAGAGCAATGCTTTACAGTACTGAGTCGAAACCAGAGTACACAGCTTTATTTCGGGGAGTTTGAAATGTTTCAAACTGACTCGTTTTATTCTTTGAGTTGAAAAAAAGAAGCGCTCTCACTGAAGACCCCCTAGCCTGGAAAAACTAAACAGTCTGTGTTTTATAAAAATTTCTTTCCTTAGACATTTTTAGTACATCCAATTTTTAACTTTCAGGAACTTGCTGTGACTGTTTTTACTTCATTCCATTTCCAACTTTTTCGAAAAAGAACTTCAACAGATTTTTACTCGTTTCGAAACAGTCTTTTTATGCATACTAGTTTTCCCATGTTATTCTATGGGAATTTCCCTGCTTTTAATGAAATGTGTTTTCTCAAAATTGTCTACTAAGAAAAATGAAGTGTTCCATTTTTAACCCTAGGAAAGAATGAACTGTTCCGAAAAAAAAAGAATGACACTTTTCTTCAACTAATTTTTTTAATATGGAATCCAACGAACATTTTTACATATTTTCTTAGAATTTGTCTTTTTTCGTTTAGAAGTTACAACAGAATTTCCTTCTTGTACAGGAACTTTCAACATTTGTTTATTTTAATGTAGTTTTTAGGCATATTTATGCTTTCCTATGAAAGTTTTTCTCAAAGGACTCCATTAGGTTGATCTCAATTGAGTCTTTGAAGTGAATGGAAAGAAAAATAACATGTCTATGTGTTATGAGAAAATGAACAAATTTCCTTAAGACGGTGTGAAGTGAATTGAACATCAAGCAGTAAGTAGTAAGATATTTTACTATCGTAATATGTACATACATTTTGGGACAATATCTTCTAAAGTTAGAGGGGAAAATATATGAATATTAAAGAAAAAAACTTCCTTAGATTTACAAATAGAGTATTTGAAGTAGAAAGAGGTATGTAATGCTTTGAATATGAATTTCTTGTTTCAGTGAAGGGATTCTTAGTTTCTCTTTTAAAAAAATTCCAGAATATCATTTTCAGAAAATTTCTGGGGAGTCGAACTTGGACATTTAACAAAATTCTTGGACATATAGGAATTTGAAGAAAGTTTATGGAATGAAACATGAAGAGAAAGAAATGGTTGGAATGGTTAACGTCCAAGCTTCATCAATTTTTTTTTTTGGTTCCTCATAGAATCTGAGGAAATTTTACATTTTTATGAGAACTCGTTTTTTTTCAAAATCAACCCTTTAGAAGTTTTTAAGATAGAAAAAATATTGACTAAGGAAAATCTTAAATAGTACAAATTCTGAATTGAAGCACTTTAAGTAAGAAAATATTTGTCTGAAGCAATTTTTCAATGTCTAAGCATGGACATCTGAGTATTCGTTCGTCCGAAACTGAATCCTGGGGAGGCTTGAGTTAAGAGCTTTTGAATTACGACACTAGCTTTCTACCTTCCTTGGAAACAGTGGACTAAATCAGGGTCTGCTTACTTCCCTTCTAGTGGTTCACGACGGATCTCTTAAATGGTGAATTAACGGCAAAGTTCAAACGCTCTGTCCCATTGAGTCAGCAGTTTTAGATTTTTGTCATCTTAGACAGTTTAAGTTTGCTCAGAAAACTATGCTTTTGCGAGCTTGAGTTTGCATTCAAAGTTCAAAACCAGAATTTAGTTTAATCTCCCAAGCAAAGTGATTTCATGCCATATGAGGTTTTCCTGTAAGCAAGAGACGCGTGAAAACAGTTGCAGGAGATTGTCAGTTTCCGACAGAAACAAGGGGGAATTCAAAGTTAATTTCTTGGGGAAAGCTCACACACTGGAGAGAGCGTAAAAACACTCTTCTTTCATGTAAACCTCGAGGAATTTGTATCTAACTATGAAAAGTAAGTTCTAAAGATTTAGGAGCATTTACACTAAAATCCTACAATGACTTTATTTGAAACAGGGAAGAATCGGCCTTGTAGACTAAAATACATCTGAAGATTTTAGATACATTTCTGCTCAAAAGTAAAGTCGAATGGGAAAATAAGAGTAATTACATCGATAGGAAAAGATTGAAAGTTTGAATCAGAAAAAAAAACTAAGAAAAAAGAAGTTTCATAAAAATAAACCAAAGTTTGAAGAATCATACAACACTGAACAGAAGGAAAAATATAATAAGTACCATAAGGGGAATACGATATTTTCACTATGGGAGTTTGGAAACAACTGCTTTTCTGAACAATTAGTAAAATGTGAAAAAAAAAATGTTTAGAGGAAGTACGGACTTAGTCGCTATGTCTCCAGAATGAAAGATTTTTCTGCTGAGACAATGAATAAAAAATACGATAATGAAAACCTAATTAAAACGAAAGAAAAGGTCAATGAAACTAAACGTCTAAAGATAAAATGCATCATGCACAGAAGTTAAAAATGAAGGATCAGACACGGGAGAACTGGACATTAAGGGAATGAAATATACGTGAAATTTTGAAACATCTCAATTTAAGCGAACTAAATGAGGGAAAGGAATGAGATTAAAGGAGTTCTTATTGACTTTTATGAGGTGAGTAAACAACAAAAATTTAGTTATACATGAAATAATTGTGTAAAAAATAGCTCGTTTAAGAATATGATTTTTGGTGAAAGTATGAAATTTTAGTTGAAATGTCATGATCAGCATTTCGAAAAGAAATAGATTGAGTCGATATGTAGAGAACAGAGTAAGTATTTCTTTATTTTCGCTATGGGGGTGGTGAGTTAGTAAAACGTAAAAAAATGATGTTTAGTGGAAGAACGGAATTACTCGCTTTGCCTCCAGAATGAATGTTTTTTTCGGACGAGACAGAACAATATACAGAAAACATGTCCCAAAGAATACAAATTTTATCGTAAGAAAAAAGGTTTTAGATTTCATGCCTTGACAATGAATGCTTTCCTGTTGGGGCAGTCCACGAAAAAGTATAGCAAACTAGGGAAGGATTAAAAAAATGCGTATTTGACATACATGCAAGCTTTGAGAAATACTTTAAAAGCAAGTTGGAAAATATGATATATAAGGAAACAAAAAAACCTGATGATTTGCAACATCTAAAATAATCATTTTGCTGAAATGAAATGAAAAAAAAATAGTCTAAATAAAAGGAGTCTTAAGTTTGGCCAAGTAAGAAATAAATTATTGACATACTGAAAAGTTTTACTAAATTTCAAAAAAGATGAAGTAAAATAGCGAAAATTGGGAAGCTATAATGATATGCTAAATAAAGTAAGAAAATATAGTTTTACCAGAATTTTAACTGTGAAAGACCTGTAGAGTTCTTGAACACACGAAAAAATTACGAGAAAATAATATTGTAAAGGCGAAAGACTCAGAATTAGCATGAAGTCGTTTCACAAAAAATTTGTCAAAATCCAATAATTACTGCGAACAGGAACGAAATCGTTTCTAAAGAAGCATTTCCTCGTCTCATGATCTGGAATAAAATTGAATGAAGGAAAAAGAAAGGTTCCCCAGAAAACCGATATCAAGTCGTTAAGAAGCGTGTGTTGGTTTAAATCTGGAAAAAAAAAAAAGATACTGTTACGAACGAATGTTATGCATAGCTAGTTGCTATAGATCTGTATATTTCTTGCACAAACATGAAACAGCTATATAGAAAACCAGATTAAGTCATACATTAAAAGCAAGTAAGAAAAGTTGTTTGTATAGGTAACGGAAATAATATTGAAGAAACGTTTGCTTGTTTGAATCAGAAAAAATAAAGCCTCGATAAAAGTAGTTCTTAGTTTGAAAAGTTAGAAAATAAAATAATGTTGGTACATCAAGAAGTTTAAGGAGTACGCAAGCATTTAGAACAAAAAGATTAAGATAATGCGTTAAAAGGTACATTTCACTGATTAATCATGAAGAAATACGAAAAAATAAAAAAATAAATATTTTAACTATGCATAAAAAATTGTGGCTTTGTACGTTGGAAAAAGGTACAACGTTAAAAAAATGTAACAGAAAATGTCATGAACACGTAAATACGTTAATAAACAATCGTGTTTTAAGATTATGTCTGCAGCACAAAACTTTGGAAAACGTTTTTATGTTGGTATGTCGGTTGAAAATACGTGAAGTCTCCTCAAAGAAAATAAAAAAATTGTTACGTTGAAAAATTATGAACATAAAATGGGAAATTATGAGGAAAAAATTCGTTGCAAAATGATCAAGTTATTGAAAAAAAAAATCAGTCTTGGAACTTAATGTGTCTACAGAATCTCAAATGACGTCAACCGCCGACCCCGCGGAGGAAATGGCGTTGGCTGATGTCATGTCTGCTATCACGACATGCGTCATCCGGCATAGTCACTCATCCCAAAACACGTGTCATACAAAATTTTCTGAGTCAAAGAGAAAATGATGACTCATCCCAAAACACATGGCTCACAAAAGATAGCGGAACATGAATCAACAGGAACGAAATCTTTTCAAACAAAGCCTTTCCTCGTCTAAATTAAAATTGTAGGGAAGAAAAATATAAGAATGAAAAAAATAATGCAACGTCTATAAAAATTATAACACCTCACGGAGTTCTAAAAATATAAATTTAATAAAACAAATTTGAGGAAATGCTTCGATTGAAAAAACTTCCTTCAAAAATTTGACACAGTCCAGTAAATCTCCCAAGAAAATAAAAAAAATAAATAAAGCCGACCCCGCTGATTAGAAAACGACGTTGGCTGATGTCATGTCTGCTATCACGAATGCGTCACTCATCATAATGACTCATAACAAAACACGTGTCATAAAAAATTTTCTGAGTCAAAGAGAAAATTGTGACTCATTCCAAAACACATGGCTCACAAAATGACAACGTGGTGAAACTAAAATGGCGGAACATGAATCAACGGGAACGAAATCTTTTCAAACAAAGCCTTTCCTCGCCTAAATTAAAATTGGAGGGAGGACAAATATAAGAATTAAAAAAAATAATGCAACGTCTATAAAAATTATAACACCTCAGGGAATTCCTGAAAATATAAATTTAATAAAAAAAAACATATTGGAAAGACTTCCTTCAAAAATTTGACAAAGTCTAATAAATCTCCCGAGAAAATAAAAAAAATACTGCAACGTCTATAAAAATTATAATACCTCAGGGTATTCCTGAAAATATAAATTTAATAAAATAAATTAGAGAGAAAAATAGGACAAAAAAAATATGAGTAAAAAAATTGGAAACGACAAAAAAACTTCCTTCAAAAATTTGACAAAGTCCAGTAAATCTCCCGAGAAAATAAAAAAATAAATAAATATTGGAAAGACTTCCCAAAATTTGTCAACGTCCAATAAATCTCCCGAGAAAAGTTCCAAAAAGCACCGCTAGGGGGCAACGCACACATCCCCTTTCCCCCACTCGGTCGTTGCCATCTCTCAAAGATACATCGAAAGTTCCAAGAAGCACTGCTAGGGGGAAACGTACACACCCCTTTCCCCCACTCGGTCGTTGCCATCTCTCAAAGATCCATTAAAAGTTCCAAAAAGCACCGCTAGGGAGCAGCACATCGAGTTGACATCCCCTATATCCACCCCCTTTCTCCCACTCGGTCGTTGCCATCTCTCAAAGGTCCATTAAAATTTCCAAGAAGCACCGCTAGGGGGCAACACATCTCCTTTCCCCGACTCGGTCGTTGCCATCACTCAAAAACAAAGTTCTAACATAATAATAAAGTTCCAAGAAGCACCGCTAGGGGCAGCACATTTCCTTTCCCCCACTCGGTCGTTGCCATCACTCAAAAACAAAGATCTAACATAATAATAAAGTTCCAAGAAGCACCGCTAGGGGGCAGCACATCGACCCAACGCACTGGCGTCATCTGCCACGCCCCCACATCCTTCGGTCACACGCCACGCCCCCATCCTTCTGCCGCAAGCCACGCCCCCATCCTTCTGCCGCAAGCCACGCCCCTTGCTCCTTCTCTAGAAGGAGCTGCTCCTTGCGGCCGGATCGGTCCTTTTATACTACTTACAATGTACTTCATTTTTTCTTCGTAGTACTTTTTCCTGTTTCATTCCAACAAATTTGTTTCTTTTCGACTCGATCACTCTCACTTTTCCATACAAACTTTCCTAA
Organism: Macrothele yani; assembly: GCA_039090855.1. NCBI lineage: Eukaryota > Metazoa > Arthropoda > Arachnida > Araneae > Macrothelidae > Macrothele > Macrothele yani. The sequence goes on from CM077000.1 coordinate 30,100,781, forward strand.
TATCAGAAATGTAACAAAAACTTCAGATATATTTTATAACTTTAGAATAAGTCTCACCGATATTTATTATCATGACATAAACTAAAATTTCATACTTTCCCTAAAAATAATTTTCTTAATGAGTTGTTTTTACACTTTTTTCATGTATACCAAATATTTATTGCTAATTCACCTCGTCAAAGTCAGTATGAACACACCTAACCACATTCTTTTTTTCCCAATTTATTTCGCTTTACATCGAAATGCGTCAAAACTTTGCGTTTACTTCATTCACTCAATGATCACTTTTAACTTACCAGACATTACATGCGAAACATCTGTGTTTGCGGCATTTCCTTTCATACGTTAACTTTCGTTTCCCTTTACATTCATTTCTAAATAGGTTATCTCCATCGCATCTGTTTTTCGGATACAAGATCACACACCATTTATTTAATTACTTCAAGAACATATTAATCTTGAACATAAAGAACAGCCAATCGTATTCTAAGTATGTTTTCTCTTGATTCTCATAAAGGAACAGATAGCAAGAAGTCTCACCCACTGAAACAAACATCGCCAATTTGTTGCTTTCATTGAGAGGGCGATTTTTTCCATTTTAGTTTTTTTATATAATCGCAAAAATCCCATAGAATAACGTGCGAAAATCATTAACCTTACAGGAGCGTTTTCAGACATGTTAGAAATCTTAAAAGAGCAAAATATTTCACTTGAAAAGTTAAGGGGGACGTTTTTAAAAAGTTCATAATTGAGGAGGATTGCTTTTTTACAACATTTTAGATAAGGTTCGTTTCGAGAAAGTTAAATTCCATCTAGGTACTAATGTTTCACTTCATTTTACTTAGAGGATGGTTTGGGGAAAACATAGATTTAAAAAGCAGGAAAAAAACCCATATAATAACATGGGGGGAATCATTTGCCTTAAAGGAGCGTTTTCGGACATGTTAGAAATCTTAAAAGAGCGAAATATTTTCACTTGAAAAGTGACAGGGTGCGTTTTCTAAAAAGTTCATAGTTGACAAGGACTGTTTTTATTTTTATTAACTTCATTTTAGGTACAGTTAGTTTCCAGAAAGTTAAAATTTCGTCTACTGTAATCGAACGGAAGAAATATACATAAAGGAAAGAAAACTGAAACTGCACACATGCAAAGAATTTGCTACGGCTGAAGGTCCCCCGAGCGAGTTATTCAACCAATGCTCGTATTAGCCATTTAAAGATGGAGGTATCAGGACGACCAAATCCCTCGTTGTTGCCTTCTTGTAGCAAAAGAGGTGGTGAACTTCACCAAACATGGTTCCATAATATTGGAAAAACACATTAAGGTTTACGGAACAATTAAGCCCACACCAGAGACCTTCTTCGTTCACATACACTCACATTCAAACAGAAAAAAACATATATATAAATTAATGAAAAAATATTGAAATAAAGTACTCCTAAAAAGGACTGTTTTGTAGTCTTGAAAAGGACTGTTTCGTAGTCTTGAAAAGGACTGTTTTGTAGACCTAAAAAGGACTTTTTTTTCTTTAAACCTCGAAATCATCATCACACTCCATATTTTGAACAGTCTTGAGAATTTCGCAAACTTCAAGACCTTCAAGAATAATTCTGGGAACTGAAACTTTTGCAACTGAGCAGGCATTGGCGTAAGCAATCCCAAGTACTTTGGGTTCGATAAGTGCAAATGCCTTGTCAAAGCATCTATGCCACCGATCGCTTGCTGTGGAATTCATACAGTCATGACCTAGCTGATTATTTGGCATTAGAAGCACTGGAAGATGACACTCCCTACAGTAGAAAATTTTTTCTACATTTTCCTTAATGGTAGCTCTTACCACTTCCACGAAAACGTCTTTCAGTTTTTGAATGTCTACGGAAAAAGTAGTCAAAGTTCCTTGATATTGTAACACGGCATTTTGGAAGGTGGATCCAAACTGTAATTTTTTTACACTGATTCAAAGCTTTTTGCATGCATCTTTCAGAGTTTCAAATTGGTCACATGTTAATGACACTGATGCTCGATTCAACATAAACGAATCATCAGTCAGAACGTGAAGTTGTTGAAAACGATAAGTAATTTCACGAGGAGAAGGGAAACAGTTCATCATCAATTCCTTGTTGAAAACCGCTATTTCATTACTTCCATCATACATATAGCAGTTTTCCATAAATTCCTTGAATGTTTTAGCTGACATGGTGACTCCGTACTTGGAAGGAAACAGTTTTTCCTTTTTCACAACATAACTTCGAATGTGTACTCTCACAGTGCCTGTGAAATCAGACACTTTTGCTAACTTATTTCCACCCAAGGAAACATGATGTGGAGGAAATCTTTCTAACGAGATGCCTGATTCAGCATGAGACTCACGCTTTGTAGGAACACACACCTTCTTTGTAGCAGTAGCAAAGGAAACTTCGGCAGATCGCTTCATGTTCAAGGCAGTTCGATGAGTAACACAGTTCACGGTAGATTGGAGCGGTAGGTTGTAGCGATGATATTCCGTACGATGAAGAGGCAGGTAACACAACGTGTGAGCAGTTCGATGATTGAGAACAGAATGACAGGGAGTGAGCTGATTTGTCCTCAGGCAAAACTGATAAGAGACTTGCGCATGTGCGTCTGCTTGATGACTTTAGTCCTCCACGTGGTAAAATCATGACGTCAGATACACCCAACGCCTCCCTGACCGACGCCATCATGTATCGCCACGTGCTCAAACATATATCAGCTCTCGCAAAACGCTTGGGGTGACGTCACGGATTATCTAAAGGTTAGATTTAGGCGAATATTGGGAGCATTCTTGCAGCGTGGTGATCCACTAAATGAGTAAAGGACGTGATTATCACCGAAGGCCACATGTTGTCTAGGAATTTTACATGGTCCGAAAGGGGTCCGGGTTCGAATCCCGGTGAGGCATGGATGTTGTGTTTGTCTTACGGCACTGGTTCTCTCCCTTCCCTGGAACCAGTGACCCTAAATTAGGGACGGGCGACTGCTTATAGCCCATTAAGTTGCTCACGGTGGTCGTAAAACCTCCAATAAAAAAAAAAAAAAAGAATTTCATATATTTTTCCATAAATCTTAATTTTGCTGAGATCATCACCAAAATATTCAACTTCATTTTCGAGGCGGTTAAGATAATCTGTAGCTTCAGAATCAGAAGATAATTTCTTATATGAAAAATGAAGGCCATCCTTATGACATATCTTAGAAGAATGCATTTCTTCAGACGAAAGAAAATGTAGCAGTAATTGAAAAAGCAGTATCTTTCCACCGAACAACGAAGCGAGAATGAAACAGACAGACTTGAGATAAGACGTACGACTAACGAATGCGTGAGTCATCGGTGATGCAAGCACGAGCACATTACGGACAGGTGCAAATGATCAAGAATTAAGCACGTCGCTTTAAAACCAGTGTCAAATAAGCAGTCAAAAAGTACAATTTCCCGAAGGGGAGAAAATGAAATTGACCACGTGTGTGAGAAAAAAAAATGTCGGTGATCGTAAAATGTCGACCTCCCCTCCCCCAAAAAATAAAATGGCGGCGACCGCTAGCAGGATGGCAACATCCAACATGGTGACTCACCCACACACGTGGCGCACAAATCACATCTCAAAGAAGTAGATATTAAACTTACTCCTTCTTACATTGCCACCATCAACAAAAATTTGTAAAATGAGTGTTACTATTTCCATTGTTCCGAACAGAAACAAACATGAACCATTGTGTTAGAAGTTGCCTCGTCTGCATTTTCCCCTTCGACTCACACAAGACCAATCTCCTCGGCTTTTCCTCGGCAGCATATTCTTTATTAAGAGTACATTAAATTTGGAGAACTACTGCCGGGAAAGGCGATGAGATTGGTCTTGTGCGAGTCGAGGGGGAAAATGCAGACGAGGCATCCTGCTAGCGGTCACCGCCATTTTATTTCATTTTATTTTTTTTTTTTTTTCGCCATTTTATTTTTTTTTCTCACACACGTAGTCAATTTCATTTTCTCCCCTTCGAGAAATTGTGCTTTTTGACTGCTTATTTGACACTGGTTTTAAAGCGACGTGCTTAATTCTTGATCATTTGCACCTGTCCGTAATGTGCTCGTGCTTGCATCACCGATGACTCACGCATTCGTTAGTCGTACGTCTTATCTAAAGTCTGTCTGTTTCATTCTCGCTTCGTTGCTCGGTGGGAAGATACTGCTTTTTACAATTACTGCTACATTTTCTTTCGTCTGAAGAAATGCATTCTTCTAAGATATGCCATAAGGATGGCCTCCATTTTTCATATGAGAAATTATTTTCTGATTCTGAAGCTACAGATTATCTTAACTGCCTAGAAAATGAAGTTGAATATTTTGGTGATGATCTCAGCAAAATTAAGATTTATGGAAAAACATGTGGCCTACGGTGATAATCATATCCGTTACTCATTTAGTGGATCACCACGCTGCAAGAATGCTCCCAATATTCTCCTAAATCTCCCCCAAGGGTTTTGCGAGAGCTGATATATGTTTTTAAGTCACCCCAAGGGTTTTGCGAGAGCTGATATATGTTTGAGCACGTGGCGATCCATGATGGCGTCAGTCAGGGAGACGTTGGGTGTATCTGACGTCATGATTTTTCCACGTGGATGACTGACGTCATCAAGCAGACACACACATGCGCAAGTCTCTTATCACCTGAGGACAAATCAGCTCACTCCCTGTCATTCTGCTGTGCTGGAGCACGTGGTGATTCAAGATGGCGTCGGTCAGGGAGACGTTGGGTGTAGCTGACGTCATGATTTTACCACGTGGAGGACTGACGTCATCAAGCAGATGCACATGCGCAAGTCCCTTATCAGTTTTGCCTGAGGACAAATCAGCTCACTCCCTGTCATTCTGTTCTCAATCATCGAACTGCTCACACGTTGTGTTACCTGCCTCTTCATCATACGGAATATCATCGCTACAACCTACCGCTCCAATCTACCGTGAACTGTGTTACTCATTGAACTGCCTTGAACATGAAGCGATCTGCCGAAGTTTCCTTTGCTACTGCTACAAAGAAGGTGTGTGTTCCTACAAAGCCTGAGTCTCATGCTGAATCAGGCATCTCATTAAAAAGCCTTCCTCCACATCATGTCTCCTTGGGTGGAAATAAGTTAGCAAAAGTGTCTGATTTCACAGGCACTGTGAGAGTACACATTCGAAGTTATGTTGTGAAAAAGGAAAAAACTGTTTCCTTCCAAGTACGGAGTCACCATGTCAGCTAAAACATTTAAGGAATTTATGAAAAACTGCTATATGTATGATGGAAGTAATGAAATCGCGGTTTTTAACAAGGAATTGATGATGAATTGTTTCCCTTCTCCTCGTGAAATTGCTTATCGTTTTCAACAACTTCACGTTCTGACTGATGATTCGTTTATGTTGAATCGAGCATCAGTGTCATTAACATGTGACCAATTTGAAACTCTGAAAGATGCATGCAAAAAGCTTTGGATCAGTGTAAAAAAATTACAGTTTGGATCCACCTTCCAAAATGCCGTGTTACAATATCAAGGAACTTTGACTACTTTTTCCGTAGACATTCAAAAACTGAAAGACGTTCTCGTGGAAGTGGTAAGAGCTACCATTAAGGAAAATGTAGAAAAAGTTTTCTACTGTAGGGAGTGTTATCTTCCAGTGCATCTAATGCCAAATAATCAGCTAGGTCATGACTGTATGAATTCCACAGCAAGCGATCGGTGGCATAGATGCTTTGACAAGGCATTTGCACTTATCGAACCCAAAGTACTTGGGATTGCTTACGCCAATGCCTGCTCAGTTGCAAAAGTTTCAGTTCCCAGAATTATTCTTGAAGGTCTTGAAGTTTGCGAAATTCTCAAGACTGTTCAAAATATGGAGTGTGATGATGATTTCGAGGCTGAAAGAAAATAAAAGTCCTTTTTAGGACTACAAAACAGTCCTTTTCAAGACTACAAAACAGTCCTTTTCAAGACTACAAAACAGTCCTCTTTAGGAGTACTTTATTTCAATATTTTTTCATTCATTTATATATATTTTTTCTGTTTGAATGTGAGTGTATGTGAACGAAGAAGGTCACTGGCGTGGGCTTAACTGCTCCGTAAACCTTAATGTGTTTTTTCCAATATTATGGAACCATGTTTGGTGAAGTTCACCACCTCTTTTGCTACAAGAATACTTCCAGACAGAGCAGACAACTAACTGAGAGGATGTGAGCCTGCACAAGAATTTCCGCTTGTTACAGGAAGTATACAATTTATTTAGAAATCACCTTTTTGGACACTCCACACGTACTTAGTAAAAGGTTCTTGTTAAAGGCATTTCAGATAAAAAAAATGGCAAAAATTGGGGTAAACAAAATAACATTTTTTTTAAACATGAAAGAATAGGAAAGTGATGTTACACAATAGTACAGGATATAGATAAGATGGAAAAACATCAATTGATCCATTTTTTGTTTAATTATATTAATACACATTAATTTTTTATGTGTGATATGCCATTATGGTTAGATATTTGACTGAATATATTACAGTAATGACCATTAAATTATTGAAATCCTACTGATATGGTCAAAATTCATTTTATTATTATATTTTACTTTTTCCAATAAAAAACTGAAACAATGTCTGGAACAAATTATATGTGTTTAAGAGTTTAATTCATACTTTTCAGTTTTATTATATTTTACTTTTTGCTACTAATATTTTAATTTAAAATGCTTTATTCTATCATTTTGTTTAGTACTTTTGTTCCTTTTTTTTATATATTACTGGTCCTAGTACTTTTCATTTTTTAAAAGTTTTTTGAGCTCCAAACGTTCTGGTTTCAAACTCTATTATTCTTCTGAGATCATATTTAACAAGCATTTTTTTCCATACATTATATTTTGTTATTGCTATTAAATAATTAATTGTTAGGATTTTAGATTCAGTACAGTCTAGAGGAACATGGTACAAAATTTGGTCTGCAGTAAATTTATGTCTATAATTTAAGTATTGTGGCAACCAATCCCAGATATATTTTACAAAATTGCAATCTACAAATAAATGTTGAAGAGTGTCTTCTGAACCACAGTAGTTACAGTTCGGATTAGATATTAGTTTAATTCCATATAACCATTTTCTTGTCAGGATAATATTGTGCGAAATTTTAAAAAGTAGATCTGTAATATGAGTGCTCAGTTTTGTTTTTGATTGAAGTGTCCAAATACTACACTGCTGGACAATTGCTAAGGACGGATCATAAACGGCTATATAGCGCATAAAAAAGTAAGTGTGGTTGGATGCCAAGTGAAATAAAATAATGTCTGAATACCAGGACATTACAAGAAAGACAATTTATTGTGCTCTGAAATCCAGAAGGCTTTGGAACGTGTTCAAGGGACAAACAGGCCATTTTGTGCAGAATACGTAAACGTGAAAAAAACGCAATTACCGTCCGCAGGCGTTCCGGCGTAAGATGTCAATACGGGATATGGACAACATGGAGGGCGATGCAAGATTCCACACGTCGTGTCATGCTTTGCACAAAATTATCAAGCAGCTGTTGGAGTAATTTATCCCATTCCTCTTTCAGTGCACGGATGAGGGTGTCCTTGTTTATTTGAGGGCATTGGCGACCAGCAAGACACCTCCCCAAAGCATCCCTGACATTTTCAATGGGATTCAGATCTGGAGAACGCGCTGGCCATGCGAGGCGTTGAATATCCTCCTCTCAAGACACTCTTGGACAGCGACTGTTCGATGACATGTTGCGTTGTCGTCCATGAAAATGAATCTATCACCGACAGCACCACGGAACATGCGAACATGAGGTAGCAGAACATCATTTATGTATCGTTGGCCAGTCATAGTCCCAGTTGGAAGCACATAGAGGGACGTACGGCCATTGACCATGATGCCAGTCCATACCATGACACTACATGTCGGATATCGGTCCCTTTCCTGTATGTTTGCTGGACAATATGCAGTACCACTATCACGCCAGATCAGTTGTTTTCGACGATCAGACGATAGACTGTATCTACTCTCATCTGAGAAGGGGACAGCAGACCAGTCGTTATCAGTCCAATTGCGATGTTGATGGCACCATTGCAAACGTGCGGTACGGTGACGTCTGGACAATGGGATGCACACAACAGGACGGCGGGCGTATAGTCCTCCTTCATGCAAACGTCTGGCGACAGTTTTTCGGGAGATCCGCTTGCCAGTAGCAGCCATAAACTGATTTTCTACCTCACTAGCTGTGCTGCGCCGGTGTCATTTTGTTGATAGCACTATGTACCGATATTCTGCAGGTGTCGTACTGCGAACACGACCTCCCCCGTGACGTTTACTACACTCTCCATTTGTTTGAAATGATTTCCAAAGCCTTGAAACAACACTGTGGCTGACGTCGAACTCCCTGGCAACATCTGTTATTTTTCGCCCTTCTTCAATCTCGCCAATAATACGGCCACGCGTAAAATCATCTAGGTGATGTCGGGAAGACATACTGAAACTTGCAAGTTCGTCAATTGATTCTTTCCCTTTCAACTTTGCGTTTGAACAAAAACGGTCAATACGCTTCAAATCCTTTATATCTCTTATCAGCGCTATGACGTCACGAACAAGTTCGGCAATCCAAAATTTGCATATACACAACACGTATTACTGTATCCCGCACTTATGCTAATTTCCACATTTTCCTGCCTTCCATTTTATGGTTGCTATCGTTGCTATTGTCATCCGTCCTTAGCAATTGTCCGGCAGTGTATGTACCATATTGGATTGCAGTGTATCATCTAATTTTGTTGGATGTATTTCGTTTAATGCTAAATATATTTTACATAATTTATCATATTCTTGTCGGAAATAATTTTTCATCCCGGACAACAAATTTTCTCCCTAGAAACTGTGCCAACACACAATCGATAGTTATTGATTGTTATTTTTTTACTATCGATAATCATAACTATCGATAGCTCCCCACCTCTATGTGAGGGTCCCTTAGTAGAACGAATTCATTTCCGTGCAAATCGGTTGTTTCTCGGTGGGGTTGCGAGCTTTTGTTCGTTTGGACGGACGGACAGACACGCGAACGACGGACGGAACGTAATTTTGTATCGTACCTGATAAGTGTGAGACGTCCCCGAGTAGAAATAAATAATTTACGTGCAAATCGGTTGTTTCTCATTGAGGTTACGTGCTTTTATACTTCCGGACGAATAGACAGACAGACGGCGGACAGTTGGAACGTAATTTTGTCTCGTATCTAAGAGATGTGAGGCGTCCCTGAGTAGAATGAATTCATTGCCGTGCAAATCGGTTGTTTTCCGGCGGGATTACGTTATTTTATACTTCAGGACGGACGGACAGACTTCGGACGAAAGAAACTCAATTTTCTATCGTATCTGATGGGTGTGAGGCGTCCCTGATTAGAATGAATTAATTGCCGTGCAAATCGGTTGTTTTCCGGCGGGATTACGTTATTTTATACTTCAGGACGGACAGACTTCGGACGAAAGAAACTCATTTTTCTATCGTATCTGATGGGTGTGAGGCGTCCCTGAGTAGAATGAATTCATTTCCGTGCAAATCGGTTGTTTTTCGGCGGTTTAACGTGCTTTAATACTTCTGACGGGCGGACGCACAGACAGACTTCGGACGAATGGAAAGTAATTTCTATCATATCTGATAGGTGTGAGGCCTCCGTGAGTAGAAAGGAGTCATTTTCGTGGTAAACGGTTGTTTCTCAGTAGGGTTACGTGCTTTTATACTTCCGGACGGACGGACAGGCAGACGACGGACGGATGGAATGAAATTTTCTATCATATCTGATAGGTGTGAGGCGTCTCTGAGCAGAAAGGAATCATTTTCGTGCAAATCGGTTATTTCTCGTTAGGGTTTTGGGCTTTTATATTTTGACGGACAGACAGACGGCCGACGGACGGAACGTATTTTTGTAACGTACCTGACAGGTGCGATGTGTCCCCCAGTAGAAAGAAATAATTTCCGTACAAATCGGTTGTTTCTCGGTGAGGTTATGCGCTTTTATACTTCATGACAAATGGACAGACAGACGGCGGACGGATGGAACGTTATTTTCTATCATATCTGATTGGCGTGAAGCGTACCCGAGTAGAAAGAGACCATTTCCGTGCAAATCGCTTATTTCTCGGTTGAGGTATGTGTTTTTATACTTCCGGACGGACGGACGGAAAGACAGACTTGGGACGGATGGAACGTAATTTTGTAATGTATCTGATAGGTGTCAGGCGTCCCTGAGTCGAAAGAAATAATACCAGTTCAAATGGGTTGTTTATCGGCGGATATGTATTTTTTATTCTTTTGGACGGACGGATGGAACGTAATTTTGTATTGTATCTGATAGGTGCCAGCCGTCCTTGAGTCTCAATAAATAATTTCCGTGCAAATCGGTTCTTTATCGGCGGATATTTTTTTTATTCTTCTGGACGGGCAGACAGAAGGCGGCCGGATGGAACGTTTTTTTTTATTATATCTTATTCGTGTGAGCCGTGAGTAGAACGAATTCATTTCCGTGCCAATCGGGTGTTTCTCGGTCGAGATGTGCTTTTATGCTTCCGGACGGACGGACGGAAAGACAGACTTGGGACGGACGGAACGTAATTTTTTATTGTATCTGATAGGTGTGAGGCGTCGCTGAGTCGAAAGTAATAATTTCCGTGCAAAACGGTTGTTTATCGGCGGAGATATTTTTTTTATTCTTCTGGAAGGACGGACAGACGGCGGACGGATGGAACGTAATTCTGCATCGTATGTCATGGGTAATTCGTTCCTGAGTCGAAGGAGACCATTTGCGTGCAAATCTGTTGTTTTTCGGTCCATTTATGTGTTTTTATGCTTCATGACGGACGGATGGACGGAAAGACAGACTTGGGACGGATGGAACGTCATTTTGTATTGTATCTGATAGGTGTCAGGCGTCCCTGAGGCGAAAGAAATAATTTCCGTGCAAATCGGTTGTTTAACGGTGGATAATTTTTGTTTATTTTTTGGACGGACGAACAGACGGCGGCCGGATGGAACATAATTCTGTTTTGTATCGCATGGGTACTTCGTTCCTGAGTAGAAAGAGACCATTTGCTTGCAAATCGGTTACTTACTTGCTAAGATACGTGCTTTTTCGTGTGGCCGTAATAACTGACATTTCAATTTGTTGATAAAATTGAAATGTCAGTCTTCAGAGAACCAGTCTTCGTTTCCCAGGTGAATTTTACATTTGCAATTTGTTTACGGTCCCCTTAAGGCTACGAGAGTCGACGGAAGTTCCTTCCGTGACACGCCGTCCTCGGCCGTACCTCTGGCCGCAAAGCTGAGCTGCATCTGCCGGTGGATTTCAAAGGTGCCTGTATTAGGACATTACCGACTACTATTCATAATACGATCATGAAATATTAAGATACAGGTGAATTTAGCGACCGAAAAAGAAGTGGACGTCCAAGGAAAACAACCCCACGTGATGACAATACGATACGGCGAATATACACTGACGAAAAAAATCCCAACACCACGAAAAAATAGTTTTAGAGGAATGAAATGGCGGCAATACATTTGTATAGGTAACATATTTAATCAATTAAGGTTTCAAGATCACAGCTTATTGTAAGCGCGAGAAGAGCCATTTTAAATGTGAAATGCTGGTACATTAATAACCGGTGTAACCGCCAGAATGTTGAATGCAAGCGCGCAAACGTTTTATGCATTGTGTCGTACAGGTACTGGATGTCAGTTTGTGGGATGGAGTTCCATGCCTGTTGCACTTGGTAGGTCAATACAGGGACGGTTAATGCTGGTTGGGAGTGACGCTGGTGTTATCGTCCAATGATGTCCCATACGTGCTCGATTGGTGAAAGATCTGCTGATCTACCAGGCCACGGCAACATGTCGACACTCTGTAGAGCATGTTGGGTTACAACAGCGATATGCGGGCGAGCGTTATCCTGTTGGAAAACACCCCTGGAATGCTGTTCATGAATGGCAGCACAACAGGTTGAATCACCAGACCGACGTACAACTGTGCCGTCAGGGTGTGTGGGAAAACCACGAGAGTGCTCCTGCTGTCATAGGAAATTGCTCCCCAGACCATAACTCCAGATGTAGGTCCAGTGTGTCTCGGCCGCAGACAGGTTGGTTGTAGGCGCTCACCTGGCCTCCTTCTAACCAACACACGGCCATCACTGGCACTCAGGCAGAACCGACTTTTATCAGAAAACACAACAGATCTCCACTCCGTCCTCCAATTCACTATAGCTTGACACCACTGACGTCGCAAACGGCAGTGGTTTGGAGTAAGTGGAATGCACGCTACAGTGCGTCTGGCTCGGAGCTGTCCTTCAAGTAAGCGATTTGTAACAGTTCGTTGTGTCACTGTGGTGGCAACTGCAGCTCGAATTGCTGCCGCAGACGCGGTACGATGCGCTACAGCCATGCGCCGTACACGGCGGTCTTCCCTCTCAGTAGTGCCACGTGGGCCGCCGGAACCCGGTCTTCTTGAGCTACATTCCTGCCAAGTCTTTCTGCAATATTGCGGAAAGAAAATCCACCTTCTCGTAGCCCTATTACACGACCTCGTTCAAACTCCGTGAGCTGTTGATAATGGCTTCTTCGTCTTCTTAAAGGCATTCTTGACTAACATCAACACCCTACGTCGAACCTCAACGATAACTAACGCTCACGAACGTTACAGCGCGTATTTACAGCAAACCTGCTTTGCATGTTCCGAGGGGCGCTACTAGCGCCACACGTATGCGCTGAGCGCGAAATTTGCATAGACGTCATCTTACAGATGTACTCTCACCGTTTACCAACTGTCGTTTATCTAACACAACCCCTTCTTGGTGTTGGGATTTTTTTTTCCGTCAGTGTATAATTACGTGTTCTCCGAGAAATTCGTGAAAGAAAATCAAGGCCTTTCTACATTCAAAAAGGTATTAGTATCAGCACTGTTTTCCAACGTCTTAGCAAAGATTTTGGATTAAAGTCTTGTAAAACTGCACATAAGCCTAAACTAGCATCTGTCATGAAAAAGAAGAGACTCCAGTTTGCGAAGCGTCATCAGTCGCTTCGTAAACTGGAGTCTCTTCTGGAGCCAAGTTCTTTTTTCCGATGAATCAACTGTGCGTCATTTTGAAGCACATGTTCGACGACCAAAAAGCAAAGGTTTGATGAAAAATACACCGTTAGCACCGTGTGACATCCGCTTAGTCAGATGATATGTGGTGCTATGTCAGCATCCCGTACTGCTTCATTATCCTTTTTGCCGATAGGCAACACCATGACTGGTCTTTTTTATGGGAAAATGTTACGTGAGAAGCTATTAACTCATGTGCAAATGCACAGATGCACAATCTTTATGCAAGAAGGTGCTCCATGCCACAGTTCAAAAAGAGTAAAGGACTACCTGCAGAGAAAAAAACTCTACTTGTCTGGCCCGGAAGTATTTCCGATCTTAACCCCATTGTAGACCTATGGACCATTTTAAAAGACAAAGTAGCAGAAAAACAGACATCAAATTTCCAAGCTTTAATTGATGCGATAAAATACGTGTGGAAAAAGGACATTTCAAGTGACTACTGCAATATACCACATCGTTTTCTGTCCTTTAAAGAAAACAAAGGTGACTACACGAAGTGCTGATTTCAGTCTTTTTGTGTTCTAAAAAATTTAAGTATTCGTCTTAAATTAAAAAAAAATTAAAGTATTCATCTGTGGTGTCATTTTTTCAGATATCTCTGATACTAGTAATTAGTTCTTTCTTTGAAAAATCTTAATTTTCAATAAATTGACAGATGGTTTTAAACTTTTGCAAATGACAGTATATCTCCTTCTTAGCTTGCCAAAAATGTACTCGCCATTCACTCTTGACCTCAAGACTGCTGCCAACATAACATTCAGTGAGTGAGAAAATATACAGTCGAGTCCCATTATTATGACCACCTCCTACTTTTAATGGCAACATCGCGTAGCCAATGAAAGAAGGAACGTGTCGTGAGCTGACTTGGACGGTATATAAGGTGTGCTGTAGGCATTTTGAAAACAAATCGGGTTGCGGGTGGCCTAGAGGGCAACTTTCGTGACTGCCATGGAAAGGACCTCAGGTTCGATCCCAGGCAGGTACGAACGCTCGATACACTAAATATCCGCCGTGCGTTGGATGGGCACGTTAAGCCGTCGGACCCCGGGTACTGCCCCCCCCCGGTAATAAATAAGGGCGTCTTTCTCCCCCTTTCTACTTCGCTTCGGTGTCACTTTCCTATCGGGTACTCTTGCCCCAAATCTCCTGGCTTCCTATTTCTAAGGGTTGTTTAAGACCTGGGGTCAGACACTCCCTTCCTAAAATCCTCTACATACGATCAAGGAGCGATTTATAAGATTTGCAAAAAGGGATGATTATTGACTTTCGGGCCAAGCGTGGCAGTAATTCTGAAACAGCGCAGTTTGTGAACTGTCCACGTGCTGCTGTGGTTAAAGTGTATCGTGATTGGAGAAATGGCACCATTGCGAATAAGTGACTTGGAAACTACGGAGCACCATGTGCCATTGATGTGAGAGGTGAATGTCGGCTGCGAAAGTGCGTGAGGGCCGATCGATTGATTGATTGATTTTTATGGCGCAAGGGCCATGTTTGGCCAAAGAGGGCCAGACACAAGACAAACAAACAGTATTAAAAACGTGGTACAATGGTTAAAAACTAGCTGATTAAGTAATACTGAGGAATGAGAATGATGATAGGGCTAAAATCTAGATACGTTTAAAAAAGTCAATATGTTTTAAAAATGAGAAGACAGCGATAGTATCGCAGTGGTCACCTAGTAGCCAATGCAGCGCAGCGGCGTCCTCGGTCAACAAATGAGAATGAAAGGAATGAAAACGCACATCACGAAAACGAACACAACTACACAAAAGATGAGTGACAGTGAGTCGGCAGTTGCACGTTTCACACATCGGCGCAGTGTCGCCACACAGCAAAAAGCGGTGAGTGAAACGACAATGCCCAATGCGGAGACGCGCAAGCACCACTTCATCCCTACGGTTCCGACGATATGAGGATTTCCAGATTCCTAGATTTAGTTTAATACGATACAGTTTATTTTCCACCTCTTGGTCCCACAGACCCTGACACGTTCGCTTGATATGGTCGTAAACAATAAAGCGAAAATCTCGGTGAAACAGTGGCAAGGGTGTGACGACCAAAGAGGAAGCAGATCTAGCAGCCGCATCATCACACTTTTTACCTGAGATTCCAACATGCCCAGGAATCGAGCAAAACTGAACCTGAAAACCGGCCTCGAGCAAACGACGAAGTAACTGCCTCACATTCAAGAGAAAAGGATGGTCACGGCAATCTGCAGATGACAAGGACTGCCAGTCACTTAAGGAATCCGTATAGACCATAGCACGATGATGAGAACTCGACTGAACATGGAGAAGGGCGAGATACACAGCATGCATCTCCGCCGAAAACACCGTGGCCTCAGCTGGGATCCGCGCTACAGTAACGTCATCTACACATACAGCCGCTGATCCAACGACTCCATGCATCTTGGAGCCATCAGAAAAATAGGAGTGTAGTCAGAATTGAGGGCACGGTGCTCAGCGAAGAGCTGCTGATACACTGACTCAGGGGTTGAGGATTTATCGAAAGATGTAAAGGTGGTATCAACCATGACACCAAGTGGGTGCCATGGAGGATCCCCAAAGCCCGTGGTCTCTCCAACAAGTGACAAGTCGAGCCCTACATCACGGGCTACGGCAGCCATACGAAGACCGAATGTTGAAATGCAGGACGGCCGGTTCTCAAATAAACGAGCATGCTGAGGATGAAAAACTGCATCGTATAAAGAATGGTCTGGAAGAGATCGAAGTTTCAAATAAAAATGAACAGACAGCTGCAGACGGCGTAATTCAAGTGATGGTTCGTTCACGTCAGCGTAAAGGCTCGGAATAGGAGATGTTCGAAATGCTCTAGAACAAAGACGCAGCGCTTGATGGTGAATAGTATCCAAAGGCTGGAGAACAGAACGACGAGCAGAGCCATACACGATACAACCATAATCCAGTTTCGACCGTATTAGAGAATGGTAAATGCGAATCAACGACACCCTGTCTGCACCCCACGAGACTCTCGAAAGTATCTTAAGAATGGATAGAACCCGCAGACAGGAGGTCTTTAGCCGCTGAACGTATGCACGGAATGTAAGCGCACGGTCAACGGTCAAACCAAGGAACTTGGTCTCGGGCAAAACTGGTATGGCTGCACGGTCTAAATACAGCTCTGGGTCAGGATGGAGGCCGCGCCTCCGGCAGAAATGGACACACGCTGTCTTGTAGGGAGAAAGAACGAAACCATTGCTATTCGCCGCTTTAAAAATCTGGTTAATCGCAGACTGCAACTGCCTTTCAATAAAATTCATGCTTGATGACGAGCAGAAAATGTGCAAGTCATCAACATAAACAGTAGTCGAAACCGCAGGTGGAAGATTTGTGAAAAGACAATTAATGCGGAGGATGAACAATGTGACAGATAAAATGCAACTTTGAGGAACACCTTGTTCTTGATGGAACGGTGCCGAGAGCGTCGTACCCAGGCGCACCTGGAACACCCGATTGCGAAGAAAATTTACAATGAACGTCGGAAGGTTTCTTCGCAACCCGCATGTGTGGAGGTCACGGATAATACCGTGCCGCCACGCTCGATCATAGGCTTTCTCAATGTCAAAAAATACAGAAACCAGGTGCTTCCTACGCACGAACGCCTCCGGCACAGATATCTCAAAGTGCAGGAGAGGATCGTGAGGTGAACGATGACGGCGAAAGTACTTGATGATATTCTAAAAAATGAACTAACCGGGAATTAACCATGCGTTCAAGAACATTACACAGACAGCAAGTGAGAGCAATTGGACGATAACTAGAGGGAGACTTGGGATCCTTGCCAGGTTTGGGAAAAGGCAGAACAAAAGCTTTTCGCCAAGATTCCGGGAAACTGTGCTCCGACCAAATACGACTGTACAAGATTAAGACATTCTCGAGAGACGACTGCGAGAGATGACGGAACATGTCATAGTCGATGCCATCGGGACCGACAGATGTAGCGCCGGACCGATGCAGAGCCACCCGTAGTTCAACTATGCTGAAAGGGGAGTTATAGCTTGTGTCGTTAAAAGGTGCAAAGGAGACCTTCTGGCGTTCCGCAGTGGATTTAATCCTCTGAAAGGAGGAAGAATGCGCCAGGTCACTCGACACGAAGGCAAACGCTTCTCCCAAACAATCAGCAATCTCCCCGACTTCAGCATATGTGCAGCCGTTACTCTCGAGAATGGAGATCTGGTGAGAGCTGTAGTTACCCCGGATTTTACGAATCTTTGTCCCACACACTTTTCGAACTGGAACGTGAAGTGAGAGATGAAACATACTGGATCCAAGACTCCCTCTTGCTACGTCGACGCACCAACCGAGCATAGGATTTTGCTCGTTTGAATGCAACGAGATTAGCATCGGTTGGATAACGCCGAAACGTAGACCAGGACTTATGTTGAGCTCTCCTAGCCGCTGCGCATTCAGGGGTCCACCCAGGCTTCGGACTTCTGGAGAGTGTCGTAGATGTTTTTGGTACAGAAAAATCAGCTGCCTGAAGAATGCAATTTGTGACTTCAAGAACAGCTGCGTCGATTGACTCTTGGGTCACCATTGCAGAAGATATCACTGTGGACGATGTGAAGACCTCCCATCTCGCACGCTCCATCCTCCACCGAGGAGGGCGGCAGGAAGAAGATCGCATGTTTGCATGGTGCGAGAGCACAATCGGAAAATGGTCGCTCCCGTGGAGGTCGTTACACACAGTCTACGACCAATCAGCAATAATCGATGGTGATCCCAAAGTCAAATCGATCGCACTGAAGGATCTTGTTGGCTCATGGAAGTACGTGTCAGCACCGGTGTTAAAAAGGCACAAAGAGGCCGAGGACAGAAGATACTCTATGCGACGACCTCTCGTGCTGATGCTGACACTACCCCACAAATGATGATGGGCATTGAAGTCACCCAAAAGAAGAAAGGGTGAAGGCAGCTGATCGACCAAGCTCTCCAGAACAGAGACGCTCACGATCTCGTCCGGCGGCAGATAGACACTGCAGACAGTAAGAGGCACAGGTACAGATATGCGAACCGCCACTGCCTCCAAAGTTGTGGTTATCGCGACGGAAGACACCGGAACACTGTGAGGGACAAGAATAGTGAATCCCCCACAGGCGATGTCTCCTGATGTATTATCTGTCCGATACGCACTGTAGCCTCGAACTGAAAGCAGGTCTGATGGTTTAAGTTTTGTTTCCTGTAAACTAAAGCACACCGGAGAGTACAACGAAAGCAGATGTTTCACGTCATCAAAACTCGTCCGAAAACCTCGACAGTTCCACTGAATGATTGAAGCCATGGTTAAAAGTGAAATGAAAATGAAAATGATCAAACGGAGTCAGGCTCCATCACCTCTGATGAGGGTTCCCCAGATCTGGAGGCGTGTGACCAGGGGCCAAGATGGGAGCATGCTTTGTCCTAAGTGTCTTAACGGGAGGCGCTTTCCGTTGAGTCGTTTGCTGAGATTTTGGAGGAGAAGAAATGCTTTTCTTATCCTGAGCTTTGGTTTCCTTGCCAGAAGAAGTGGCCTGAGTTCCCTTGCTGGTGGTAGGGTGACTATGCTTCGGCGAAGTGGTGGGTGCCGCTTTCAGACCCCTAGCTCGAGACTGGAGTGCCTCCAGCCCAACTGCGATGATGTCGTCCAGCTTGTAGGGACATCTAGTAGGGATGTGAATGTCGGTTTGAATGCCGATTGTAGATTTTGCAACCACCACTGATGCATATGAGCGCCGATCAGAACTCTCCTTCTGGCCTCAGGATAGGAAATATTCTCCACCGTCTTTAGCCTTTGAATTTCTTTCTCCTCCTTCCACTTAGGACAATCTTTGGCTGATGCTGCGTGCGAACCCTTACAGTTCACACAAAACTCGGCCTCGGCCACACATTCTGATAAAAGATGCTCTGTGGCACCACAGCGTCCACACCTAGGATTGCTCCTGCACGACTGCTGAGAATGGCCGTACGACTGACACCTAGAACATCTCAGAGGGTGAGGGATGTACGGACGTATCTCAAGGTGAAGATACCCTGCCTTGATGGACGTAGGCAAGGAAGGGCTGTCAAATGTTAGATAAGCGTTGCGGGATGGGACGGACTGCCCATTCCGCCTGAATAGAATACGCCGCACACCCGTAACATGTTGACCCCTCAGTTCTTCAAGTAATTCTTCCTCAGTGCATTCAACGAGGTCCTGAGAGGAGACAACACCTCGAGATGAATTTAGGTATTCATGAGGTGTTATTTTGACCGGAGTCTCAAGCAGCGTGGTAGTGTTAAGAAGTGTTGAACTGTAGGCCACAGTGGACATTTCTACCAGAAGATCCCCAGACTGCAGTTTCTTTACGCTTTTAGGAGAGCTTGCTATAGATTGAAGTGCTTTGTTTATCCAAAATGGACTTTTGGCACTCAAAGGCTTTGAAGGGTCCAATGAGTGCACAAAAAAGAACTGAGCATTTGAACAATCAGGAACATGTTTTTTTGCGGAAGGGGATGAGCCTTCCTCATTACCTCTTTTGGTTTTAGGTTCGTGGGAAATATTATTGAGAGCCATGAAAAAAAGAAAGATTTCGTCCGCCGACTTCCCCACCCACAATCGAGCCCAACGAGGGAGAACCGGAGGTCCGCAAGCCCAAGTGGACGCAGGACATGGCTCTAGGGATAGGAAGCGGATATAGCAAGTTGATAGGGCAGACATGCGCTCAGTGTGCGCTCAGCGTGCACCCAGACTTTCCCATGCCTGGGGAGCAACCCTTCGGCATGCCCACACTATCCCCAGACTCACCGTGCCGTGCGAAACGACAAGCCGTTAGAGGCCTGGGCTTCACTCGGCCACAGATCTCATTGACTAGGAGTGGGTTAGTTCCGAGCCACCCGTTTAGGGTGAAGCAGGGGGCAAAGAGGAGTGTTGGCAACTGGCGACAACAACACCCAGGCCACCAGAAACCTCAGCCTCCAGCATCCCCTTTTCCACCTTACTGGTCACCGCACACGGCAAACGTGCATGTAGGTCTAGCTAACTAGCTCGGAAAAACGAAGAAAGGAAGAAAAACTGAGATGACAGAAAAGAAAAAGAGAAACTAAAATCCAGAGCTGGCGCATAATCACAACCTCAGCAACCTACAACTGAGGCGGGTACGTGTCAAGTGAAAAAAACAAAAAACATAAAAAATGTGAAAATCATCACATATAGTACATGTCGGCTCAGGCCGTGGGGACGCCATTCCCCAGCAGCTGTATAAACAGCTGTCCCTTCGGAAACATAATCGTGCAAGACGGAAAAGTAAGATGTTCCGTCACAAGGTCAGCTCGGGCCGTGGGGGCGCCACTCTCTAAATAACTGGAAAACCAGTTTTCCCCGTGCGGGGGTGAGGGCCGATCCACACGCTACAGTGCAGCAACTCGCTGGCCAAATTAACCAGGGGGCTACCGGAAGTATGTTTGAAACGGCAATTCAGCCAACCCTGCTGCATATGGGGCTCCGATGCAGACGGATGGTCACTGTACTTATGCTAACGAAAGTGCATCTGCAGAAATTGCACAGCAGTTTCGATATTAGACCTCCGCTGATTGGCAAAGGATTTCCTTCTCCGATGAGTCACGTTTTCTGCTTCATCGAATGCATGGACTTTGGCGTATACGACGAGAACCATCGGAGAACAAACACTTTTCAACCATTGCTGGAAGAACCAAACTTGGTGAGGGTAGCGTTATGGTCTGGGGAATGTTTTCGTGGCATTCCCTGGGTCCACTCATATCTGTGGCAAGCACTATTAACCGAATTCGTTATGAATCCATCCTTGCAGACCACGTACACCCGTATATGCTGATTGTCTTCTATGGGGCGGATGGGATCTTCCAACACGACAATGCAACGTGCTAGAAATGTCCGAGAGTGTTTGGAAGAGCACGATGAAAACTTCAAAATACTTCCCTGGTCCTCTAATTCCCCAGACTTAAACCCAATTCAGCATCTGTGGAACCACCTCGATCGTACTGTTTGCTCTTGGATCCTCCACCACACACCATCCAGCAAATGTCAGATGCACAGCAGTCAGCATGGCTCCACCTTCCAACACCTTATTGAGTCACTCCCAACCCGTCTAGCTGCTGTCCGCGTTGCACACGGCGATTACTCGGGATATTAGCTGGTGGTCACATACAATAATGTGACTCGACCGTGTATAACGTTGAGGTTGAAACACTAAAAGAAAACGAAATCAAAATTTACATTGAGAAAGACAACTAAAAATGAAAGTTAAATTAGATTATACGTCATTTTTGCAACTAGCCCATCAGAGCTGCAGAGTATGATCCAGGAACTTGCTGACAAGAGTAAAGAAGTGGGATTAAAAATGAACTTTCAGAAGACGAAAGTGATGTTCAATGCTTTTACAAGAAATGAAGATTTATCGATTGATGGAGAAAAGCTGGAGATAACAGACACGTACGTTTATCTTGGACAGCAGTTATCAAGTGAGGGTCACATTGATGAAGAAATTAATCGGCGTACAAAAATTGCCTGGAGAGCTTTTGGAAGAAACAGCATAATTTTCAAGAGCAATATGCCATTATGTCTTAAAAGAAAAGTGTTTGATCAATGCATCCTTCCAGTGCTTACGTATGGTGCAGAGACGTGGAACTAAAAGAGACATACAAAGGCTGCAGACAACTCAAAGAAGCATGCAGAGGTGCATACTTGGTGTAACCAGGAGAGATAAGAAGAGGAACTCGTGGATCCGAAAAAATGACAAGAGTGGAAGACATCATGATCAGAGTTAAATCCCTGAAATGGCAATGGGCTGGACATACTGCCAGAAGGACAGATCATCGATGGACAGCCGAAATTTTAGATTGGATTCCAAGGGACAGGAAAAGACCCAGAAGAAGACCACATGGGAGATGGGTGGATGAAATTCGAAAGTATGCAGGGGTGACATGGAGGAGACTGGCACAAGACAGACCGTTGTGGAGGAAACTTGGGGAGACCTTCGTCCAGCAGTGGATTGATAATGGTTGACAATGATGATGATGATGATGATGATACGTAATAACTAGGATAAAGTCCAGCCTCATTCCAATTCTCAATTGTAGTAGAAAACTTTTCTTGTTTGAGCTCTGACATGATTACTGAAAGGAATTTTCATACCCTGTGAGCTGTCGTCAGTTGGTATGCGATGATTCGGAACAATGATGCAAACTTTCCTGGAGTTTGATTGATTGAAGTGTTCTGCTTTTATGTTGATGCAGAATGCCCGGTATGTTGACTTTCACTTTGAAACAGAATGAACTCTTCGTGCAAACAGGAAATGCAAGAGTTTACACAACAGCACCCAACGATTTTTATTTCTTTGCTGATTAAACGTCCTCTATTCAAAAGTTGGGGACATATTTGTTCGCATTTATCAAACAATGCACGGGCATGTAATAAAATGTATCCTGCTTTCGGAAACCCTGAATTTTCCATACATGAGGAAAACTATTTTCTGAAATCGAAGGAAATAGAAACTTTCTTTGCACGAGATAATGCGTGCAGACTGAGCGTAACTTTATGATTCGCCGTGCTGGTCACGCAGTATTCTAAAAGTTTGCTGAAGATTTATCGTTTGACAGGGAAAAGCTGGAGGTAACTGATATCTAGATTTACTTTCGGCAATAGATATCAAGCAGGGGGTCACACTGATGAAGAAATTAGTCCGTGCATAAAACTTGGTTGGAGAGCTTTTGGAAGAAACAGTACAATGTTAAAGACAATATACCACTATGTCTTAAAAGAAAAGTGTTTAATCAATAGATCCTTCCAGTTATTACGTACGGAGCAGAGACTTGAATTTTAACAAAAAACACATACAAAGGCTATAACGAAGTGAATTTCTCCGTCATTTTTATCCGCGCCAGGATTCGAACCCGGGTCCACTCATTCCGGAATAAGTTGCTCTACCATTTGAGCTACGCGGACATTTTATTCTGATTCCTATCTGCCTTTATGTCGTGTGCGTCCTTCTGGCAGGTACGTCACATCTCCTGGTACGTTACATCATCTCCCCCTTTTTTTTCTTTTTCGAAGTGCTGCTCTTATTTTTCCTATCTCGCGGTGTGGAAATAACATCACACCATTGCGAGATTGTGAACGGTCGGGTCATCCGGATAGTTCGGGCGCCATTATAACGAAGTGAATTTCTCCGTCATTTTTATCCGCGCCAGGATTCGAACCCGGGTCCACTCATTCCGGAATAAGTTGCTCTAACATTTGAACTACGCGGACATTTTATTCTGATTCCTATCTGCCTTTATGTCGTGTGCGTCCTTCTGGCAGGTACGTCACATCTCCTGGTACGTTACAAGGCTACAAACAATAGAAAGAAGCATGAAGAGATGTATGCTTGGTGTAACCACGAAAGATACAGAAAAAGACCCAGAAGAAGACCACATGGGAGATTTGTGGAGGAGGGAGAGGTGAGTGATATGAAGGAGACTGGCTCAAGAAGATACTTGTGGAAGAAACTTGGGGAGACTTTCATCCAGCAGTTGATTTATAATGGTTGACAATGATGATATACAGTATATATACAACAAAAGAAATGCAAACAAAGTGTTTCGGGGGAAATAATAAAATAATACAATAAAATAAAAAATAAAATAAAAATGAAAGTAAAATTAAAACAATAATGTCAAATATAAAAGAACAACTCTGCAAAACGAGCAGAACCAGGGCATGCAAAGTAAAAAAATATTTTAAACCCGGAAGAAAAATAGAGATTGTGGATAAATAATAAATACATCGCTCTTTCCACGTTCCAGAATCACATAGCAACCGAAAAACAATTTTTCGGTTGCTATGTGATTCTGGAACGTGGAAAGAGCGATGTATTTATTATTTACAGCCGCCACGTATTTGGAGGATTTTCACCTAGACATTGTGGACCATATGGCAGAATTTCTTTCATGGCTTCGTCAGGGGCAATCACGAAGAAAATCTATCGCATTTCTACATGGACCACAAAAAATGTGGGTTTCTGCTTATTCGGTAAGCTGCTAAGTACTACATTAAACTTAAGGATTAAACAACAATCTAAAAGTGTCACAAACCCACCCCTAGCGAACCGAATAATAATTGCCCAGCCACACACAAACAAAGACCAGTTCACAAGAAATCAAGCTAAAAATACGATACAATGAAAAAACGAACACCCAAAAACCCGAATATCGGAGAGAACCACCAACTGATAAATTCAAAGCGCATTATTTGAGAAGGTTGACATTTTTACAATCCTTATTCAGAATTAACTAAAGTTTGTAAAACAGTCATCAGCCAGAAGAGCAAGAAAATGAAAAATAGACAAAAAAATACGGTTATAGGAAACGTTTGCGTACAAATGATGATCGACAAAAATAAAAAACCTTCCCAACCACGAAACATCTCTTCAAGGAGAAAGGACAAAAGCCAAGACACACACTACTAAAACTTACGGAAGAATACATGTTGAGAACATTACCAACAAAGAAATAGTGAATATCCATTACACCTCGGAAATAGATAAAACAACTATAAAATGAAATAAAATTGCTTAGAGCATTACTTAAAAAAAGATAACCTGTTTACAAAATATTGTTCAGGTAAGTCATTAAGGATGAAAGCCAGGCTTAAAACATGAGATCAACATGAAACTGAAACGTCGTTACTTCAACAAAGAAGCCTGAGCGCAGACCAATGTTCTCTCGAAAAAACAAAATTCTGCCAATCCAAAATACACATCGCCAAACAGTATGAGGGAGAACCCAATAATATTTTTTTTAAATAATACAAAACAAAAAAACAAGAGAACAAACTTACTAAAGACCAGTTCGCAAGAAATCAAACTAAAAATACGATACAAATGAAAAAATGAACACCCAAAAACCCCAAGACCGGAGAGAACCACCAACTGATAAAAACAAAGGGCATTGCTTGAGAAGGTTGAAATTTTTAGCACGTCTTTTGTAAAAAAAGATCGTGCTTCTGTTATCGGTTTGTCCGTCCGTCAGTCCGTCCGTCCGTCCTTCTGTACCCACGATATCTCTGCAACTATTAGTCCGATTTGAAAAATGCTTTTTGCATCGGGAAGCTTGAAATATGCAAATGATGATCCTTCATTTCGTTTTTCTTTTACGATGTACAATTTTGTCGGTAGAGGACGTAGACGCAGATACTGTCGAATTCAAAAATACGTTTTATTCCACATATTTGCTTTTAAACATCCGATTGAATTTTTTTTTTTTATCTTTCGATTTCATTTATGTCAAAGAGTATTTTAGATATAGTTACTTTTCAAATTACGCATGGATTTTCCGCTAAGGGGCGTAAAAGTAAATCACATTTTTCCCGATAACTCTTCTTCTAAAACTCTGATTGGAAAAACATTTTCTTCAGCTAATAAATCTCCTGATCGAAAATCTTTTGCATATAATTTCAAATTTTTGGTAAAGAATACTTTGTCCACCAGGTGGCATAAGTGTTAATTTTTCTTCTGATGTATTTGCCATAAGATAGGAGCTTCTACAATATCGATTGAAAACATTCTTTCTTGGACTGATGCCACTCACATCAATAAACCTTTTCGGAATATTTTCTTCCTAAAATATTCCACAGTTTCTCCGCCAGGGGGCGCAGATGTACATTTTTTTTGTCAATATCTCTACTTCTAGGAGTCCGACTTGAAACATTCCTTCTTTGTTGGATAGTGTTTTCCGTGTGACATGTTTTTCATATAAATTCAAAATTTTCAAGTAATTCATAGACTTTCAGCTAGGGGGCGTGGCGGCAAATTCCGTTTCCCCTTATATCTCTGCGCCTAAATCTCCGATTTGAAAAATTCTTTCTGCACCGGATACAGCTCCTGATGGGAAACGGTTTGCACATAATTTCTAGTTTTTGTAAAAAAATAGTTTGGCCACCAGGGGTGTAAATCTTAATTTCCGCTTCTGTTGTATTTGCAGCAAAATATGAGCTTCTAAATTCTCGATTGAAAAAACGTCGTTTGTTGTCCGATACTAGTCATATCGACAAACCTTTTAGAAACATTTTCTTCTTAAAATAGTGCAGGGTTTCTACGCCAGAGGGCGTAGATGTATATCTTATTTTTGTCAATATCTCTCCTTCTAGGAGTTCGATTTGAAAAATTCCTTCTTTGTTGGATAGTGTTTCTAATGTTACATGTGGTTCATGTAATTTCAAAATTTTCAAGTAATTCATAGACTTTCCGCTAGGCGGCGTAAAGGTAAATTACGTTTCCCCCTATATCTCTGCTACTAAATCTCCGATTTGAAAAATTCTTTCTGCACCGCATACAGCTCCTGATGGGAAATCGTTTGCACATAATTTCGAATTTTTGAAAGAAATGGTTTGGCCACCAGGTGGCGTAAGTCTTGATTAACGCTTCTGTTTTATTTGCAGCAAAATATGAGCTTCTAAAATCTCGATTGAAAGAAAAGTCGTTTGCTGACCGATACTACTGATGTCGAAAAACCTTTTAGGAACATTTTCTTCTTGGAAAAATGCATTGTTTCTAGGCCAGGGGGATATTGACAAAAATAGATGCATATCTTATTTTTGTCAATATCTCTACTTATAAGAGTACGATTTGAAAATTTCCTTTTTTGTTGGATAGTGTTTCCGATGCGAAATGCTTTTCCTATAAATTCTAAATTTTCAAGTAAATCATAGATTTTCCGCTAGGGGGCACAAAGGTAAACTGCGTTTTCTGCGTTATTTCTGCTTCTAAAGCTCTGATTTGAAAAATTCTTCCTGTATCGCATACAAGACCTGATGGAAAATATTTTCCACATAATTTCTAATGTTTGGTAAAGAATGGTTTAGCCTCCAGGAGTCATAAGTGTTAATTTCTGTTTCTGAAGTATTTGTGGCAAAATCTGGGCTCCTGAAAACTCGACTAATTTTTAGCACATCTTTTGTAAAAAAAGATCGTGCTTCTGTTATCGGTTTGTCCGTCCGTCTGTACCCACGATATCTCTGCAACTATTAGTCCGATTTGAAAAATTCGTTTTGCATTGGAAAGCTTGAAATATGCAAATGATGATCCCCTATTTCGTTTTTTTTACGATGTACAATTTCGCCGGTAGAGGGCGTAAATGCAGATGATGTCGAATTCAAAAATACGTTTTATTCCACATACTGTATTTGCTCCTAAACATCCGATTGAAAAAAAATTATCTTTCGATTCCATTTATGTCGAAGAGTATTTTAGATATAGTTACTTTTTCAAGTTACGCATAGATTTTCCGCTAGGGGGCGTAAAAGTAAATTACATTTTTCCCGATAACTCTTCTTCTAAAACTCCGATTTGAAATTTTTTTCTTCAGCGGATTACGTCCTGACGGAAAATCTTTTGCATATAATTTCAAATTTTTGATAAAGAATACTTTGGCCACTAGGGGCGTAAGTGTTATTTTTTGCTTCTGATGTATTTGGCATAAAATCTGAGCTTATAAAATATCGATTGAAAAAATTCTTTCGTGAACTGACGCCTCTCACATCAATAAAACTTTTCGGAATATCTTCTTCTTAAAATGTTCCACAGTTTCTCCGCCAGGGGGCGTAGATGTATATGTTGTTTTTGGTAATATCTCTACTTCTAGGAGTCCAACTTGAAAATTTCCTTCTTTGTTGGATAGTGTTTTCAGTGTGACATGTTTTTCATATAATTTCAAAATTTTCAAGTAATTCAAAGACTTTCCGCTATGGGGCGTAGAGGTAAATTGCTTTTCCCCCTATATCCTTGCTTCTAAATCTCTGATTTGAAAAATTCTTTCTGCACCGGATACAACTCCTGATGGGAAATCCTTTGCACATAATTTCTAATTTTTGTAAGAAATGGTTTGGCTACCAGGTGGCGTAAATCTTAATTTCCGCTTCTGTTGTAGGGAGCGTAGATGTATATCTTATTTTTGTCAATATCTCTACTTCTAAGGGTACGATTTGAAAAAATCCTTCTTTGTTGGATAGTGTTTCCGATGCGAAATGTTTTTCCTATAAATTCTAAATTTTCAAGTAAATCATAGACTTTCCGCTAGGGGCACAAGAGTAAATTGCGTTTTCTGCGTTATTTCTGCTTCTGTAACTCCAATTTGAAAAATTCTTCCTGTATCGCATACAAGACCTGATGGAAAATATTTTTCACATAATTTCTAATGTTTGGTAAAGAATGGTTTAGCCACCAGGTGTCATAAGTGTTTATTTCTGCTTCTGAAGTGTTTGTTGCAAAATCTGGGCTCCTGAAAACTCAACTAATTTTTTTTCTTGGACCGATACCGCTTATATGGATAACCTTTCGAGAATATTTTTTTCCTAAAATAATGCATGGTTTTCCCACCAGGGTACATCTTATTTTTGTCTATAACTCTGTTTCTAAGAGTTCGTAAGCTCACGATTCCGTTTACAGCAATATCTGAGGGATGAAAAACCCGACTGAAAATCTTCTTTCTTCCGTCAGATACTATTGTTTTCCATACCGCTTCCATTGACTTTGAATAGCTATGATAAATTTAATATGCGTCAGAACGGATTCAAAAGACGTGCTTATTACCCCCGAAAATTCGGTGTCATCTTTCTTGGTACAATCCTTCTACAGAATTAACTAAAGTTTGTAAAACAGGCACAAGCCAGAAGAGCAAGAAAATTAAAAATAAACAAAAAAAATGTGGTTATGGGAAACGTTTGTGTACAAAGGATGATCGGCAAAAATAAAAAAACCTTCCCAACCAAAAAACATCTCTTGAAGGAGAAAGTACAAAAACCAAGACACACACTATTGATATGTTGCTGAAAATCTGTGGACACCTGATCAATGTTTTCAGATTTTCATCAACATTATCCACGTTTTTCTTGAAAGAAAAAAATAAATAAATCGAAGGGATAATAGTGGTCAGTTCAGGAAAGGGTGACGATTCTTCCCTGGAGTGATTTGCTGTTAAACTTTTCGTAAATTTAGATTTCACCTTGCCTGGGTTTGATTTTTGGATCCGGAGAGAAAAGTCAAGAAAAAGTCACAGAAAATTCTATTTTCTCATCGCTATTTTTTTTCTCCTCTTCTCTGCTTAATGTACAAAATGAGTGTTTTTACTTTGTTAAGGGATAGGAGAGTAGCAAAGGGCTACCCTCCCGCCGATTCAGTATTTCAGTATTTATCATCGCTCTGGGGCTAGCCTATGGACCTTTTGGTTGAGTTCCAAGGTTAAGCATATAAATTGTGAAATAAGCATATAAATTGTGAATACTCAGTCCAGCAGGAGGGAAATGGCAGTGCATAAGAAAAAAAAGGAAGGGATGTAATATTCTGAGTGAAGACTAGTGTAAATAATTTTTTTCTCTGTCTTTTACTTTTGTTGTGAACAAAATTGTAGCATTTGTATTATTCATTATCTAATCTATGAGTAGGATGATTCAGAAGTTAGTAGGATGTATTATAATTTCAACTTTGAAATTATGAAGTTGGTGAGGTAAGGCTGGGATGGACTTGATAAGTGGGCCTTAAAAAAAAAAAAAAAAAAAAAACGAGAATAAATGTAATCCAAATCAAAAAAAAAAAAAAAAAAAAAGGGAAAAGAATAATCTTTCGCCGGGGCAAGTAATTTCATAAGTGATATTTCTTTTGTTGAGTATTAATAAAGGAATGCAAGAAAAAGAAAGCTGGTCTACGCTCAAAATAGGTAGTGAAAAAAAAAATATGTAGTTCTTTTTATGGTATATGATGTATGTATTTATATTTTCTGTAAGTCAAATGCAGTTCCTTTCTTCGTCCAACGGTCACTTTTTTTTCCCAAGCTCATTCCAAGAAAAGGGGAGCGCTGTTTAAAATTGTTAGGAGGTCGCCCACCCAAGAGTGAGCAGTTATTTACACAAAAAGGCATTTCTCCCTCTCTACAACGCTGTGGTGAAATTCTCCGAACAGAAACACCACCCCGAGAAATTTCCCAGCTGGGTTCCGTGGGCTGGCAAAGAGGGTTTAATCCTGAAGAATTATAATACGAGCTGTCAAGCTCTGAACGGCAGGAAAGCAGGCGTGCATAAAAAAGGAAAGCAGGCGTGCATAAAAAAACGGCAGGAAAGCAGGCGTGCATCCCTCCAAAAGGGCAAGATGGGTCATATCAGATTACGCGTGTGCCTGGCCGCTGAGAGTTCCCGCGCTTTTGTTTTTTCCCCCACCCTACCTTCCTCTGATTGTAAGAGGAATGTCACGTGGGCAAGCACGAAACCATTGCATGGTTTTGACCGGCTGACCAATGGGAGCAAAAGCGACCCTCTTGGACGGCGCTGATTGGCTCTCTGTGTTCTTCTGCGAGAGAGCGTCGTTTTGAGTCTGGAAAAGAAAGGAAAAAAAAGCAGTGTGGGACGTGAGAAGAAGGAAGGGGAAAAGAATGCAGGGCAATTTTAAGACAGTCCTGGTAATCTGTGGTTATCGACCACCAGCCAGGAAAAAGATACAAGACCTCATCCCTGATCCAATAAAAAAAAAAATGTTAAGCAAACAGCGGCTCTAAAACAGACTCCAGAGCATGAAGGGGCCCGGGTCGAGGTGTGCCTCCACCACCAGGCAGTTAGGCCTATGAAAACAGTTTTTTTGCCGGGCCGTGAAGAGGTCAACCGATGCGTGCATCTCCACCCCAGACGAGACTTGGCATTCGATACCTGCAAACTAATTCATCATGGTCAATGACGGCTCCGGGAAGAAGGCATCCTAACGTACCAGTTGCACTTCGTCAGTGAGCGTATTCAAAGCATTCAACCTTCCAGCAGTTGTCAGCCTAAGACGTGATGATCCGACCTATTTGTGAATTCCAGCCCCGATTCCCCCTCATCAAGGGGTAAGTTGTATACACTAATTCTGTTTTTGACCCTTTCGTAGAGCCGAAGTCGGCACTACAGCAATCAGATTACCAGTATGCTCTGAAAAAAAACAAAAAAGGGTACTTTCCGTCTGCATGTCGGAGGTTATCCAGTTAAGATTCATCAGGAAAGAAAGAGGGAACTGTACGTGACATTGTTCTCACAAATGCAGTAGACATATAAAAAAAAAAAGTTAAACTCACAAATATGATTGTAAATCGTGATAGTTTACTCGCCTCTTCAAGGCGGGAATTTTCATGTTGAAATGTTAACACTTCAGTTTACCTGTGCATACCTGCCTTAAAAAAATATATATATATATTTTGAGTTTTGTTGATAGAGAGAAAGATATAAGTTATCTTAATCTACACCTATATATATATACCTATATAAATATACACTCATAAATATTGGATCCAGAATTTTGATATTTGTTCAGAGAAGATACAATTTGTTTTGATAACATGTAAGCAAGCCACAAATGTAAATTAACGTTCTCGCTGTGTTAACAAATGACAGTATTCACGTGGACTCTGCCATGATTATATAAGATCGATCATTTGAATTACTGTCTTCACATATGAGTGGGTCAGTGAAGCCTTAGCGAAGTGCTAAATAGTAAATGTATTAAACCTTTCATAGCAACATTAATATCTGTCCTATTTGTGCATGTTGTTATTGTTGTAAAAATAAATACAGGCATTAGCCTTTCAAAAACCAAATTTTGGTATAAGTTGGCATTCGATTTCTAGGTGTGTCTCATAGTTTCTGAGCAATGGCACTCATCACCCAACGCTCTGACGTTGGCTAGGAAGTCCCTTGGTAATGATAATGTCCTAGTAAGTAAAATAATTACGGTCTGATATTTTCCTTTTTTTTTTTTTGCTTACAAACACGAGTTCATAAACACGGTCTCTTTGAGTTGACACATATGTTACACATGTACCAAAAACACAGGGCTGTAGTTATTCCTCGGTTGAAACAAAACTCACAGAAACACTAACACAGGTGAAAACTCAGTTGTGCTATGACAAATATGACATCTCAAAGTTTCTTCTTATAAGCTTAATTTTTGGTTGTTTCAAAATGCATCTACCCATCTCCCAAAGTTAAATTTTAGTCGAAATTCAAAATTTCCCTTCAGATTTAATTTTGGCTACCTATTTAATAAATATATAACGTGGTTGAGATTTCCGCCACAACACTAGTAAAACTTACGAAAGAATACATGTTGAGAACATTACCAACAAAGAAATAGTGAATATCCATTACACCTCGAAAATAGATCGAACAACTATAAAATGAAATAAAATTACTTAGAGCATTACTTATACCTGTTTACAAAATATTGTTCAGATAAGTCATTAAGGATGAAAGCCAGGCTTAAGCCCAAAAAAGCATGAGAGCAACATGAAACTGAAACGTGGTTACTTTGTGACGTACCTGCCAGCAGGACGCACACGACATAAAGGCAGATAGGAATCAGAATAATCGTCTGCGTAGCTCAGTTGGTAGAGCGACTTGTTCCGGAATAAGCGGCCTCGGGTTCGAATCCCGGCGTAGACCAAAAATGACGGAGAAATTAACTTCGTTATAACTTCAACAAAGAAGCCCGAACGCAGAACAAATAAGCTCGAAAAAACAAAATACTGCCAATACACATCACCAAAGAGTATGAGGGAGAGCCCAATAATATTTTTTTTAAATAATAAAAAAAAAAAAAAAAAAAGTGATCAAACTTACCAAACCAAGCCTCTGCATCTTCACGCTACAAGTCAAAGAGAAGAAAAGAGAAAAACCATCGCTGCGCCACCTAGCGGAGAGCCAAATAGCCATCCAGAGAAATTGTGAATAAAGGGCTGCCAGAGGAGAGCCAAAAAACTACTCCACGAACCTTAAACTAAAGAAACTGTTTCTAAGTTGTATCTGCGACCCAGAATACTAAAACATCCCTCTTGGAACACCGAATTTTTTTATCTCTGCACCAAGAAGGATTAAAAGTATTTAAAAACTTAAATAACAGAATCCTTTCCAAACCTTTAATTATTAAATATTACTATTTTAATTGGTTTTATTTTTATATATATTTTTATATAAGAGTTTTTTATATATACTTTTTTGTACCAAAAGTGAAACGAAAGAGAAGCAGTTTTTAAAATTTTAATTCAAGAATTATTCTATCTATTTATTATTTATTGTTATTTAAAAAAACTGAAACATTTTTATACCTTATAATATTTTTTATTTAAATATGAATTTTTTGTATATATAATTTTTTTCTTATAAAGGAACTGTTTCTTTCATTAGCACTCAAGTTCCAAACACATAGTTCATGAACATCTGCTTATCCACGTCCAAAAAGGCTTTGTTGGGCCAACTTCATACTATTAACTGCCTAAATTTAGTCTTCTAACCTAACGGTGTTGCTAAGAAATATTTTTTCAATGCAGTTTTAATAAAAACCTTAGGTGCCTGGTTATGAAGAAAATTATTTAAAAGGGTATTTATGTGCTTATAGAAGTCTGATTGCTGATTCAAGATTCTAGCGATTCTAAGAACCTGTGCTATAAGAACATTTTCTGTAATGTAATACTTAGGTCAGTGTTCATTAACAAGGAAGGAAAGTTCTCTAACGCAGTGTAAGTGTAATGCTTTGGGCAATGTCCTGCTGGGATACCCTGAGGCTAGTCATTCGTGTGCAAAAATATATGACGTCTAATCCAAATATATAATCTGTTAGAGCCCTCCTCCTCCTCCGTACCGCTTTTTAAGTCGTCATAGCAACAACCGAAAAACAAATGTTTGTGACGTCACGCTTAGGTTTTCGTGTAGGTGACGTCATCACCTACACGCGCACAGTCCACGCGTATACCACTTTGTTTTGCTGTCATAGCAACAAAGAACACAGCTGCTGGTGTGATGTCATCTGATCCAAATCATTCTCACATGACGTCAGACGTCAGATATGCGTTACGTCACACGGTCAACTCTAGAGATACGAAAGCATTTTTTTTTTTTTATTGCAGGTTTAACGCCCATCGTGAGCAACTCAGTGGGATACAAGCAGTCGCCCGTCCGTAATTTAGGGTCACTGGTTCCAGGAAAGGGAGAGAGCCAGTGCCGTAAGACAAACACAACACCCATGCCACACCGGGATTCGAAGGAACCGGACGCCTTTCGGACGAATGATTAGAAGCCATTACTTAGACCACTACGCCACCGAAAAACTTTACATCAGTAATTTTGGTTCACTACCTGAACCGGTGTTTAGCCATCTGTATGTGGCAACGTCAAGAGTACG
This sequence comes from Macrothele yani, assembly GCA_039090855.1. NCBI lineage: Eukaryota > Metazoa > Arthropoda > Arachnida > Araneae > Macrothelidae > Macrothele > Macrothele yani. Next base: position 30,135,131 of record CM077000.1, read on the forward strand.
ACGATCTGACGACGTCAAGATGAAAATAGTTCACGGAAAAGAACAGGGTTCACAGTCAGTGTATACGAAACATGTTGTGCACAGGGAAGTGTTGACGAAATAGGGACTAAAGGTTTTACAAAACACATAACAAACAGACAGCCCGTCGTATCAAATTCCATAACCGACTGCTCGGGAAATTTTCAGAAAGCTGTGAGCCAACGTCGCCATCTATTGACGTGGAACTCAAAAACTCAATAAATAAATGTCAATAATTTCTGTATCATAAATTTTATTTTCCCCCGTCATTATTGACGGGCTTTGATCTAGTGTCTACATAAGCGTAATTACAGACCAGGTACATCCTTGCATGGCAAAAGTATTCCCCTCTAGTGCCTTCTTTTAGTAAGATAATGCGCCATGCTGCACTTGCTGGATTGGTCGAGAATGGTTCGCGGCACATGAGGAAGGTTTTCAGGTATTGTCTTGGCCTCCATATTCCCCAGATATCAATCCAATCGAGCATCTGTGGTTTGTGCTGAAACAACAAATACGGTCTGCGGGGCCTCCACCACGTAACTGAGAAGAGTTAAAGGTTCTGCTGGCAACATGACGGTACCAGATACCGCAAGACATCTTTAAAATCGCCGGTTAAGAGGTATTTTTTGTTTTTTTGATTGGAGGTTTAACGACCACCGTGAGCAACTCAATGGGCTATAAGCAGTCGCCCATCCCTAATTTAGGTTCCCTTACTCCAGAGAAGGGAGAGAACCAGTGCCGTAAGACAAACACAACATCCATGCCTCACCGGGATTCGAACCTGGACCCCTTTTGGACGAATGTTCAGAGGCCATCGCTTAGACCACTGCGCCACCGGGACGGCAGTTGCTGCTTTGGAGCCCAGCACAATGCTGGGGATTCACCACAGATCAACAGCAGCAACTGAACAAAAAACTGCCGCCCCGGTGGCGCAGTGGTCTAAGCGATGGCCTCTGATCATTCGTCTGTAAGGGGTCCGGGTTCGAATCCCGGCGAGGCATGGATGTTGTGTTTGTCTTACGGTACTGGCTCTCTCCCTTCCCTGGAACCAGTGACCCTAAATTAGGAACGGGCGACTGCTTATAGCCCATTGAGTTGCTCACGGTGGTCGATAAACCTCCAATCAAAAAAGAACAAATAACTTTTACGTGACTTACTTATAAACGTGGACAGAGCGATGACCTCTATTTGATGTTCCAAGTCCACGTCAAGTGTGTGTTTACTAAATTCGGAAATGACTGCAAGTCTCTGTCACTCAAACGCTTCAGATAAACCTCAATTTGACATATTATATTTTGCAGTCTTCGATTTACCTGAGCTGAATTATCTGACGCTAAAACACAAAGAATAAAAAACGCAGCAATGTTGACTAGTCTTTAAGTGTAAATAGCACTCCAATAAAAAAATATCGGTGGTTCAACAATACTGAAATAAGAAGTCAGTAAAATCATGCAATGCATTGATTATTATACGCTTTCCAACATTACAGAAATCATTACTCAAGTTTTCACTCAAGTTATGAGAATAATGTCTGTGGAATAAATCTCGGTCCTGTGCCCTGACCTTTGATCCCATTTCGATGATATTCAACAGAACCGGCTTGGTATACCTCCGAAAAAACATGATAAAGTTTTGTCGCAATCAAAGCATTTGTACGTAAGTTATGATGCATAAGGGCTATGCAATATATCCCGCTCTTGTGTCCTAACCTTTGACCCCATTTCGCCCATTTTTAATAAGGTTTGTTGCCAGGTGGTCCCCTACCACATACTAGATTTTAATCGAAATCGAATCTTTTTTACGTTAGTTATGTTGCATAATAGCAGTGGAATGGATCCCTCTCCTATGTACTGACCTTTGACCCCATTTCGTTCACTTTAAATAGGGTTCCTTCCCAGGTGATCCCCTACCAGATACTAAAATTTCATCGAAATCGAACGGTTGTTACGCGAATTATCGTGCTGACGGACATACGCACACAACGCGTGACGTAATGAGGCAGATGGGAATCGTAACCATCTGCCCGCTGCAAGAGTGTGACGTCATAAATCTTTAATAGGATCCACACACAACGCGTGACGTAATGAGACAGATGGCGTGACGGCGTGCCAACATTCTCAAACGCGAGTTGTGACTTCATAAGATTTCTAAGCATTGGTAACATTAATGGAACAACGCCATCACTAAAAACGTTATAATTCGGGTTGGTTGTTTAACCCACTAAACGAATTCTTCTAAAGTCGAGATCAAGCTAAATCGATTTCTAGTACCAGAAAACGGTAGGTTAACGACTTTCATCAAAATTCTTAGAGCCGCTTTCAAAATAAAATGTACATACATACATACATACAAGAATTGCTACTTAAAAGGTGGACGTCAAGTAACTTTGCTTCCTATACTTCCAATGGAAAAACTTCTGTACACATTTTCTTCACAATTAATGCGTTCCCAAGGATGAAAATTTGAACATCGATTAAAATATCTTCATTTTATGACTTGCAATACTTAATATTTTCTAAAATATAACCATAATTATGCAATTCAACATTTGTTTGTCTACTGACGTCATGAAAATACATGTCGCGCCATATTTTTACTGGACAATTGATGCGTTCACAAGGACGAAAATTTGAACATCGATTAAAAATACTTCATTTCATAACTTGGAATACTTAATATTTCTCAACCATAACCGTAATTATGCAATCCAACATTTTTTGTTCACTGACGTCATCAAAGTACAGGTCGCGCCATCTTTTCTCTGGTTTCAACACCACCAAAGGAAAAGTTATTAATTTTTAATATAATTATGGTTATGTTTTAGAAAATATTAAGTTTTCCAAGTTATAATATGAAGTTATTTTAATCGATGTTCAAATTTTCATCCTTGGGAACACATTAATTGTGAAAGAAATGTGTACAAAAGTTTTTCCATTGGCAATATAGGAAGCAAAATTACTTGACGTCCACCTTAATACTGTAATATGGGATAAGGACAATGGAATGGATCGCAATCCTATGTCCTGACCCTTGACCACATTTCGTCCATTTTCAGTAGGGTTCGTCCTCAGGTGGTCACCTACTACATGCTGAAATTTCATCGAAATCGAACCATTTTTACGCACGTTATGACGCGTAAGCGCAATGGAATGCATCCCGATCTTATGTCCTGACCTTTGACCCCACTTCACCCATTTTGAATAGGGTTTGTCCCCAGGCGGTCTCCTACCACACAGTAAACTTTCATTGAAATCGAACCATATTTACGCAAGTTATGACGCATAAGGGTAATGGAATGATCCCGCTCCTACGTCGTGACCTTTGACCCCATTTGTCCCATTTTCATTAAGGTTTGTCCCTAGGTGGTCCCGTACCATATAGTAAACTTTCATTGAAATCGAACCATTTTTACGCAAGTTATGGCGCATAAGGGCAATGGAATGATTCCGCCCCTACGTCGTGACCTTTGACCCCATTTGTCCCATTTTCAATAGGGTTTGTCCCCGGGTGGTCCCCTATCACATACTAAAATTTCATCGAATTCGACCCATTTTTACGCCAGTCATCGTGCGGACGGTCGGACAAAGCTGGAGCATATACGCTTCTTCAACCTACGGTTGGAAAGCGTAAATAATGTATAAAAAGGAAAGTTTTAGAAAATTCCAAGGTAACAAAGATCATACACGCTGCAATCATTTGGTGAGAAAGTACGATACCTAACCTAACCAGTGGGAGTAAGTAAATTTAAACAGTGGGAGGAACACCTATATGAAATGAAGCGTATCCTCATGCCGATTCTTTTTTTTTTTTTTTTTTTTTTTTGGAGGTTTCACGACCACCATGAGCTTCAACAATTTTTATTTGGAGCAAACATGGACAGGAAGATACAGATTGCCTGTGCTTAACAGTTACCAAAAGATAAACAAGTAGATGACCTATTTACAATGACGATGAGATATTTACACTATGTGGATGCACTATATACAATGAGAGCGAATTCATAACACTCAGAATACTAGACTTAAGGACTGACTTACTCTATGTACATCATATGTTCGCAATATACATTAGCAGAGTGGCGTCTCTAATAGATGAACACAAGTACAAGGTATAACTATAAATTTCACAGTGCAAAAATAAACATGTATATTTTCAGCAATCTTGAAAAAAAGAAAAAAAGAGCAAAAGGCCTATGCTTTTCAGTATCTGAAAAATAAGCGAATAAATGATCTATTTACAATGATGGTGGGAACTCTATACAATTTGAATGCAATATCTCTAATGTGAAACGCTTTCAAATTACAAAAAATTACTATTACTTAGGCTTAAACAAGTGCCTCAATCACAGTACTATAGATTGACTTGCAATGAAAAACAACATATGTACACAAGGTGCATCGGCAGAGTGAAGACACTAATAAGTAATTACAATTCCAGGGTACAACTGTAAATTTCACAGTGCAAATAGTAAAATATATTAATACAAACAGAACTTGCTTTTTACACAGAATATATACTTCCGGTACAATACAAATAATGGAAATATGAAAATGACTCTTTGTACAGCAAATGTGCTATACAGCGCAGAACATTATGTAATAGACTGATTATTTTCTGTTAGGCACATGTGACATGAGAAAAAAGACACTGTGTAACATTAACAATTAATTGAAATACTATCAAAACGTTTGCTCCGCACCATGAGCATAAACCTTAAGATATGTAATCTTGACCCAACATACGAAATGCGCCGAACATAAATTTCACAGTGCAATTAGGAAAGTGCATTAGTATAAACAAAACTGAGCTTTTTACATAGTAACTATGCTTCAGGTACAGTAAAAATATCTGAATGATGAACAATAACTCTTTGTACAACAAAAGTGCTAAACCTCGCAGAACATTGCGTAATCGACTGATCATATCGATTTAGGTACATGTGACATGATCAAAAAGCACACTGTGCAAAATTAACAATTAAATTGAAACACTATCAAACATTTGCTCAGCACCGTGAGCATGAAACATATATTATAAACCCCGGCAAACATAAAGAAAGTGCCGAACACAAAGCTTTAAACCTAATCTAAGTGTCTGTGGTGTAACAAGAAACTCACCTACAGGACCTTGTTGGTGAGAAACATGCAGACGTGCAGTAACATTAGGCAGCAATGATGATCAGGGCACCTAAGAACACGATAATCACAAAACAAGACTTTAGTTAGTCCAAACAATTTCACAGAAGTCAGAACAATAGTCTAAGGTCCTCTGATGGACCGGAAAACCATTGACGAAAAGGTGACCACACTGACATAAAGTGTGGGATTCGATTCGCAGCCTTAGCAACAGTGAAAGCAATAATACAAGTTAGTAAAATCATACAATGCATTGATTATGATACGCTTTCCAACATACCAGAAATAATTACTCAAGTTATGAGGATAATGGCTGTGGAATAAATCTCGCTCCTGTGCCCTGACCTTTAGTCCCATTTCGATGATATTCAACAGAACTGGTTCAGTATACCTCCGAAATAACATGATAACGTTTTGTCGCAATCGAAGCAATTTCACGTAAGTTATGATGCATAAGGGCTATGGAATAGATCCCGATCCTGTGTCATAACCTTTGACCCCATTTTGCCCATTTTGAATAGGATTCGTCAGGCAGGACCCTACAACATACTAACATTTCATCCAAATCGAAACATTTTTACGTAAGTTATGACGCATAATGGCGATGGAAGTGATTCCGCTCCTATGTCCTGGCCTTTGATCCCATTTCGCCCATTTTCAATAGGGTTTGTCCCCAGGTGGTCCCCTACCACATACTAAAATTTCATCGAAATCGAACCTTTTTTACGTTAGTTATGACGCATAAAATCAGTGGAATGGATCCCGCTCCCATGCCCTGACCTTTGACCCATTTCGTTCACTTTCAATAGGGTTCCTTCCCAGGTGTTCCCCTACCACATACTAAAATTTCATCGAAATCGAACGATTTTTACGCGAGCTATCGTGCGGACGAACATACGCACACAACGCGTGACGTAATGAGGCAGATGGGAATCGCGACCATCTGCTCGCAAGAGTGTGACGTTATAAAACTTTAATAGGATCCACACACAACGCGTGACGTAATGAGACAGATGGCGTGACCGCGCGCCAGCATCTGAATTGCGAGAGTATGACGTCATAAGATTTCTAAGCATGGATAACATTAACGGGGCGCCGCCATGACACTAAAAACTTGATGATTCGGGGTGATTATTTAACCCACTAAACGAATTTTCCTGAAGTCGACATCAAGCTAAATCGGTTTCTAGTACCAGAAAACGGTAGGTTAACGACTTTCATCAAAATCCTTAGAGCCGTTTTAAAAAATATATATACATACATACAAGAATTGCTCCTTTAAGGTCAACGTCAAGTAATTTTGCTTCCTCTACTTCGAATGGAAAAATTTCTGTACACATTTTCTTCCCAATTAATGCGTTCCCAAGGATGAAAATTTGAACATCGATTAAAATATCTTCATTTTATAACTTGGAATACTTAATATTTTCTAAAACATAACCATAATTACGCAATCCAACATTTGTTTGTCTGCTGATGTCATGAAAGTACAGGTCGCGCCATCTCTTTTCTGGACAATTAGTGCTTTCACAAGGATGAAAATTTGAACATCGATTAAAATAGCTTCATTTTATAAATTGGAATACTTAATATTTTCTAAAACATAACCATAATTACGCAATCCAACATTTGTTTGTCTGCTGATGTCATGAAAGTACAGGTCGCGCCATCTCTTTTCTGGACAATTAGTGCTTTCACAAGGATGAAAATTTGAACATCGATTAAAATAGCTTCATTTTATAAATTGGAATACTTAATATTTTCTAAAACATAACCATAATTACGCAATCCAACATTTCTTTGTCTACTGACATCATGAAAGTATAGATCGCGCCATCCTTTTTCTGGTTTCAACACCACTAAAAGAAAAGTTGTTGATTTTTAATATAATTATGGTTATGTATTAGAAAATATTAAGTGTTCCAAGTTATAATATGAAGTTATTTTAATCGATGATCAAACTTTCATCCTTAGGAACACATTTATTGTGAAGGAAATGTGTACAAAATTTTTTCCATTGGAAGTATAGGAAGCAAAATTACTTGACGTCCACCTTAATAATATGGAATAAGGGCGATGGAATGGATCCCAATCCTATGTCCTGGCCTTTGACCCCATTTCGTACATTTTCAATAGGTTTCGTCCCCAGGCGGTCCCCTACCACATTGTAACATTTCATTGAAATCGAACCATATTTACCCAAGATATGGCTCATAAGGGCAGTGGAATGGATCCCGCTCCCACGTCGTGACCTTTGACCCCATTTGTCCCATTTTCAAAAGGTTTTGTCCCCAGGTGTTCCCCTACCACATACTAAAATTTCATCGAAATCGAACCATTTTTACGCTAGTTATCGTGCGGACAGACGGACGAACGGAAAAAGTGGAGCATATACGCTTCTTTAACCTACGGTTGGAAAGCGTAAAAAAGATCGTGCTTATGTTACCGATTTGTCCGTCAGTCCGTCCGTCCGTCGGCCTATATATATCTCTGCAACCCACGATATCTCTGCAACTATTAGTCCGATTTGAAAAATTCTTTTTGCATTGGGAAGCTTGAAATATGCGAATGATGATCCTTTTTTTTTTTTTTTATACAATGTACAATTTCGCCGGTAGAGGGCGTAAATGCAGATGATGTCGAATTCAAAAATACGTTTTATTCCACATATGAGCTTCTAAACATCCAATTGAAAAAAATATTTTATCTTCCGATTCCATTTTTGTCGGCTAGTATTTTAGATATAGTTACTTTTTCAAATTACATATAGATTTTCCGCTAGGGAGCGTAAAGGTAAATTACATTTTTTCCGATAACTCTTCTTCTAAAACTCCGATTTGAATTTTTTTTTCTTCAGCGGATCACCTCCTGATGGAAAATCTTTTGCATATAATTTCAAATTTTTGATAAAGAACACTTTGGCCACTAATGGGCGTAAGTGTTATTTTTTGCTTCTGATGTATTTGGCATAAAATCTGAGCTTATAAAATATCGATTGAAAAAATTCTTTCGTGAACTGACGCTTCTCACATCGATAAAAGTTTTCGGAATATCTTCTTCTTAAAATATTCCACAGTTTCTCCGCCAGGGGGCGTAGATGTATATGTTGTTTTGGGCAATATCTCTACTTCTAGGAGTCCAATTTGAAAAATCCTTCTTTGTTGGATAGTGTTTTCAGTGTGACATGTATTTCATATAATTTCAAAATTTTCAAGTAATTCAAAGACTTTCCGCTATGGGGCGTAGAGGTAAATTGCTTTTCCTTCTATATCACTGCTTCTAAATCTCCGATTTGAAAAATTCTTTCTGCACCGGATACAACTCCTGATGGAAAATCCTTTGCACATAATTTCTAATTTTTGTAAAAAATGGTTTATCCACCAGGAGGCATAAGTCTTAATTTCCGCTTCTGATGTATTTGTAGCAAAATATGAGCTTCAAAAATGTAGATTGAACAAAAAGTCGTTTGTTGACCGAAACTACTCACGTCGACAAACCTTTTACGAACATTTTTTTCTTGAAATAATGCATGGTTTCTACGCCAGGGGGCGTAGATGTATATCTTATTTTCGTCCTTATCTCTACTTCTAAGGGTCCGATTTGAAAAAAAATCCTTCTTTGTTGGAAAGTGTTTCCGATGCGAAATGTTTTTCCTGAAAATTCAAAATTTTCAAGTAAATCATTGACTTTCCGCTGGGGGGCACAAAGGTAAATTGCGTTTTCTGCGTTTTTTCTGCTCCTAAAACTTCGATTAGGGAAATTCTTCGTGTATCGCATACAAGACCTGATGGAGAATATTTTTCACATAATTTCTAATGTTTGGTAAAGAATGGTTTAGCCACCACTGTGCATAAGTGATAATTTCTGCTTCTGATGTTATTGTAGCAAAATCTGGTCTCCTGCAAACTCGACTAGATTTTTTTTTTCTTGGATCGATACCGTCCATATGGAAAAACCTTTTGAGAATACTTTCTCCTAAAATAATTCTTCCACAAAGAAATCATTTTTTAAATCGGATTCTTCGAAGAAGAGATGTGGACAAATCTAAGATGCGTATTTACGCCCCTGGCAGGAAAATCATTCATTATTTTAGGTAGAAAGTATTCTCAAAAGGTTTTCCAATGTGAGCGGTATCGGTCCAAGTAAAAAAATTTAGTCGAGTTTTCAGAAACTCAGAATTTGCTGCAAATACATCAAAAGCAGAAATTAACACTAATGCCCTTGGTGGCCAAACCATTCTTTATCAAATATTAGAAATTTTATGAAAAACATTTCCCATCAGGAGCTGAATGCGATACAGGAAGAATTTTTAAAATCAGAGTTTTAGAAGCTGTTGCCGCGACAATTATTCTAATTTCGGGCACATTGCTTTCAGTATAGAAATTCTCAAATTTGAGATTCAAATACAAAATTAATTGTTTTTAATTATGTTAATTAATTAACATAATTAATTACGTGACTGCCTAATTAGAGAAATTTTTAATTAGGTGCACGAACTATCATCCCAATCCAGGCGCATAGGGAGTCGCGGGGTTCTTTTCTTCTCTTTTCTCCGTTTTCCCTTCCACGGGGAAAGGAGATCTAAGTTGCAAGCGCCAGGCCAGGTGCAAAATTTCGTAAACTAGGCGAAAGGCATTTTCTTCCATTCCCGGCATGTGAGAAGCAGCAGCTTTGCGAATTGCACAATGCTTCCGAAATAACAATGACGTTGCGGTGGCTACACGACGAAGCTTAAGAAAGAAATCTTAAAGCAGTAAGAAGCTAAATCTAGGCAATAAATGTCACCCAAGAGCGTTGTCGGAGAACATATTTCAGTCGGGCATACGTGACTTCGAGCAGTTTTCAAGTTTTAAAAAGGGTTTGCTCGGAGTCTACTATAATAGAACCCAACAACGGGGTGACAGTTACGGCTAAATAAATTTTTAAAGGGCTTAGCTCAGCAGATGGTCAGCAGGCCCAATGTAGCCACTGGTCAGCCGCCACTGGACAAGCGGTCCACTTGCGTACGAGGGGAGGAAATCCAGAACCAATCAATGGTGGTGCGAGGGACGTTTTCTCGAGGTAAGGACACGCCTAGCCGCAGGGCGAGAAGGGAAAGCGAAAACTAGAATAAAAGCAGAAACTTAGAATTTCAAGGGGGGGACGAAAAAGAACGGAAAAAAAAAGTGAAAGAGGAGAGAAAAATATAGGAGCGAAAAACGGACAGAGAGAGGGAGAGACGAAGTGAGAAGATGTTTTTTTTTTTTTTTGGAACATGGGCAGACAGTAATTTTGGTCGGAAGAGCCAGCGGTAGGCAAAGAAATGCCAAACTATACGGAGTTCCAGATGTCCGTCGACTTGAAATCAAGAACCGTAGAACAGTAAAGTTCCGAGAAACCATCGGCTGTGTTTTTATCCACGGAGGATACCAGCCAAGAAAACCACCCACGGCCACCAGACCACCAGCGTTTTCCTCAACCGCCGGATCGATGAGCCCAGCAGAAGTTCTATATAGGGTAAGACATCATCCAAATATTTCAATCCCTTGCATGCTGAGTATTCAATTAAGTTTTAGAAATGACCCCTTATTGCTCACCCCGTACTGGTTGGATTGTTAGGGATATTGGTGTTTTTACATTTTCTCAAGTAAACCATATTTTCCTTTCGTAGAGATGTGTTATAATTTAAACCGGTCCCATCATTTAAATTGTTCTAAAATTAAGCATTATACAACAAATAAATTTTATATTTGTTTTCTTAAATCAACGGGTTTTTCTTCACGCTGCTCTGCAAATGGGTACGAGTGACTGTGTTAGTTTAAAATAAGACATAGTTTTCTTCCTTTACAGATACCCCTATTCAATGCATATAACCGAAATGTTAGTTCTTTTTTAAATTTAATTTCTTTTGCGGCATATGAGTTCTTGCGACAACCTCGTACGAGCTCATGTGAAACACAACGCTTTTAAGTCCCAACGATGAGACTGGGTTGCCTATACTAGGAAACCCAATGTCATTGTTGCAAATCTAGATGATCGGAAATCGCTAACAAAATCTATGCCCCTCAAGATCCCACCGGGACTTGGCGTGGTGACAAAGCAGAAAAAACGCAGAAAACGCAATTTACCTTTGTGCCCCCCAGCAGAAAGACAATGATTTACTTGAAAATTTTTGAATTTATAGGAAAAACATTTCGCATCGGAAACATTATCCAACAAAGAAGGATTTTTTCAAATCGGACTCTTAGAAGCAGAGATATTGACAAAAATAAGATATACGTCTACGCCTCCTGGCGTAGAAACCATGTATTATTTAAAAAAGAAAATATTCCTAAAAGATTTGTCGACGTGAGAAGTATGGATCCCCAAACGATTTTTTTTTAAACGAGATTTTAGCTTATATTTTGCTGCAATACATCAGAAGCGGAAATTAAGAATTACGCCCTCTGGTGGCCAAACCATTTTGGAAATTATATGCAAAGAATGTCTCATCAGGTGCTGTATACGGTGCAGAAATAATTTTTTTAAATCGGAGTTTTAGAAGCAGATGTATCGGGGGAAACGCAATTTACCATTACGCCCCCTAGCGGAAAGTCTATGATTTGCTTGAAAATTTTGAAATTCTGTCAAAGCATGTCACATCAGAAACTCTATCCAATAAAGGAAGAATTTTTCCAATCGGACCATTACAAGCAGAGATATTGACAAAAATAGGATATTCATCTACTCCCCTGGCGGAGAAACCATGCAATATTTTAAAACGAAAATATTCCGAAAAGGTTTATCGACGTAAGTAGCATCGGTCCACGAAAGAAATTTTTCAATGGAGATTTTAGAAGCTCAGATTTTATGGAAAATACATCAGAAGCAAAAATTAACACTCACGTGCCCTGGAGGCCAAAGTATTCTTTACCAAAAATTGGAAACTATATGCAAAACATTTTCCATCGGGAGATGTACCCGCTAAAGAAAGAAATTTTCAAATCGGAGTTATAGAAGAAGAGATATCGAGGAAAACGTAATTTACTTTTACGCCCCTAGCGGAAAATCTATGCGCAACTTGAAAAATACTCTTCGACATAAATGGAATCGAAAGATAAAATAATTTTTTCAATCAGATGTTTAGAAGTAAATATATGGTTAAAATGTGTCTTGAATTCGACATCATCTGCATTTACGCCCTCTAGAGGCGAAATTGTACATCGTAATAAAAAACGAAATAAAAGATCATCATTCGCATATTTCAAGCTTCCCAATGCAAAAAGAATTTTTAAAATCGGACTAATAGTTGCAGAGATATGGTGTCTACAGACTGACGGACGGCCAAACCGAATACATAAGCACGATCTTTTACAAAACACGTGCTAAAAAGTTGAAGACGACATTCTACCAACATTTGTATCTTACACCACTAACCCACTGGTCATTGTCATGCCATCTTGTTGGTTTCCCAGCTGCGTAACTTGTCATATGTGTGTGTGTGTGTGTGTGTGTGTGTGTGTGTGTGTCGAAGTGGGATTGCGGGAATTCCTTTGTATCCGGTAGTAAAAAGCATTAAAGATTCTTTCTTGCAGGGTTTCGTAAGTAAAATTGTCATCAAATATGCTCCACTAAGAATTTATACTTTCCCACCCGTCGCCCTCCCTAATTTCGGAGTCCGGCGACGTCCCTGGTCCTCTTTGTAGAAGCGCGACTTTTAGAGTTCAAAAGATCCGTACCCAGACAAGCATTTCAGCATGTTTTTTTGTAAAAAAAAGATCTTGCTTATGTTACCAGTTTTGTCCGTCCGTCTCTAGACAACGTATCTCTGCAACTAATAGTCCGATTTGCAAAATTGCTTTTGCATTGGGAAGCTTGAAATGTGCGAATGATGATCCTTGTATTCCGTTCTCTCTTTTCTCTCTCCTTTTTTTTTACCATGCATAATTTCGCCGCGAAAGGGCGTAAATGCAGATGATATCGAGTTAAAAGTATATTTAATTTCATATACTTGCTTCAAAATATCCGGTTGCAAAAATACTTTGACCATTCGATTCCATTTATAACGAATATTATTTTAGGCACAGTCACTTCTTCAAGTTACGCATAGATTTTCCACTAGGGGGCATAAAAGCAAATTGTATTTCCCCCGAGATTTCTGCTTCTAAAACTCATATTTGAAAAATTCTTCCTGCACCGGATACAGCTCCTAATGGGAAATGCTGTCCAAATAATTTCTAATTTTTGGTAAAACATTATTTGTCCACCAGGAGGCATAAGTGCTAATTTCTGCTTCTGATGTATTTGCAGCAAAATCTAGGCTTCTAAAAGCTCGATTGAAAAAATTCTTTCTGAACAGACACCGCTCATATCGATAAATCTTTTCGGAACAATTTCTTTTTACAATAATGCATGGTTTCTTCGCCAGGGAGCGTAGGTGTATAACTTATTTTTGACAATATCTCTGCTTCTAAGAGTCCGATTTGAAAGAGTCCAATTTCAAAAGGGGGGAAAAAGAGTCCTTTTTTCTAAGAGTCCGATTTGAAAAATTCCTTCTTTGTTGTAGAGCGTGTCTTGTGCGAAATGTTTCTAATACAATTTCAAATTTTTCAAGTAATGCATAGACTTTCCGCAATGGTGATTTGCATTTCCCCCGATATTTCTGCTTCTAAAACTCCGAGTTGAAAAATTCTTCCTGTATCGGACACAGCTCCGGTCGGGAAATGTTTTGCATATATTTTCTAATTTTTGGCAAAGAATACTTTGGCCACCAGGGGGCGTAAGGGTTTATTCCTGCTTCTGGTGTATTTGCAGCAAAATCTGAGCATCTGAAAACTCGATTGAAAAAATTATTTCCTGGACCAATACCGCTCACCTCGGAAAACTTTTTGACAATACTTTCTTCTTAAAGTAATGCATAGGTTTTCCGCCAGGGGGCGTAGAAGTATATCTTTTTTCTAGGAATATATCTGCTTCTAAGAGTTCGATTTGAAAAATTATTTCTTTGTTAGCAAGCATTTACGGTGCGAAATGTTTTTCACGTAATTTCACATTTTTTAGCGCAAAATCCTGCCACCAGGAGGCGTATGTTCAAATTTCCGTCTACAGCTGATATCTGCGGGACTAAAAAACCTATTAAAAATCTTCTTTTACGGTCAAAAACTAACTACGCAAACCCTGTGTGTGTGCTTTCTTTCCAAAATAATGCGCCATTTTGCAGCTAGGTGAAGCAAATGCTTGATCTGTTTCTCTTAATATTTCGGCTTCTACAAGTGCGATTTGAGAAATTCTTTCAACACCGAATGCCATTCACCTTGTAGAACACTTTAGGTTCGTATATGAGAAGTTTTATATTTCACAGTTCTGTCGCTAGGTGGTGCTTGTGTATTTCTGTTTGCAGCTGTATCTCCGCTTCTAATCCTCCTATTGAGAATTTTCTTTTTTTACTGTATGGCATTCACTACAATAAAGATGTGGAGCATTATCGTCTTTATATAATGCACTGATTTCCCGCTAGGGGGCGTGAAGGTCAAAAGCTTTTTCTGGTTATCTCTGCTTCTTGGAGACGTATTTGAAAAGTTCTTTTTCCTTAGCATAGCTTTTTCCGTAAAGAATATATTTCGCCTATTTTCAAATTTCCGTTATGGTTTTACATTTTTCTTCCGCTAGAAGTTAAATAACTTTGATAAATTTTATTCGCATCGGAACGGATTCAACAGACGTGCTCAAACACCTTAAATTTCGATGCCATCTTTCCTGTTTTATAATAAAAATACGCACACGTGAACACCTGGATTAGCCTCCCTGTGGCGCAGTGATCGAAACGCTGGTTTATGACCATTCCTCCGTGATGGGATCCCGGTTCGAATCCCGTGATGCATGAATGTTGTATTCGTCTTACGGCACTGGCTCTCTCCCTTCCCTGCAGCCAGTGACCCTAAATTAGGGACAAGCGACTGCTTATAGCCAATTAAGTTGCTCACTGTAGTCGTTAAACCCCCAACCAAAAAAAAAAAAAAGAAAAACACGTGGGTTGTGGGTCACTTATCCATAAGTTAACACAATTGGGGCGAGAAATTCTTAGATTTGCCGTTATTTATTTATTTACTTGCTGAATTGGACTCAGCGCTTTAGGGGGGGGAGACCACAAAGACCACCATGAGCGACTCAAAGAGATGTAAGCAACCTCCAGCCGCTAATTTAGGACCAGTAGTTGTTTCCTGAGTGGGGAGGTAAAGACCACTATGAGCGACTGAAAGAGCTATAAGCAGCCTCCACTTTCTAATTTAGGACCACTGGTTATTTTCGGGGGGGTCCTAAATTAGCCTCCAGTCGCTAATTTAGGACCACTGGTTTTGTTCAGGTGGGAGCAAAAACCACCATGAGCGACTCAAAGAGCTATAAGCAATCTGCTGTCGCAAATTTAGGACCACTAGTTGCTTTCGAGAGGGGGGGGGGTGAGTTAAAGACCCCCATGAGCGACTCAAAGAGCTACACTGGCGTGCAAAAATTAAGGACGAGACGGTTTTTCGAATGTAACGTCGTGCAGAAGTGCTCCACATCGACTCAAATCATACGATATGATCCCCAAGATGTAAGAATATGGGGCAAGTGAGTAAAACCGTCTAAACAAGGAATCCAAAGGATACAAAGGCACTTTGTTGAAAAGGTAGCTTCGAGCACAACTGGACAGAAGACAGAAACGTCCATGTGACAGGCGGTTGCCAAGAAAAATCCAGACGTTAGTAGGGGATATGATCACTCCTGACTGCGTTGCAGGATTTACAACGTCTGTCCATGCTGAGGATGAGGTTGTCGAGGAGCTGTTGAGGTATCGCGGCCCATTTCTCTTGTAGCGCCAGTCGCAGCTGCTGAATCGTTGCTGGCGGCTGGTGACGTGTTGCCAAGCGTCTCCCGAGAAGGACCCACACGTGTTCGATTGGATTTAGGTTCGGGAACCTTGCGGGCCAATCCATGCGTTGAATTTCTTCAATCTCCAACAGCCACTGTACGATGAGGTGTAGCGTTGTCGTCCATGAAGAGGAACTCAGGACCCACAGCACCTCTAAACAGACGCATGTGAGGCTGGAGAACCTCGGTACAATAGCGGACACCAGTGACGGACACCGATGAGCTACCCAGAGACCTATAAGCAGGCTCCAGTCGCTAATTTAGTACCACTGGTTGTTTTCGGGTGGGGGATGGGGTAAAGACCACCATGAGCGACTCAAAGAGCTATAAACAGCCCCCAGTCACTAATTTAGGATTACTGGTTGTTTACAGGGATTGGGGGTGAAGACCACCATGAGCGACTTAAGGAGCTATAAGCAGACTCCAGTCGACCCCACTTCACCCATTTTCAATACGGTTCGTCCCCAGGTGGTCCCCTACCACATACTAAAATTTCGCTTAAATCGAACCATATTTACGCAAGTTATGACGCATAAGGGTGATGGAATGGATCCCGCTCCTATGTCGTGACCTTTGATCCCATTAATCCCATTTTCAATATGGTTTGTCCCCAGGTGGTCCCCTACCACATACTAAAATTTAATCGAAATCGAACCATTTTTACGCGAGTTATCGCGCGGAAAGACGGACGGACAAAGCTGGAGCATATACGCTTCTTCAACCTACAGTTGGAAAGCGTAAAAAGCGCTTCTATTGCGACAAAACTTTATAGTATCTTGTTCCGGAGGTATACTGAATCGGTTCTGTTGAATATAATCGAAATGGGGTCAAAGGTCGGGGCACAGGAGCGAGTTTTTATTCCACAGCATTATCCTCATAACTTGACTAAAAATGCTTCTATTGCGACAAAACTTTAGTATGTTGTTCCGGAGTTATACTGAACCGGTTCTGTTGAATATCATCGAAATGGGGTCAAAGGTCGGGGCACAGCAGCGAGATTTATTCCGCAGCCATTATCCTCATAACTTGGCTAAAAATGCTTCTATTGCGACAAAAGTTTAGTATGTTCTTCTGGAGGTATACTGAACCATTTTTGTTTTATATCATCGAAATGGGATCGAAGGTCAGGGCACAGGAGCGAGATTTTTTCCACAGCCATTATCCTCTTAACTTGAGTCTTGTTTCTTATCACTGACATCTGACACTGTCGACAATTCCTCCACAACAGCTGTTTCACGTGCGACTGTGGCACTCTTACGCGATATCCGACATCTTACCTCACCCTTTTGTATACCCCACACTCACGTGACGTCGTCTCTGGGATTTGCATTGTGTGTATTGGACGTGCTCTAGTCGGAGTCAGTATTTCAATCACTTTGTGCTTGCTGTTCGTGTTAACATGAGAGATAAATTTAAGCAATCTTTGAGGTTAGAGAAAAATCACCAAATTTTGAGCGAACTAGGCGTCGGTATTTTAAAGAAACCTGAAGTTTCAGCGAAATTCGGCATGCAAAACAATACATTTTCCACAACCCAAAAACTCGTTAGAAAATGAAAGCTTCTAGTGCTTACAGGAAACTGGGCTTACGACATAAATTTGTACTTAGTGCTGCAGTACTGCACACTATACATCATTATGTATAATTTCGTTTTCGTCGTGTAAATTTTCGGAAAAAGGCACTGCATTACATAAATTATACATACATTTAAAAACAAAGTACGGTTATAAGCCAAGAGTTATGGCCGTTCGTTTTCTTTAATTGTATGTATAATTTATGAAAAATGCCGCCCCGGTGGCGCAGTGGTCTAAGGCGCTGGCCTCTGATCATTCGTCCGTAAGGGGTCCGGGTTCGAATCCCGGTCAGGCATGGATGTTGTGTTTGTCTTACGGCACTGGCTCTCTCTCTTCCCTGGAACCAGTGACCCTAAATTAGGGACGGGCGACTGCTTATAGCCCATTGAGTTGCTCACGGTGGTCGTTAAACCTCCAATAAAAAAAAAAAAAAATAATTTATGAAATACAGTGGAACTACCTTAAAATGAGCCCGTATATCGCAAGAACCCGGATTTAAATAGAAAAGCAAACACTTTTGTTTGATATAATGTTAATTCAAAGCTAATTTGATCGTTCCTAACGAAACAATTTTTTTTTATTGGAGGTTTAGCGACCACCGTGAGCAACTCAATGGGCTATAATTTAGTCCCTAATTTAGGGTCACTGGTTCCAGGGAAGGGAGAGAGCCAGTGCCGTAAGACAAACACAACATCCATGCCTCACCGGTATTCGAACCCAGCCCCTTCCGGACGAATGATCAGAGGCCATCGCTTAGACCACTGCGCCACCGGGGCGGCCGAAACAAATTGAATGAAATCCCCTGATTTAAAGAGCGAGAGAAAAACAAAGATTAACATTTTCTTTTTCTTTTTTATTTGAGGGTTAACGACCACTGTGAGCTAGTCAATGGGCTATAAGCAGTCGCCCGTCCCTAATTTAGGGTCACTGATTCCAGGGATGGGAGGGAGGCAGCTCCACAACATCCATACATCACGGGATTCGAACCCGAACCCCTCTCGGACGAATGATCAGAAGCCATCGCTTGGACCACTGAGCCACCGGGGCGGCGATAAATAATTTTAATAAGCAAAGTAAAAAAAATTACGTAATTCCATACTTAATAAGTGAGTGAAAACCAGCTGAGCACTGTTCTGATGACGAGGAAAGGAAATGGCGGCATACAAGGCGAAATTGCAATAGCGCAGTGGAATCTTGGTACGCTAGTGGAAGACTGTTGATGAAAAGCAATGAGGAGGAAGTACATCAAGTGCGTTATGCAAGAGAATCTCCGTCACCCACTCTAAGAAAGTATTGTGTCAGCAAAGTTGAGAAAAGGGACCGCACTTCTGGACAAAAAGAGAATGGGTGTTGTTCACGCACATGTATTAAGTGGATTTCTGGCCGACGATTGCAGAGAGGAATAGGTGAGTAATTGAATGAGGATGTGGTCTGAGGGGACACAGGAGATAACAAGTCTCAAAATTGTGTCCATTTTCTCTTTCACCCTCCAAGTAAGCGCTGCATTGGGAAGATTGGTGCTGCTTTCGCTCCACTTGTGTCGTTAAACAGAGGTCAATCTCACGCATCAATCACTTTGAAAATTCTAAGCTTTTATAAGTGGAAAAATGCCTAAGATGAAAGTGTTTTCTGTAAACCACAAAAAATTGTCGTCATTAGATAACTAGAAAATGGTAAACAAGTGTTGCCAGATGTTATGATATATTTAGATATACGTATAATAAAAATGCGATCGCATATTTTTACGTGGCGGAATTTTTCGTCCAAAAACGGGATTACCGAGTGCTCGGATATAATAAGAATCCCAGTCGGTCCCGAGCTCTTAGTTAAACAAGTTAGTAAAATCATGCAATGCACTGATTATAATACGCTTTCCAATATACCAGAAATCATTACTGAAATTATGAGGGTAATGGCTGTGGAATAAATCTCGCTCCTGTGCCCTGACCTTTGACCCTATTTCCATTATATTAAACAGAATTGGTTTGGTATACCTCCGGAACTACATGATAAAGTTTTGTCGCAAACGAAGCATTTTTACGCACATTATGACGCATAAGGGCGATGGAATGGATCCCGCTCCTATGTCCTGACCTTTTACCCCACTTAACCCATTTTCAACAGGGTTCGTCACCAGGTGATCGCCCAGCACATACTAAAATGTCATCGAATTCAAACCATTTTTACTCAAGTTATGACGCATAAAGGCAATGGAATGGATCCCGCTCCTATGTCCTAGCCTTTGACCCCATTTCGCCTATTTTCAATAGGATTTGCCTCCAGGTGGTCCCCTACCACATTCTAAAATTTCATGGAAATCGAATCATTTTTACGCAAGTTATGACGCATAAAGGCAATGGAATAAATCCCGCTCCTATGTCCTGACCTTTGACCCCATTTCGCCCATTTTCAATAGGGTTCGTCCCCAGCTGGTTCCCTACCACATGCTAAAAGTTCATCGAAATCGAACCATTTTTACGCGAGTTATCGTGCGGGTGGCAGACGGACGGTCGAACGTACAGACAGACGGTCGAACGGACAAACAGACGAACAAAGTTGGAGCACATACGCTTCTTTAACCTACGGTTGGAAAGCGTAAAAAAGGGTTCTACTGCAATAGCTTTTATCTGGACAGTAGAATTATTTGCATTTATATTTACGGTTTAACTCAAACTTAGTTCAACTTAAAGCATGTAGAATTATCTTTGTTACTCGGATTATTCCAATTTGTTCGCAATAGCTGAAATTTTAACTCAGGATGAATAAATATCTGAGTAGACAGTTCTCAGTATTACTGTCAGGTGAGTTATGACGCTAGTGCTTAGAGAAATCCGGTTCCACTTTTCATTGTATCAGACAATACGTCAAATAGTCACAATTTGAGTATAATGACCGTCGAGGCACATTTAATAATTAAAACACACAAGTACCTTCGGGAAACTCAACTAGTTCCCATCTTCAGGTATAAAAATAAGGTGGTTAAAAGCTACATGATGTTTCTAAGTTAAAACCACACGACATGTAAGAGACAGATGACACGTTCACTTGAAAGACAACATAACACACACAGACGACATAACAAACTTACAGATAAGGATGAAAAGGGGACAGGTACGGTTAACAAGCCAGACGTCAGGAGAACTCATGAAGTTAAATGCTGTGATTATGACGTTAGGTTACTCTAGCGATGTTCAATAGGGTTTATGAGCTGTAACTAAGGTCTGGGTAGGTTAACAGGGTAATAATCGTTGCAGCAAGAATTCAACAATCTGCGAAAATCGACAGTTTCTCCGCACCTCAACAACCATTCGTTTCCATAACCCGAAATAAGTTTAACATCAGACCAGATGAGTGTTAGATTTTTGTCGAGGCAAGCTCTCGTGAGTGCTGTGGTATGAACTTGATTTCTCAAAAAGTGTTCATGATCAGAAAGTCTGTATTTCAGTCTTCTTTTAGTACTACCTACATACACTGATGTTCAAAATTAAGAGGATTTGAACATTTTGTTGAATTTCTGGAAAACTAATGGACACATTTTAATTAAATTTGGTATGGATACACAGTTATATAAGAAAATATATTATACCATACAACAGTCATGGTACGCACTCGTGATCGTCAGTAAGGCTCATCAGCGCAGTAATGTCCAAAATCCACGTTGCAAGATCGAACATAAAATTACTCTAATGCGGGGAATGGTCCTTTCTCACTGTCATACAGCTCTTACAGCGCGACGTCATACTAGAAACGAGGCAGTTGACGAGTCCTTGTGGCAGTCGATCCCACTCCTGCAGCAACGCAGTTTTCAGCTCCTGGATAAGTCGAGCATAGGACTGCAAGATGTCATCCCTATACCTCTCAGAAGTCAGGCAGCCTCTGTAAAACACATGGAGAGGTGTGCGGCCGTCCAACATGATGCCTACCTAGACCATGACACCTCCGCTGCCATAGCAGTATACCTTTCTCGGATGTTGGAGGAAAGGTATCGGGTCCCAGGTTCTCTTCAGATGAAGGTACGTCGAGAATCAGTGTTCAGGCTGAATCGCGACTCGTCTGTGAAGAGAACGTTACCCCACTGAAGTCTGGTCCAAGGCTGATGTTGTCTGCACCACACTAAACGCGCTCTCTTGTGTGCTGAAGTGAGCGGGACGCAAACATCGTGTCTTCTGGCAAAAGCCTTCTTTCACGAAGCCTTCGGGAAACAGTAACCCTTGAAATTCGGGTTCCAGTGGCGGCATGCAGCTCACGAGATAGCTGTGCAGCTGTAGCAGTCCTGTGGCGCCTCGCGGAAAGTGCGAAATAACGATCTTCATTTGCCATCGTGGCTCTTGAACGACCTTGTCTAAGCCTTCTCGATATGGATCCGGTGTCCTTAAACTGTTTCCACAAATTGCAGACGACAGTGGGCGTTACATTGAGCTCTGTAGCAACCTGCACTTGCCATTGCCCCTGCTTCCAATCTACCGACGATTCTCCACCTCATTCCGTCATCAATACGTTCGTTGTAATTCATTTTATCTGATTGCTTATATGAAATAGAACCAACTCCTGCAAGAAGCACAATGAATGTCACCGAGGAGTACGAGCGAACTAATCGCGGAAAAAGCCACGTGTGCTTTTAATGCCCTCCGCTGTCACAGCTCCGCCCACACTCACGTGCACGCTTAAGTATTCGACACTGCAAATTTGTATTCTTATTCGTCGGCATTACTTTGTACCTTTGGTTCCGTACTTTTTGTGAAAATCGATAAAATGTGCAAATTCCCTTAATTTTGAACACCAGTGTAGTAGGTCGTATGTGATACAGGGGAACCAGAGTTAAGTTATTACTCAAAAGAATGAGGCAGATACCGGCCAAAGTTAAAATATTCTTACGATGTTTATTACTCCTAATGAAAGCAAAAATATTTTCTGTACGAAGACCTATATTCATAGCATGTTTTGAACATGAACGTTGTATTACATTGGTCAAGGTGGATCAAAGCTGAACGAAATGGGTGAGAAAACCTAGAACAGAGATCATCAATCAGAGTGGATGAGAAAGTGTTTTGAAGAGCAAGGCTTTTAACTATGGATAATTCCTGTTCCCTGAATTCGGTAGAAGAGGTGCACTTGGTGCATGTTGTCTTTCAAGTGGACGTGTCATCTGTCCCTTACATGTCGTGTGGTTTTTACTTAGAAACATCATGTAGCTTTTAACCACATTATTTTTACACCTGATGATGGGAACAAGTTGAATTTCCCGAAAGTACTTGTGTGTTTTAATGTTTTAATGAATAAATGTGTCAACGAGCCTCAGCGGTAATTATCCTCACTTTGTGGACTTTTTCGGTGAGTAGTTGAAACATACTGAGGTCATCCTTGGTTAGTCTTAACGTCAAATAGTCTTTCGATAAACACGTCCTTCTCATGAACAAGACGAACAGACTTCACATTTCAAACAAGTTAGTAAATTCATGCAATGCATTAATTATGATACGTTTTCTAACATGCAAGAAATCATTACGCGAGTTCTTACTCAAGTAGAATAAATCTCGCTCCTGTGCCCTGACCTTTGATTCGTTTCGATTATATTAAACAGAATCGGTTCAGTATATCTCCAGAACAACATACTAAAGTTTTGTCGCAATCGAAGCATTTTTACGTAAGTTATGAGTACGTCATGACTCATTAGGACAATGGAATGGATCCCGCTCCTATGTCCTGGCCTTTGACCTCATTTATCCCATTTTCAATAGGGTTCGTTCCCAGAAGATCTCCTACCACATACCGAAATTTCGTCGAAATCGAACCATCTTTACGCGAGTTATCGTGCGGACGGACAGATGGACGGACGAACGGACAGACAGACGGACGGACGGACAGACAGACGGTCAAAGCTGGAGCATATACGCTTCTTCAACCTACGGTTTTAAAGCGTAAAAAAGGGTTCTACTGCAATAGCTTTTATTTGGACAGTAGAATTATTTGCATTTATATTTACGGTTTAACTCAAACTTAGTTCAACTTAACGTATGTAGAATTAACTTTGCTACTCGTAATATCCACGATAAATGTTCTTTACACCATGCTAAATAACGAGTAGCATTCCGAGTGGAGATGAAAGGCTTCTGAGCAGCCGCACGACCACGGTAACCCATGGAATGAAGTTCTCTGCGAATGGTACGTGTACATACCGAGGTTCCAGCATTTTTACTGACCTGTACACTGAGGTGTTGTGCAGTACTCCGTCGATTAGCTGTAACGATTCTCCTGAGGCTTCGACGTCCTCTATCACTGATTTTCTTTAGTCTGCCGGTACGCCATGTGTATTCCACTTATTCAGTACATCCAAAACAGTTGACTTGGGTATGTTTAAACGCCTCTCGGTTTCTCTCATGGACAACCCACTAATATAACACCCAACAATCTTTCCTTTCGCAAAGTCAGTTCTCTCGCGCCGCTACATTTTCACTCAACCTCAATATGTACCGCGCATCTCAACAATGCAGCAGATCCTTTCATTTGCTTTTGAAGGGTTGTCCGGTGACTTTTGTTAATATAGTGTATTTATAGAGTATAGTTGCACTATTTTTTACCATTAGTTTCTTCCTGAAATGTTTCGGGTGGCCATACATCCGAAAAGATCAGAAGGCACTGAAAACAACGTACTTTGCTCAACATAATAAGCAGGGATCTGCAGCGTTGTGGAAGCGGGGGGGGGATTTCGTCACCGTGCTATCTATTATCTAATATCTATAGCTTTCGGAGAAGCTTTTCCTTGTCAACAGAAATCCACTGGCCTATGGCGTTTTTCTATCCATGACCGGAATAAATAGCCCTCCCGCGTTCCCGCTCCCCATCCAGACCCAGTTACCGAAGAATTCTGTTTATCAAATACACTGAAGAGCAATTGAATTAGAGATACCTGTCTAGTAACGTGTAGCACCATATTTCGTCCTGATGACGGCGGCAATTCGTCTCGGCATGGACTCGACAAGACACCGGAAGCGTTGGGAAGCCATACGGATCCACGATCCCTGAACAAGCTCCCACAGTTCACGAAGATTTGATGAAGGGGGGTCAGAGCCTCGAACATCTCTCTCGATGGCATCCCAGATGTGCTCGATGGGATTGAGGTCAGGTGACCTAGCTGGCCAAGGAAGCGAGGTCACGTCGGTGGAGTGTTCATCCAACCATTCGGATACAATTCGGGAGCGACGGCACGGTGCTTTGTCTTGGTGCAGGATGAGGTTCCCAGTGGGATGTTGAAGACGCACAAACAGGAGCAAATGGTCGTCCAGGATACCCCGGTAACGTTGACCTGTGAGGGAAGATGTCACACGTACCAGGGGTCCCATTTCAGTCCACGTAAACAGTCCCCAGACGAGAATGCCACCGCCACCAGCTTGAAGAGTATCCTGCTGGCAAGAAGGATCCATCTCTTCATGTGGTTTGCGCCGTACTCGTATATTGCCATCCGCATGTACCAACGTGAATCTCAACTCATCAGTACAGGCAACATTTTTTCACATATCTAGGGTCCAGTGGCGATGTTCCCGCGCCCATGCTAATCTTTGCACCGTGTGATGTGCGGTCAGCAGCGGTACCCTCGTGGGACGATGGCTTCTGTACCCCATAGCGAAGAGATGGTTCTGGACGGTGTGGCTCCTTACACGTTTTTGTGCCCCAGCGTTAAATTGCCGAGTGATTTCTTGCACTGTGGCCCGTCTATCCGCTTTTACAATGCGAGCTAGCCGATGATGACACGCTCATCCGCATGCTGTTGTCCACGGCAGTTGGCCCTTGCAGGGATGGTTTTAGCGGATTCGATGTACTCGCGATGTACCTGTGACACAGTGGCTCGTGAAAATCCCAGTGTCTGCACGACTTCCGAGATGGAGTGACCCATTCGTCGGGCCCCGACAATTTGCCCACGATCAAATGCGCTTAGATCCTTCGTCTTACCCATACTGCGCCCGACTCTTACTGGTTCCCGTCGCATCAATCCTTATATTGTCGGATACCTGCATACGTCATATCGTTTCCGTTTACAGGGCCGCCCACAGCGCCACATTTGCATAACGCCAGCTGTCTCTAATCCAATGGCTCTTCAGTGTAGTTCAATAATTTCAAACAATAAAGATACAACATACACAGTCGTATCAGAATAATATGACCACTTATCTATTAATGGGAATAACCATACATGGCCCGGATGACAGCAGCGAGACGGCGTGGCATGGACGCCATGAAGCCCTGGAAGTTTGTCCGAGGCACACGTTCCCATTCGGACAACAGAAAAGCACGGAGATCCTGGAGGTGATGTGTTTGTGGGGCGCCACGTCGAACCTGTCGATCCAAATAGTTCCACAAGTGCTCTATGTGGTTGAGCTCGAGCGATTTAGCCGACCAACGGAGAGCATTGCTGTCGTGTTCTTGGAACCAGTCACCCACCCCCTTAGTGATATGGCATTGCGCATT
Organism: Macrothele yani; assembly: GCA_039090855.1. Lineage (NCBI taxonomy): Eukaryota > Metazoa > Arthropoda > Arachnida > Araneae > Macrothelidae > Macrothele > Macrothele yani. Next base: position 30,161,189 of record CM077000.1, read on the forward strand.
GTCCTGTTGGTAGACACCATTACCACCAGGGCAAACGTCCAACATGAAGCGGTGCATGTGGTCAGCGTCAATTGACGTTAAGGAACCCATCCAGTGGTACCAGGCCATACTAGGAAAGCATCCCCCAGACATGCGCACTGCCACCTCCAGCCTGTATTTGACGGACAAGCGTGTCCGTATGTTGGGTCTCGTTTGTCTGACGTCATATCCGCAACCGCCCGTCGCTTCTGTGGAGTAGAAACCTCGATTCGTCGGAGAAGGCAACCTTTTCCCATTCTTCCACTGTCCAATGACGGTAGTCCCATACGAACTGCAGGCATCGTTGCCGATGGACATGGGTTAACGTGGGGGCCTTGACACAGCGTCGACTCCGAAGACCAATGCGTAACAGGGTTCGCTCTATTGTTATCGGGGACACGTGCCTGGGTTTCCCAGCGTTCATTTGCGTGGTCAATTGCTGTACTGTTGCGCGTCAATTGTCCTTTACCAGTCGAAAGAGGTGACGTTCTCCTCTGGGGTTGATGTTATGACGTCATGAGGTACTCGGTGTACCAGCTTGGCACACCCTTACTACAGCACCTCGCGAACAGCCCACGAAGTCTTTTGTTTCTAAGATGTTTCCACCATTGGCGCGGTAGCCGAAGATCATTCCTTTTTGAACGTCCGTCAAATCGACCTTGTCACGTGCACTCTCCAATGGCGGGTACCCTGATTCCGGGGGTAGTCATATTATTCTGATACGACCGTGTACATTAAATATATGAGAAACGTGCTACAAATCATTTTCTTTAGAACAGCTTCGTGCGTTTGCGTCTTTCGGTGTTGAAAGAGAAGTATATCGAAAATTAAAAAGCATAAGAGTATCGTTGGAACAACTCACTCGATTTTCTTCGAAGAATTACTGTCACGACAATCTGTAAAGGTAGATAAGCAAAAAAATTAAACCACGATGAAATTACAAGACACCATCATGTACACATACACACACATGCACAGAAATTTTACAGGATTTTCGTCTTAGGACATGGCAACGGTTCAATTAGAATAAAGAAAAGGGAAAAAGCAGAAAATAGAAAAGAAAATCTCAAAAACATTCCGAATCTCTCGACTCTCATTTAAAGGCCAAATTAGCATGAGCGAAATGGGTAGTATTTTTTTAATTTATGTTTAATGTACCACTGCATTAGGGTAACGCTCAGTGGATGTGTAAAACGCTAGTAAATTTACATATCTTACGAATATCAACTTTCGGTATTCTCTCTAACGTGTTGCAACACGATTTTCAATAAGCTTCGTATATTTTTTTTATTTCCTTTGTAGTTTAAAGACCCCTATGAGCAATTCTATTGCCTTGTAAGCAGTCACTTGTACTTAATTTAGGGTCACTGCTTCCAGAAAAGGGAAGAAACCAGTTCTATAAGACAAGCACACCATCCATGCAACATCCGAAACTGGAACTCGAAAAAATGTTCAGAAACCATCACTTACCATTGCACCACAAGTGCGGGCCAACATCATACACTACAGTTTATGAAAATTTCGACACCATTTAAGGACTGCTGGTATTAGCTTGAAACTTGCAGAACATGTACAACAGCTTGGAACATGCAAATGACAGAAATATCAGTGAAAATGCACCAATGGTTTCGGAGCAGCGCCCTCTGAACGCTCCGGTCTTGGGTGTACAAAACTGGCTCAAATGAGATTTTGTGATCAGTGAAGAGCCGATATCGAGTTGAAAGGGTGTTTCTTGTGTCTCGTCATGCGCCGTCGCCGAAGAAGTTTGCGTTATGAACACCTGAGGGACTTTGAGCGAGGGAAGATTGTTGGAATGATAGAAATTGATTTCCCTACCGCGAAATTGCACTCGTACGAGACGAAACACTAGTACAGTGACGCGAACGTGACGTCAGTGGACAGATGAGGTTCGGACGCAAAGAAATCCGGGAAATGGACACAAACATGGCAAGACTGCATTGCATAACAAACACATGTACTGCATGACAGTAACCGATCGCACAGAAACGATCACAGTGTTTGCAATGCAGTGGAGCACTTCCATAGGTCAGGCTTCCCCCCCCCAGCATTGTTCGTCATTGTTTGCTTAAAAGAGGACTGGTCGCTAGCAGCCATGCATTCCTTTGACAGACGCTCAGTCTGAAATCACAGATGCCTCGTGCTGCAATGGAGCCTCGAACACAGATATTGGTGCTCTGATTATCAACAGGTGGCGTTTTCTGACGAGTCATAATTCAGTCTGATGCACCATGATAGTCGAATATGTGTTCGAAGATACTGTGGTTAACGGAACCTTGTAGCGTGCATTCTGCAGCATCGTACTGGCCCAACGCCAAGCGTCATGATTTCGGGTGCCATCAGGTTCGATTTACGATCTCTCCTGATATGAATTGAGGGAACCCTCAACAACTAGCGATACATCGTGTGATGTCCTTCCTTCAGAGTTGTCCTGGCGCTATATTCCAACAGGACAGTGCTCGGACATATGTGGCCCGAAATATCCAAGACCTCTTCCATGCACGACAGATACAGCTTCTTTCTTGGTCTGCACGTTCGCCAAATAAGTTCCCGACGGAACATGTGTGGGACATGGTACACTGTCAAAAATTTGGTGCCCGGTTGAACCAAACTATGGAGTAAGTAAGGAAAAATTTGCTGCAACCATAACTTGGGGAAACATAAAACCAAGGCATGGTTCAGCCTTTTCAAACTATGGTTCAACATAATACCATGTTATGGTTCAGCCTTTTACACCAAGTTATAGTTCTACCTCTACGGCAAATTATGATTCAACCTTTATGCCAAATTATGGTTCAACCTAACGCCAACTTAAGGTTCAACCTACCACCGAATTTTGGTTCATTTGCTACTCTTATTTACAGCACATTTTATATAAATAAGGATCAGACATCTTCAGTTCAACCTCACAACATGTACTGATCCTTATTTATATAAAATGTGCTGTAAATAAAGATCATATCAAATGATTTATTAGAGCGCAAGTAAGCTACTGTTAAATATAAAATCAAATACTATTGTATTTAATATAAATAAGTATATTTAGGTGTAAGTATCCAGCACTCATTTTTAGTGTGACCTTTCTTACTGCAATATGTGCAATGATTAGCAATTGAGCAATCATTGCACATAATTTTGATTGAGTTTTCATTGATAATTTCACTGCAATCATTTTGATTGAGCAATCAAAATATTAAAAAATCTGTAAAAAAGACATGTATCCATAAATCAGTAAAATCAAGCAGAAATCTATAAATTTTACAGATACACCGTAAAAGTTCGCAAGTATGTATTAGTATATTTTGTGCAATTTCTCGACCAATAAAATAAGGGAACTAGTCCCGGACTACCAACTTTTGGTATACACTGGTCACATTTTTCCTTTTTCAAATTTCTCCCACTGCGTACCATGTTTTGTTTCATTTATTAGAAATACCTTCATGTGTACACACACAGATTGTTCTAAATTTGTGATATACTACTCCAATGAAAGTGATACCTTATTTTCTACATGTACTGTAAATGTGTACTGGTTTTTTTTTATTGTTTTTTTTTTTTTTTTGGCGGACCAGTGATTTGGAAATTCGAATGGTCCGCTGGGCCTGTAGAAGATTTATTTCTAATTTTAACACTGCAAATAGGTAATTGCCTGCCATTTTTGAGGGGATGGGGGCGTTCGCCAGATGGCAGTCGAAAAATTATGGAATACAGGTATTTGAGAAATTGTTTACAAAAATTATGTAATAAGTTTAGGCTATAAAATAACTATTGTACTCATAAGATTTGAAAAAATAAACAAAAAGACTAAACTGTGGCCATACCTTTTATAATAACAAATAAGGCTTATGGTTTGTGATCTACCGTTCTGTATAAGTGCTTGAAATAAACTTAAAACATCACATTTTAAAACATGCAGGGATGACTAAAAAATAACAAATAGTTTAACAAGTAAACTTACCCTTACACACTGTTAAAATTTTCGCCTTTAGAATATGAACAGCGCCCGGCAGCTAGGGGTCCGACCTTTGCCCGTAAAATTACGGCTTGGCACGTTTTTGTGAAAGCCAGTAAAATTAAGATCTCAACCGTAAATACTAAGCCCGTAATTTGAAGGGCAATGCTCGTAAAAATAAAATTTGACCGTTTTCAGTTAAGCCGTACTTTGAAGAGAAATTCTTTAAAAATACAGTTTGACTGAATTCAGCTAAGACTGAATTTCACAGGCTTAATTAACTGAATACAGTTTTCAGTTAAGCCGTAATCTGAAATTAAAAAGTTTGACCTTGCTCATTTGAATTTCAGAGCAATCCCTGTATTTATAGTTTGACCATATTCAGCCTCATGGCAAGTAGTCACATGACTTTTACAGTAAGTGCACATTTTTTGTGGAAGAGTGTGCAGGTAAATGCTTGTTTTTTGTGGAAGTGTGAGTGTGAAAGTGTTTGATGCTTGGTTTATTACCAATCAATTCAGTTTTAAATGTGAGTAATGATATTTTCATATCTTAAAATTAGGTTTATTACAATTTGATAAATAATGACGTCAGTTACACACAGATTTGTTTGACATTAGGCTTTACGAACTCTGTACACAGTTGGTTGAGCAATACATTGTTCCTTTTAGACATTTTAATTTGCACATGTACTAATACAGTATTTGCATAAATGAATACAAAGGACAGTTATGTAGTATAGACACATACGGCATATTCTTATATTTACACGTTATATTAATGTCAAACAGATCTACGAACTGGTATCCGAGTACATTGCGTTGCGTCTATAGCGCATTCAATTCACAATGATGTCCAAGTTGGTTTTTCATTAAGGTTTTGACTAGTACTACATTTCACATAGGGTTGAGTCAGGCTTTTCTTGTTTTCACATTCACTACCTTGTGTGCTATTTCATTTTACATTCTACTGAGCACTGTGTTGTCAGTGTTTCCTCAACTTTTACGGTCGTTTCTTATTTCTAATTTTTGGATATTTACCTACTTTTCACATTTTTAGTAAAATTATGTCAAAAACTGGAAGTGCTGCTTTTGAAAGATCATTTTGCTTCCACATAATTAAGATATCAGAAAAAAAAACTTGAATAGAAGTGGAAGCTTGAACTTGATGGGGCATCATTTCAAATCTCAGACTCCCACCCAGAGAAGAAACGCTTGCTTAAACCCTGATTCTGAATGAATCATTCTAGAACATTAACGAATATCATCAATATTACTAAAATATTAAATTTTCCTGTTTGGAATGTTTTAGAAATGACTTCAGTGATTAAGGTGGTCCTTCCCTTGGTGTGTTGCCACAAGGAAACCATTTCGGAACACAAAAACCTTTTGGAATGCTATTAAATAGTTGTATTTATAATATCTTGGGAATACCTGAAGATAGTGAAACAATTTTTTATGGATGTACAATGAGGTGTTTAGTGACAATGGGCAAAAAGAGAAATCTTCATTGAGAGGAACACGGCAGAATCCCTAAATTTCTAAAAAAACAATTTCATCATATCAATTTCAGCACTATCATCTTAAAACAGAAATGCAAAACATGTACAAAAATTCATATTTTTTAACTTAAAAAAATTGGCTTCTGATTTATCTTAAAATATAAATTTCCCTGGGCATTCAGGTTTTACTATCTGGGTACGTAAATAATTAATTTGTACACATACCCAGCTGGGCATGTGACATTTCAGATATTTTTCAAGTCCCGCTTAAAATGTCACAGGTAAAGATTTCACTCACAGAAATTTCGAATGCATTCGATTTTTTTTTCATTTAACATTAATCACATTTACAAAGAAAAGAAACTGTTCATGATATAGTTTCCTGTCATTTTCGTGGCCAGCATTTACCAGATTCAGTAAAAAAGAAAGTGACAGTCGAAGCTTGTTATAACGAAAATCATGGGGGACAGAAAAAATCTATAGCAATGTATTTTCCTTAAAACATTACGAAATTTTCCTTAAAAAGTTAGTATGTACAACAGAAATTTTCATTACGCATAAGATTGCAACGCTGTAATTGCGAAATAGTGCCCATAGAGACAAGCAGGTAATTTTTTTTTTTTTAATTTTGTAACGGGAAGTTTTTCCTAAAGTAGTGATAATGAAATATATAAGCTTTAATTAATCTACACTTATGAAATTATGTACGGTATATATTTTTACTTATATGCATCAGGGTGCCATGCCCGAGATGCCCGCGGCATGCGAGTCATTGGCCTAAGCTGGTAAATAAAAAGTCTAGTTGCCCAGACTGGGATGTAGATATACAACCTGATCACACCCAACGTGAAAGAATGTAGTTCACAATAATACACGGAATTTTTTTTTACTAATCTCGAAAACTAAACCGATTCGGATAATTCTTTCACCGTCGGGAAGCTTTCACATAGGCTGTTTCGTTAATTTATTATTATTTTTGGCTGTACTACCGAATAACATCGCTTCCAAGTAGTTTCCAGTTTCCCATGTATTGTTCCGCTTTGTTTACATACAACCTGATCAAACCCAACGTGAAAGAAAGTAGTTCACGATAATATACGGAATTCTTTTTACTAATCTCGAAAACTAAACCGATTCGGATAATTCTTTCACCGTTGGGAAACTTTCCGGAGGATATAGGCTATTTCGTTTATTTATTATTATTTTTTATTATTTTTGGCTGTACTACCGAATAACATCGCTTTCAAGTAGTTTCCGATTTCCCCATGTATTGTTGCACTTTGTTTACATGCAACTTGATCCCACCCATCGTGAAAGAAGTTCACGATAATATACGGAATTCTTTTTACTAAACTCGAAAACTAAACCGATTCGGATAATTCTTTCACCGTTGGGAAGCTTTCCGGAAGATATAGGCTATTTCGTTTAATTAATGTTATTTTTGGCTGTACTACCGAATAACTTAGCTTTCAAGTAGTTTTCAATTTCTCATGTATCGTTCCGCTTTGCTTACATACAACCTGATCACACCCAACTTGAAAGAATGTAGGTCACGATAACATACATCATTTTTTTTACTAATCTCGGAAACTAAACCGATTCGGATAATTCTTTCACCTCTGGGAAGCTTTCCGGAGGACATAGGCTATTTCGTTTATTTATTATTATTTTTGGCTGTACTACCGAATAACATCGCTTCCAAGTAGTTTCCAATTTCCCATGTATTGTTCCGCTTTGTTTACATACAACCTGATCAAACCCAACGTGAAAGAAAGTAGTTCACGATAATATACGGAATTATTTTTACTAATCTCGAAAACTAAACCGATTCGGATAATTCTTTCACCGTTGGGAAACTTTCCGGATTATATAGGCTATTTCGTTTATTTATTATTATTTTTTATTATTTTTGGCTGTACTACCGAATAACATCGCTTTCAAGTAGTTTCCGATTTCCCATGTATTGTTCCGCTTTGTTTACATACAACCTGATCCCACCCATCGTGAAAGAAAATAGTTCACGATAATATATGGAATTTTTTTACTAATCTCGAAAACTAAACCAATTCGGATAATTCTTTTATCGTTGGGAAGCTTTCCTGAGGACATAGGCTATTTCGTGTATTTATTATTATTTATTATTATTTTTGGCTGTACTACCGAATAACATCGCCTTCAAGTAGTTTCCAATTTCCCATGCATTGTTCCGCTTTGTTTACATACAACCTGATCACACCCAACGTGAAAGAAGTTCACGATAATATACGGAATTCTTTTTACTAAACTCGAAAACTAAACTTTCACAGTTGGGAAGCTTTCCGGAAGATATAGGCTATTTCGTTTAATTAATGTTATTTTTGGCTGTACTACCGAATAACATAGCTTTCAAGTAGTTTTCAATTTCTCATGTATCGTTCCGCTTTGCTTACATACAACCTGATCACACCCAACTTGAAAGAATGTAGGTCACGATAACATACGTCATTTTTTTTACTAATCTCGGAAACTAAACCGATTCGGATAATTCTTTCACCACTGGGAAGCTTTCCGGAGGACATAGGCTATTTCGTTTATTTATTATTATTTTTGGCTGTACTACCGAATAACATCGCTTCCAAGTAGTTTCCAATTTCCCATGTATTGTTCCGCTTTGTTTACATACAACCTGATCAAACCCAACGTGAAAGAAAGTAGTTCACGATAATATACGGAATTCTCTTTACTAATCTCGAAAACTAAACCGATTCGGATAATTCTTTCACCGTTGGGAAACTTTCCGGAGGATATAGGCTATTTCGTTTATTTATTATTATTTTTTATTATTTTTGGCTGTACTACCGAATAACATAGCTTTCAAGTAGTTTCCAATTTTCCATGTATTGTTCCGCTTTGTTTACATACAACCTGATCACACCCAACGTGAAAGAAGTTCACGATAATATACGGAATTGTTTTTACTAAACTCGAAAACTAAACCGATTCGGATAATTCTTTCACCGTTGGGAAGCTTTCCGGAAGATATAGGCTATTTCGTTTAATTAATGTTATTTTTGGCTGTACTACCGAATAACACCGCTTTCAAGTGGTTTCTAATTTCCCATGTATCATTAAACAACTCTCGGTGGCGGCCAATGAGAATTTTTCCGTGACTCACTTATAAACGTGGAAAGAGCGAAGATCTTTGTTTAATGTTCCTGGTCCACGTTAAATGTCTGTATTAATTATTTCCATGTATCGTTCCGCTTTGTTCACATACAATCTGCTCACACCCAACGTGAAAGAATGTAGTTCACTATAATATACGGAATTGTTTTTACTAATCTCGAAAATTAAACCGATTCGGATAATTCTTTAACCGTTAGGAAGCTTTCTGGAGGACATAGGCTATTTCGTTTATTTATTATTATTTTTGGCTGTACTGCCGAATAACATCGCTTTCAAGTAGTTTCCCATTTATCGTTCCGCTTTGTTTACATACAACCTGATCACACCCAACGTGAAAAAGTAATTCACGATAATATACGGAATGTTTTTTACTAATCTCGAAAACTAAACCGATTCGGATCATTCTTTCACCATTGGGAAGCTTATTTCTTTCCGGTGGACATAGGCTATTTCTTTTATCTATACTAATACCGATACTAATCATGTATTTGAACTTTATGTATGAAGAAGACCGTCTGTTTTAACTTCAACTTAACCTTGATGCTATTTGAGACGACCACGCCTATTGGTGGGAATCTGTAGCTGCACCCATATTTGAGACTCCTGCGCCAGTTGTTGGGAGTCTAATGAAACCTAATCCTTACAAAAAAAATGTCATGGTAACATAAAATAAAAAATACTTATGACAATATGTTCCGCCGGTGCGTTGTGCTTTTAAAAATCGGATTCTCCCCCGTATGCCTGAACCGCGGAAGCTTGCGCGGAGTAATACCGCAGCAGCCGACTTGCACCCAGTCTATAGAAGGCCCCGTAAAAACACATTTGACCCCCTCAGGGATGGAATTTCTAAAATTCGTCCCGCCTGTATTTTAATCTGGGTGATGAAGAGTATGTATGTCAATTTTGGTGCAAATCTATCAAACCGTTTTGGAACGTATGCGGAACAAACATACGAACTTTCATTTTTATATAGAGAGAGATTGGTGTGAGGGTTTGAGCTCTAAAAAGTTTAGTGAAAAACATCTGTCAATGCCAAAAAATACAACTGTTGACTGGAGCAGTTATATGCGAGAGGTTAGAGTCGAGACTTTCGACATGCAAAGGAAAAAAATCGGAAACGCGAGGGTAAAATTGTAGAAGTTGAAGGAACTTTGTTTACTAAACGTGAATCAAGCTGGAAGTATTTTGCCCGAGCAATGGGTGGTTGGAGGAATATTCCATGAAATAAAAGAATGCTTTGTAAAAAAAGTAGTAAATCGAAGTCCACATTGCTTAGCATCAGCAATACAAGAAAATATATTACCTGGCTCATAATATATACCGACTGCTAGAAAGGATATAAAACACACGATTTGTATGATGCTGGTTATACTCATCTGACCGTTAATCATACATTACATTTCGTTGATCCGGAAAGTGGAGTTCATACTCAGAATATTGAAAGACTTTGGAGTTCATGCAAATGTTGAAATAAAAAACAAAGAGGAACGGATTCATATCTCGCTGAATTCGTGTGGAGATTTCGGGGTTTGGTTTTTTATTTTTGCAGCCTTTTCTACATGATATTTATCACTCAAATCTCCGTTTCTTGTATTTCAGGATCATTTCTATTTTTAAGTAGAGCTATCATGTTATTTACCGCTTGCATTATTTATTTTAGGCTTTTCCCTTCTCCGTGCTACCTCCAGCGGTTTTGGGGTGGGAGGTGTTGAGGCTTTTCTTCAACAAAAAATGTAGTGTATGATCACCTTCACCTTTTAGCAGTATTTAGGTATCCTTAGCTCTATTTGTTTTTTTCAGGAGATTTAGAACACACTAGCACCTTGGATCACTTGATCTCATTTTCAAGGCTTTTCACCTCCAAGGGCCCCCTCAAGGAGTTTATTTGGGGGAGGGGGTTGAGGCTTTTCTTGCACAAAAAATGTAGTGTATAATATTTTTTACCTTTTGGTAGTATATAGGTCTCCTTAGTCCCTTTTTTTTTTTCAGGAGTGAGAGCATACCAGCACCTCGAATCACTTGATCTCAATCTCAAGGCTTTTCTCCCTCTGAGGGCCCCCTCCAGAAGTTTATTGGAGGGGGGATTTTTTGGACCTAAAGAGCAGTGCATGATCTCCTTCACAAATTTTGTTAACCGAGCGAAATAGCATTCCAAGTTTGTCTCCACAACAAATCTCAAAATATCTTGCCACTGTAACACACTAGTGCGGAAACAGATTGTCAATCGGAAAATGAAACAGAAGTTCTAGTTTCACAAGAAGGGATCCAGACTTTATTCATCCATTTGGGTGTTTGACTTTGCTGATTGTATATGAGGCTGACAAATTACCCCCCCCCCTCCCCTTTTCTTATTCCAGTGCCGCTGGAAGGAACACGAATCCCATGATTTGGTGAAAAAGAATTTCTAAAGTTAATGGCTTTACAACTGAGCCTGCCTCTAAACTTGCTGAACTAGCAATGCTTTTGCTGCCAAGTCCTGCCAGCTTAGCTTATGGATTTATACACTCTACGCTCAGGAATCATTTAGGTGTCAACAAATATGCTACGAGGGAAAAATGAACCATATTACTAGTTCTGCAATTCATTGGCAGTTGCATAATTTTAGATCAATGAAATCAATTCTGTACAGATCAAAAATCTTTGTGATGGGAAGTTTTTGCTAAAGTAGCAATGAAATATGTAAGCTTTAATTAATCTATATGTATAAAATTATGAACTGTGTATAATTTTACTTATATGAATCAGGGCTTGAAAAATGCCATGGCCAAGATGCCCGGGGCATGTGAATCAGTGGCCTGGGCTGGTAAATAAAAATTCTAGTTACCTAGGCTGGGCAACAAGATTTACAAATAAAGTTTGGAAAAGAATTTTCTACTACAAGAAAAAAGACAGTCATCGCACGTCATGTTGCTTTTTACTGCTACTCACTGGAAGTTGTTATTGTTATAGAGTGCCAAGGATAGAAGAATATAACTTATTTAATTATATGCTTTAAGTCCAGAAATCAGAAGCCTATGCAGCTCTGCTCCAAATCTTGTTTTCACCTTTTGTCAATAAACACAGGAGGCTAGTTCCATCAGAGGCTGAATGCATGCCTCTGATGGAACTAGCCTCCTGTGTTTATTGACAAAAGGTGAAAACTTCAACAAAAAGGAACATGGCATAATCTCTAAACTTCTCAAATACTAATTTCAGCATTATCTTAAAACTTGAGATGCACGCATTTGTGCACTGAACATTTTGAGCACAGATCCTTAAAACGAAAATGCATATCTTAAAAGGTAAATTTTCCTGGGCACATACACACAACTAGCTTTACTTATTGTTTAAGCCCGATTATTAACAATTCCTAAGTGATTTCTGAAGTGCTTAGCCTTGAGGCCCATAGATATAAATAGCTACGAATTTGAGAATCTACATATTAATCTTCCCCTTTCAGATATAATCTCTACTCTTAAAGAGATGTTTCAAGAATTTACATCGCTGTTCACAACGTAACGATTAAAACTAGGCTTTATATCAAATCCAAATGCTGCTTCAGCCATGTTTATTTCTAAGAGTGAAGCTTTGCAACACATGTACACAGTTTCGTAAGCCTAATATCTAACGTGTGTAACCGATGTCGTTATTTTTATCAAAGTGTAATTAAACTTAATTTTAAAAAGTATCTACTCACATGTTTTCTGTTTATGATGCTGGATTAATTCACGTGTAAAATCTTTACTTGAATGAAGGACACGACCGTTGAAGACGGAGCAGCTATCTAACTCCGGTTACTCCGCCGTTACATATGATTTCCAGCCGTGCTATTTTGCTTGAGAGGTTGAACCAAATTTTGTACCTGAATGACTGAATCGCTAGCAAATATGATTTCACCCAAGACCAGCTTGATTTCACCAAAAGTGTTTGCTTCCTTAATTTTGAAAAAAAAAAACAAATTTTTGTTTTTTCAAAATTATTCAATCGGACCCATACTATGGCAAAATATTGAACAAATTTTTTAACAGTGTAGTTAAGCGATTGGGTCTTTCAAGCGCATCCGCCAGTCGCCCTAAATGTACTCCTGTCTCGCATAGAAGCAGTCTGGCAAACTATTCCCCGAGACGATAACAAAACCCTCTTGCATTCAATGCCATGCCGTGCAGAGATTGTTATTCTTGCTCGAGGTAGTTTCACACAATACTGAGTTTTGAAACGAAAAAGCTTTTCTTATCTCTACAAATTTAACCAATCATCACCTGTAACATGAGAAATCTGTGATATAAGTTTCATTTGAACAGCACAATTCTTTCTTGGTATTGCAAATTTCACAAGCCGTAGGGTATGAAAGATGTTGGATAATAAATATTTTGTGCCCAGGTTTGAATGGTATAAAAATGAGCTTTGATTTTTACAAAACTAGTTAACGAAGGTTATCAAACTTTTGGGTAAGTAACAGAAAAATGGTATTATCAGTTTCAGAAGTAAACAAATGAAACCTCGCAATTCAAATCAACTAGTGAATGGGTATATTAAGATAATACAACGTGTAACGTACCAGGAGATGTGACGTACCTGCCAGAAGGACGCACACGACATAAAGGCAGATAGCAATTAGAATCAATGTCCGCGTAGCTTAATTGGTAGAGCAACTCATTCCGGAATGAGTGGACCCGGGTTCGAACCCCGGCGCGGATAAAAATGACGGCGAAATTTACTTCGTTATAAACGTTTGTCACAAATATTTTATTTTTCAAAATAAGTGATGCCTACCATTCCTTGACGTCCGGATCTCTCGCAACTTCAATTTATCGGAAGCCTTCCGCTGTTTTCTCACCTCCACATGCCAAGTCCTGTCATCCGTGGCAACAAAAACTCAGCGCCTTTTACAGATGCATATATCGCGCGATACGTATATGTTCCGATAAAGACAGTTTGGAAAAAAGGTCTTGATTTCCTTAAACGTGTTGCAGTACAGCGAGGATACAACCTTTCCATTGTAGACAAGGCTATAACAAAATTCGGGAAACCGAAATCTATCTCCACCTTAACTCCTGTGATGCGCCCATTACGAGAAAAATTTGCCATTAATCCGTTTTCCCGTGACATTGCCTTCAAAGTTTCAAAAATTCTCAAAATCTTTAATTTTAAAGTAAACCTATAAACAAAATGAACATTTTAGGATCAAAGGACTATGTTAACGACAAAAACTCGTAAGGAATTTATCAAATTCCATATGAATGTGGTGCTTCGCATATACGACAGATCCAGGCCTTGGGTTTTTGATTGAAGGAACACAAGACCTATGTTCAGAACTGTGACATAAGGAAGTCATCGATGGCTTACGAAAAGGACAATAAATTTCTCTTTGAAGAAGCAAAACTAATTGTCAAGCCAGATTCAACCCACCAAACTGATATTTTGGAAGCTTACCATATATACATACAGCGGAATTCCTTTCAACTTGTTAATGACATATCATCCACACCTTTTCTATCAAGCGCGTGGAAGCAACTAACTAAAACCCGTGACTGTAAACCCCATTTATGATATCATAAACAATTTGAATATTTACGTGCTATTCGTCCTGATGAAGCTAGGTCAATACCCAGCAACACCTTGGTCGACTTGAAAAAATAAAATATTTGTGACAAATGTTGTATTATCTATAATCGTCACAAGACTGTAGACTCCGATTTCTAGAATATTAAGAGAATGGGTTTTTCCTGTTCATCTGGACTCCATGCGTTTCGTCGAAACAACTTCAGCCTTGTTCCCATCACTTGGAACAGCTTTTTACCATTGTTATTATTATTACTATTATTGCAGTCATATGACCGTTTCTATCTGCTAACGTGTCCTCGAAACAGTTGCCTGCTGGTATTCAATCCGTTCGAACAATGCCTAAAACTTTCCAGGAAATTTGAATGATTTGCATATCTTGCAATTGTTCCCATTCAAAGGGAAATATAACTTCCCCCTGAAACAGAAACAGCATACAATGCTTTTCATGATACTGTTACGACCTCTTTTGGTTTAATCATTAAGCATCCAGTATGCAGAATGGAGGATGAGTTTGTACAATCTGTCAGACAATACAAGCAGGTGTATAAAGGACACCATTAATTTCCTTAATACGAGGAAAATAATATTTCGAAACCGAAGGAAATAAATTGTTTCGTCTCACGAAATGTAGCGAGGAAACACCATAAAATTTCCAATAATCACATTTTACAAAATGATTCGTGCCTGTCAACAGAACGTGCTGATTTGAATGCAGTAAATTCAAGGAACCGTTTTTGTAGTCAGGACATGAAAACCAGTGATGAAACCTTCTGCAATTGGATTGCACCAAAACTCCTGAAAAAAAGCCCAATTTTTAAAATTTCCATTTCGAAAACCACGAGAAATTTTGGAAGATTTCAAAGCGACGCATAAGCCATGTTTAAGTACAAATATAACGTCGAGTTTTTTAAACAGAATGTATCAGTACTATGCATTTTTGTCATTTAAACTATAAATATTTGGGATCGTAAGTTGTGCGGCATGATTTTAATTTTTCAAAGACTCTATTCTAGGAGCAATGAAAGTCTTTTTTATGTTTGCATCTATATTTTCGAAAGCTATTTACTGTATCTGAAAAACTACAGTATTTATTTGGAAGGAATCATCATCATCATCATTATCAAATATTATCAATTAACTGCTGAACGAAGGTCTCTCCAAGCTTCTTTCACAACGGTCTGCCTTGTGCCAGTCTCCCCCATTATACTCCCGCATACTTTCGAATTTCATCCAATCATCTTCCATGTGGTCTTCTTTTGGGTCTTTTCCTGTCCCTTTGAATCCAATCTAAAATTTCAACTGTCCATCGATGGTTTGTCCTTCTGGCAGTATGTCCAGCCCATTACCAATTCAGGGATTTTACGCTGATCATGATGTCTTACACTCTTGTCATTTTTCTGATCCATGAGTTCCTCTTCTTATCTCTCCTGGTTACACCAAGCACGCGCTTCTTTGAGTTGTCTGCAGCTTTTGTATGTCTCTTTTAGTTAAGGTCCACGTCTCTGCACCATACGTAAGCACTGGAAGGATACATTGATCAAACACTTTTCTTTTAAGAGATAATGGCATATTGCTCTTGAAAATTATGCTGTTTCCTCCAAAAGCTCTCCAGGCAAGTTTTATACGGCGATTAATTTCTTCATCAATGTGACCTTCACTTGATATCTGTTATCCATAATAAATGTAGGTATTGGTTACCTCAAGCTTTTCCCCATCAATTGATAAATCTTCATTTCTTGTAAGAGCATTGTGCATCACTTTTGTCTTCTGAAAGTTCACTTTTAATTCCACTTCTTTACTCTTGTCAGCAAGTTCCTGGATCACACTATGCAGCTCTGATGGGATAGTTGCAAAAATGACAACGTCATCAGCAAAACGAAGGTGAGTTAGATAATCTCCATTAATCTTTATCCCCTTGTTTTTCCAGTTCAGTGATTGAAAGACATTTTCCAATGTGGCATTAAAGAGCTTGTGAGATATGGTGTCACCTTGTCTCACTCCCTTTCCAATTTTTATGTGTGCTGTATTATCAAACAGCTGAATCTTTGCACTTACATTTTCATAGGTGTTATGTTATAAAAGCATCTTCAACACCGCAGGATCTCAAACCCATTGTAACTGCTAATGGTTTCACTGAATAAAAGGCATTTTCATAATCGAGAAAAGCCATGCACAATGGAAGTTCATATTCCCTCGCTCTTTCAATTAGTTCTCTCAGTACGTGGATATGATCTATTGTGCTGTAGCCACTCCTGAATCCAGCTTGTTCTCTCAGTTGAGCCATGTCCAGTGTTACCTTCAAGCGGTGTGAAAGTGAAGATTTTATCATCATCATCATCATCATTGTCAACCATTATCAATCCACTGCTGGACGAAGGTCTCCCCAAGTTTCCTCCACAACGGTCTGTCTTGTGCCAGTCTCCTCCATGTCACCCCTGCATACTTTCGAATTTCATCCACCCATCTCCCATGTGGTCTTCTTCTGGGTCTTTTCCTGTCCCTTGGAATCCAATCTAAAATTTCGGTTGTCCATCGATGATCTGTCCTTCTGGCAGTATGTCCAGCCCATTGCCATTTCAGGGATTTAACTCTGATCATGATGTCTTCCACTCTTGTCATTTTTCGGATCCACGAGTTCCTCTTCTTATCTCTCCTGGTTACACCAAGTATGCACCTCTCCATGCTACTTTGAGTTGTCTGCAGTCTTTGTATGTCTCTTTTAGTTAAGGTCCACGTCTCTGCACCATACGTAAGCACTGGAAGGATGCATTGATCAAACACTTTTCTTTTAAGACATAATGGCATATTACTCTTGAAAATTATGCTGTTTCTTCCAAAAGCTCTCCAGGCAAGTTTTGTACGCCGATTAATTTCTTCATCAATGTGACCCTCACTTGATATCTGCTGTCCAAGATAAACGTACGTGTCTGTTATCTCCAGCTTTTCTCCATCAATCGATAAATCTTCATTTCTTGTAAAAGCATTGAACATCACTTTTGTCTTCTGAAAGTTCATTTTTAATCCCACTTCTTTACTCTTGTCAGCAAGTTCCTGGATCATACTCTGCAGCTCTGATGGGGTAGTTGCAAAAATGACTACGTCATCAGCAAAACGAAGGTGGGTTAGATAATCTCCATTAATCTTTATCCCTTTGTTTTCCCAGTTCAGTGATTGAAAGACATTTTCCAATGTGGCATTAAAGAGCTTCGGAGATATGGTGTCACCTTGTCTCACTCCTTTTCCAATTTTTATGTGTGTTGTATTTTCAAACAGCCGAATCTTCGCACTTGCATTTTCATAGATGTTATTAATAATATTAATGTATGCATCTTCAATACCGCAGGATTTCAGAGCCATTGCAACTGCTGATGGTTTCACCGAATCAAAGTCTTTTTCATAATCGATAAAAGCCATGCACAATGGAAGTTCATATTCCCTCGCTCGTTCAATTAGTTCTCTCAGCACGTGGATATGATCTATTGTGCTGTAGCCACTCCTGAATCCAGCTTGTTCTCTCGGTTGAGCCATGTCCAGTGTTACCTTCAAGCGGTGTGAAAGAACTTTAGTGAAGATTTTATAAACTACTGATAGGAGGCTGATAGGTCTGTAGTTTCCGAGATCCTCAATGTCACCTTTCTTATGTAGCAGGATCATTGTAGCGGTGTTCCAATCCTCAGGAATCTTTCCTTCATTAAGGCATCGAGTGAAAATTTGGGCGAGTACTGTTTCGATTTCTCCACTTGCTCCTTGTATGATGTCTACAGTAATTCCATCTTCTCCTGGAGCTTTTCCTCGCTTCATGTTCTTGATTGCATGTGCAACTTCTGCTGGAAGGACTGGAGGAACTCTGGTACTGGTATCTTTCATGATGTCTGGAGTGCATATATCATCCCTTTCATATAATTTGGAGTAGAAATCTTTCACTCTTGTCAAAATTTCACCTCTATTTCTTGTTACAGAACCATCTTCTTTTCTCAGTGCCATAATCTGTTTTATTCCCTTACTGAGATGTCCCTTTGCTATCTTTAGGCTTTGGTTGTTTTCAATTGCTTTCCTCACTAGTTCACAGTTGAATTTTCTTACGTCTTCAGTGATACTTTTTCTTACTGTCTTGCATAGCTCTATATATTCCACTTTGGAAGTCACATCTTCTTTAGTTGTCCTCATCTCTCTT
Source organism: Macrothele yani (assembly GCA_039090855.1). NCBI lineage: Eukaryota > Metazoa > Arthropoda > Arachnida > Araneae > Macrothelidae > Macrothele > Macrothele yani. The sequence goes on from CM077000.1 coordinate 30,179,561, forward strand.
CTTTTTTGCATCAACATTTTGGTTTTTCCTGATAATTTGTTCACATGCAACTTGTTCTTAGACCCAGCTAATTTTGTTGCTGTTTCCATAAGAGCTTTGGTTACTTTTCTGTTAACTTCAGAGATGTCCACTTCTTCCGATGTTAGGCCTTCTAAAGCAGAGAACCTGTTCTTCAGTTCTAACTTGAAGGTATTATGGTGTTTTTTAAGGTTGGTTATGTCAATACATTTTGTTTGTCTTATGAGCTTGCCACGTTCAAGTTTAGTGTTGAGGTGCATCTTACATCTCACCAATCTATGGTCACTACCTGTGTTGAACTTGTTTAGCACACTGCAGTCTTCTATGACGAATTTTTTGTTACACATAATAAAATCAATTTCACTTGTCATCCCATTTGGATGCCTCCATGTCCATTTCCTGTGTGGCTTTTTCTTGAAAAAGGAGTTCAAGATGAAAAATCCTTCTGCCTCTGCAAACTCAACGAGAGTATTTCCACGCTGGTTCCTGTTGCCGTGACCGAATTTACCTACTGAAGTTTCATTCTGTTGCCGTTGCCCTATTTTTGCATTGAAATCTCCCATAATTATCTTCAAGTGCTGCTTACTTTTATTATTTAGATGACGAATTTCCTCATAAAATTCTTCAATTTCTTCTTCAGGATGACTTGTGGTGGGTGCATAAGTTTGAATAATCTGAGCCTGGTATCTTTTCGAGAGTTGGATAACAAGTCGTGCAGCTCTGTCAGAGGAACTTTCAACTTCTACAACTTTATCCTTCAGTTTCTTGTTTATTATAAATCCAACACCACTAGTTCTGCCAGTATCTGTCCCACGATAGTAGAAGAGATGTCCACTTTTCAGTTCGATGAGATCTTCTCCTTTTCTCCTTACCTCACTTAGCCCCACGATGTCCCACTTGATCCTTTGTAGTTCCTCTTCCAATTCAAGAAGCCTTGAATCAGAAGATAGGGAGCGTCCATTGTAAGTAGCCAAGGTCAGCATCAGATGGCAGCCTAGTCCGGTCCTCCGGGGATTCTTAGCACCCTCTGCCTTCATGTCGCACTGGCCGCTGCCTTGGCCAGGTACATTCCAGCTGCCGGAGACTGAGGGCCAAGATTTAAGTTGTGGAATCATTTTGGAGGGGTTTGGCCATAACTCACCACGCTGGCCAAGCGGGTTGGTGAGTGTGGGATAGAATTTCCTCTAATCCCGATGGTATAGTTATACCGCTATTGGCGGTCGTCAGAGCCCCTTTAGTGGGAACAGGATGCACCACGAGAAGGCGGGGTTGACATTTGTCAAGGAGAGGCTGTGATGTTACGCATCACCTGACCTTACATCCCTAGATTTTATAAACCTTACATCGAAGATTTTATAAACCACTGGAAGGCGGCTGATAGGTCTGTAGTTCCTGAGATCCTCAATTTCACCATTTGTTTTTTGTGTCAGGATTACTGTAGCGTTGTTCCAATCCTCAGGAATCTTTCCTTCATTAAGGCATCGAGTGAAAATTTGGGCGAGTACTGTTTCAATTTCTCCACTTGCTTCTTGTATGATGTCTACAGTAATTCCATCTTCTCCTGGATCTTTTCCCCGCTTCATGTTCTTGATTGCATGTGCAGCTTCTGCTTTCAGGACTGGAAGAACTCTGGTACTGGTACCTTTCATCATGTCTGTAGTACATGTATCATCCCTTTCATATAATTTGGAGTAGAAATATTTCACTCTTGTCAAAATTTCGCCGCTATTTCTCGTTACAGAACCATCTCCTTTTCTCAGTGCCATAATCAGTTTTCTTCCCTTACTGAGATGTCCCTTTGCCATTTTTAGGCTTTCGTTGTTTTCAATTGCTTTCCTCACTAGTTCACAGTTAAATTTCCTTACGTTTTCAGTAATACTTTTTTGTACTGTTTTGCATAGCTCTATATATTCCACTTTGGAAGTCACATCTTCTTTAGTTGTCCTCATCTCTCTTCTTTTTTGCATCAACATTTTGGTTTTTACCGATATTTTTTTAGCATGCAACTTGCTCTTAGATCCAGCTAATCTTGTTGCTGTTTCCATAAGAGCTTTGGTTACTTTTCTGTTAACTTCAGAGATGTCCACTTCTTCTGATGTTAGACCTTCTAGAGCAGAGAATCTGCTCCTCAGTTCCAATTTGAAGGTATTTTGATGTTTTTTAAGGTTGGTCACGTCAATACACTTTGTTTGTTTTATGAACTTACCACGCTCGAGTTTCGCATGGAGGTGCATCTTACATCTAACCATTCTATGGTCATTACCTGTGTTGAACTTGTTTAGCACACTGCGGTCTTCCATGACAAATTTCTTGTTACACATAATAAAATCAATTTCACTTGTCCATCCATTGGGATGCCTCCATGTCCATTTCCTTTGCGGCTTTTTCTTGAAAAAGGAGTTCAGGATGAAAAACCCTTTTGTCTCTGCAAACTTTACGAGAGTATTTCCACGCTGATTTCTATTGCCGTGACCGAATTTACCAACTGAAGCTTTATTCTGCTGAGGTTGCCCTATTTTTGCATTGAAATCTCTCATAATTATCTTCAAGTACTGCTTGCCTTTATTATTTAGATGAAGAATTTCCTCATAAAATTCTTCAATTTCTTCTTCAGGATGACTTGTGGTGGGTGCATAGTTTGAATAATCTGAGCCTGGTATCTTCTCGAGAGTTGGATAACAAGTCGTGCAGCTCTGTCAGAGGAACTTTCAACTTCTACAACTTTATCCTTCAGTTTCTTGTTTATTATAAATCCAACACCACTAGTTCTGCCAGTATCTGTCCCACGATAGTAGAAGAGATGTCCACTTTTCAGTTCAATGAGATCTTCTCCTTTTCTCCTTAACTCACTTAGCCCGACGTTGTCCCACTTGATCCTTTGTAGTTCCTCTTCCAATTCAAGAAGTCTCTAATCAGAAGATAGGGAGCGTCCATTGTAAGTAGCCAAGGTCAGCATCAAATGGCAGCCCAGTCCGGTCCTCCGGTGATTCTAAGCACCTTCTGCCTTTATGTCTTACTGGCCGCTGCCTTGGCCAGGGCCAAGATTTAAGTTGTGGAGTCATTTTGGAGGGGTTTGGCCATAACTAACCACGCTGGCCAAGCGAGTTGGTGAATGTTGGATAGCATTTCTTCTAATTCCGATGGTATAGTTATACCGCTATTGGCGGTCGTCAGAGTCCTTTTAGTGGGAACAGGTTGCACCACGAGAAGGCGGGGTTGACATTTGACAGTGCAATGGATGTAATTAGGAAGGAATATATCGAACTAGTTGCAAAAACTTGCACATATCATCCACTGAGAAAATTTAGGGTAGCTAGTGAAATACATGACAAGTATTGATTATAACCTGCCACAAACGTATCTTCTGGAATTGAGGATATCTTGTCAAGAGCTCCAAAAACGCACTGTTTAACAAAAAAAATACCACATTATGACGTAATGCACAAAATGAGACGAAACTTGTCACGCATGTTGACAAGAATGGGGGAAGGATGTGATTTAATTCCTGTGGGGTTCTACGAATGAGGTGGGTGAGGAGAAAGTATAATGTGAAGTGAGGAAGTAAGTCGTATGACCACCACGATGGGCATACGACCTACTATGCAACGCAGAGTGTCATTGAGTGGAAAAGCCCTCTGATGGGGACCTAAGGTATCTCTGACCATACGTCATTAACATTTATCCACAATTAATCGACATTGCGAGGATGTCCTGTATAGCCGTTATGTCGTCTGTCTATGCCTCCCACAAATTCTCTATTGGGACGATGGCGCTAGCCAGGGAGTACCTGCCCACCTTGTAGGCACTGCCTTCTGGTGTTGGCTGTGTGCTAGTGTGTATTATCTTGTTGAAACTGGGCATTTGGGGTACCACGGAAATGCGGTGACCAAACGAGCTGCAGTACCTCGTCTGCCTGTCGTCGAGCTGTCATTGTACTCACTATGAGTACGAAGGGTGAACGGCTGTTGGAAATTATAGCCCAAGAAGCCAGGAGAACAACATAAGGAACCGTGTGCCTCTCATGAATCGCAGAAAGATCAGCCCGGTGACCACGTGATCTCTCGACTATCAATGGACGATCGTCGACTCTGAGTCAGAAGCCGGACTCGTCGCTGAATATGACATTGTTGCATTCGCCTTGTCACACGTGTCTGGTACGGCAACACTGCAACCTTGCGCGACGATCTGCTGCGGTGAGTTGCAGTCATCACAATGGCTGGCGAAAGCGCACGAATGTGGGGCATCTACAGTTGGTAATCGAATGATGTATGTTTTCGGACATCTGTGCACGTGAGCAGTCCCAGTACGGCGACGGAGGTTACCTTTCTAAACCCACTGTCGCCATATTTGTCCGGCATGTTATTTATCCAGATGCGTTTCCGCCGCGATACGACGTATGGACAAACCAGTCGTACGTAGCCCAATGAAGCCTCTGACAAAGGTGTTCTAGTAGGATACCCGATTATTCTCACTCCTTACACGCGCTTTCGCCACAGAGATAACGCCAATTCAGTGTTTCACCCGCCCACCTGAGGACGACCAAATTTGCAATACTGAGCTGTTTTGCTCTTCTATCTCCCTTACCTCTCGCGTGAATGGTTCGCAACTGCAATCAGTTACATTACCTAATTTTCGACACATACCTACCAACCTGCATGGTTCCCTCACAAATCCTTCCTGGAATGGCATTTTCTATGTCGAGCAGTGAGCCTAAAAAAATTGCATGCACTTTTTTAGGCTCGATGTATTTAACAATTTTGAAGTATGTTGTACCAAAATATTGTGTCGCAACACCTTCAGCTCCTTTTGGGTCTAAGGAACATCTTTGTGTATGGTACATGAATCGCACTAAAACAGTGCAATGGGTGCAAATTTGCAGCCATCAGGCCTCATAGCGTAACAAGTTGCGTCATGTTTTTTTGCTTCTTGAACCACACAGGGGTGTTTACGTTTTTCCCAAAAGGTTGGTGCAGCTGCTGTAGCACCACTTTTTGTTGCAATATGTCACAGCATTCTTCACAATGTTGTGTGCTCTCAAATTGAATTTACGTCAAATGAAAATGTAATGAGAAACAGGAACTGTGCAATAATGGACACAAGGGAGAGCGACTGGGAAGATTTCCCCCGCCGCCACCCAATAGACTTTTCCTTTTAAAATGGACAATATCGTCAATAATTAACGTACTTATTTTTGTAAAATTATGATAATGAACTACAGATTTTCGTAAAGGTTTTCGAAACAATTAAAATTTCCTGTGAATTTGGATATTAAATGGTCTGTTCTAGATTCAGAGAGAGACAGAGAGCACAGGGAAAAAAACGCTAGAGTTACAGAAACGGAGGAAGCTGAGAGCGGAAGAGAAAAGGGATTTTGACTGATCACGAAAAATAATGGGTGTGCTAATATCCACAAAATTACGAGAGAAATTCGCTAGTATGGCAGTGAATAGCGACTTGCTAAAGTGAAGTAAATGGAAGTTTCTTAAGAAAGAAGTGGGAATCAGCCATTGAGAAAGAATAAACGAATATTTTGAAGAGAAATTACCTGTTATGTTACTTGGGAATGATTCCCTAATTTAAGCTGGAAATTTTTCTAATAAATTAAGCCGCCCAAATAGATGGGCTCAAATTTATTTTGAAAGATTCTATCCCGACTTGATATTTAAAACTCACGGAGCTCGTTTCCTTGCAAATCAGGCAATTGAACGTCAGGAAAATTCTGCTGACTTTTCAGTTGTTTTTTGCACTGTATGAATTAAGAATTTAGCTCAATTTTTTAATAAAAAAGTTCTTTAAAAGCCGTGTAATACCAGAAAAGAAGAGTTCTGCCATTTGTGTGTGTGTGTGTGTGTGTGTGTGTGTGTGTGTGTGTGTGTGTGTGTGTGTGTGTGACCCTTCCACAAAGTCTGTCTATGAACCTTTTTTTAGACAAGAACGACCGTTCCCAGCTGAGAGAAGCTTCTGAATCCGCCCCTGGAACTCAGAAGTCCTCGAACGAATCCATCACCGATTTACACTGGTTTCCATAAATTAAGCAACAAATGGAAACATCGTGATAACTCAAAATGTTTTCAACCGGTTCGTATGAAATTTGGTGGCAAGCTTTATCAAACCAAATGCAACAAAAAACGTAAGAACATGTGATTCAAAGCATTTACATTTTGTATAAGTGATGCCAAATATGAAAATACAGAAATGTAGTTATCAAGATGAAATAGGAAAAGGTACTTCAATACGGAGTGTGGTTGACCCGAACAGCAATAAAGGCCCGATAGCGATGTCCCATGCTGTTATTATGGTGTCAAGCAGTTTCGTGGGTAGGTGCATCCACTGCTCGAGCAAAGCAGTGCGGTGCCCCTGCAGGGTTCGGGTAGTGATCTGGAGGCCAGCAACACCCCTCCGGAGAGCATCTTAGACATTCTCAATGGGTTTCAGATCGGGAGAGCGTGCTGTCCACTCAATACGGACTCATGTTCCAGGGACTGGAGCACGAGGCGCACTGTGGGAGGGCGGACGTTATCCGCTAGCAGTAAAAATGTATCGCCAATTGTGGCCGCATACGAACGAAAAATAGGGTCCTGGATGTCATCTCTATACCTCTGAGCATTGAGGTTTCCATGTGGCAACACATAGAGGTCGGTACGGCCGTCTAACAATATGCCTTCCCACTCTACCATAGGTATCCCTTTCTAGGATATTAGAGGGAAGATAGCGAGTACCAGCCTCTCTTCAGAGGTAAACTATAGGTGTCCCTTTCCTGGATATTAGAGGGAAGATAGCGATTACCGGCCTCTCTCCAGATGTAAACTATAGGTGTCCCTTTCCTGGATATTAGAGGGAAGATAGCGAGTACCAGCCTTTCTCCAGATGTAAACTAAAGATGTCCCTTTCCTGGATATTAGAGGGAAGATAGCCAGTACCAGCCTCTCCAGATGTAAACTAAAGATGTCCTTTTCCTGGATATTAGAGGGAAGATAGCGAGTACCAGCCTCTCTCCAGATGTAAACTAAAGATGTCCCTTTCCTGGATATTAGAGGGAAGATAGCGAGTACCGGCCTCTCTCCAGATGTAAACTAAAGATGTCCCTTTCCTGGATATTAGAGGGAAGATAGCGAGTACCGGCCTCTCTCCAGATGTAAACTATAGGTGTCCATTTTCTGGATATTAGAGGGAAGATAGCGAGTACCGGCCTCTCTCCAGATGTAAACTATAGATGTCCATTTTCTGGATATTAGAGGGAAGATAGCGAGTACCGGCCTCTCTCCAGATGTAAACTAAAGATGTCCTTTTCCTGGATATTAGAGGGAAGATAGCGAGTACCGGCCTCTCTCCAGATGTAAACTATAGGTGTCCCTTTCCTGGATATTAGAGGGAAGATAGCGAGTACCGGCCTCTCTCCAGATGTAAACTAAAGATGTCCCTTTCCTGGATATTAGAGGGAAGATAGCGAGTACCGGCCTCTCTCCAGATGTAAACTATAGGTGTCCCTTTCCTGAATATTAGAGGGAAGATAGCGAGTACCGGCCTCTCTCCAGATGTAAACTATAGGTGTCCCTTTCCTGGATATTAGAGGGAAGATAGCAAGTACCGGCTTCTCTCCAGATGTAAACCCGGCGAAAACCACTGGGTAAACTGCATCGCGATTCATCAGTGAACAGAACGGATTTCCACTGATTTTGAGTCTAGCTCACATGCATTCGTGCCTAATTGAAACGTTCCCTCCAGTGGCGGGGGTGAGGGGCTTGCATAATACCAGTCGCCGAGCATATAGCCCTCCTGCATATAACCTTCTGCGTACCGTCGAAACTGATACCGTCCGTCCGGTGGCTGCCGCAAGTACAGATCTTAGATGAGTCGCTGTAGCCGTCCTGTTCCGCCGTACCGAAGGCCGCAAATACCGGTCATCCGTGGAGGTTGTCGCCCTTGGCCTACCTTCGCTGTACCTTCGGGAAGCTACACCCTTGGCTTTGAACTGTTGCCACATAATGCTTACCACTGAAAGATCGTTGTTGAGTTATCTTGCAAGGTCCGCCTGCCGTTGCTGGGCTTTGAATCGTCCTATCGCTCTGGAGCGTAACTCCGCTGGTGAATGACGTCTCGAAGCCATGTTAATAAAATCGGTATCTCGAAATCTTGTCATTCACCTCCGCACATGAATTGACGACTCGTTCCCAAACAGTTGGTTTTAAGCTCTTGCGCATTGGCATAAAGCGCTGCCAGCGCTACTCATTTTTCTTCCGTACATTGATGTTGTATGCCTTCGTCAGTAACATATGCAAATTTTGTGCAATTTGAATCGCCCAATTATCGCAATTTTTCGGTTAATTTGTGGACACCAGTGTATTAATAACATAGAAAGAGCATTGAAGTGTTTTACATGTAGGAAATAAATGCACGTATAAGATGTCGCCATTTATCTCTTAAATGATGACAAAACTATGAACTTTCAAACGTTTCGAATCTTGCGCTAGCATACACTGTAAAAACATTTCTAAAATTCACGAGCCACTTTCCGTGATTTTACTTCTGTGATCCTTTTCGTGAATTAACGAAGCATATTTCTGATACAACCTTTTCCGTGAAATGACGGAAACAAACCTGAATTTCACGGATTTTTCGTACGCCAGGAAGATTATGAATTTTCATAAACCTTTCCGCAATTACTTTCTTTATTAACGGAAAAACTCTGTTCTCGCTTTTTCCGCATCCATATGACAAAACATTCTGGTAATAGGAGCGATTTAATTAACTGTTAAATCTCAATCGTCTGTCGAAGGATCTGATTTTCACGTTCTCAATGCTCTGCCGAAGGATCTGATTTTTAAGATAACAATCCTCTGTCGAAGGATCTGATTTTCAAGATCCCAATCCTCTGCAGAAGGATCTGATTTTCAAGATCCCAATCCACTGTCGAAGGATCTGATTTTCAAGTTCTCAATGCTCTGCCGAAGGATCTGATTTTTAAAATAACAATCCTCTGTCGAAGGGTCTGATTTTCAAGATCACCAAACCTCTGCCAAAGGATCTGATTTTCAATATCCCAGTCCTCTGCCGAAGGATCTGATTTTCATGAACCCAATCCTCTGTCGAAGGAACTGATTTTCAAGATCTCAATCCTCTGCCGAAGGATATGATTTTCAAGATCCCAACCTCTGCCGAAGGATCTGATTTTCGAGATCCCAATCAGCTGTCGAAGGATCTGATTTTCAAGTTCTCAATGCTCTGCCGAAGGACCTGATTTTCAAGATAACAATCCTCTGTCGAAGGATCTGATTTTCAAGATCCCAATCCTCTGCCGAAGGATCTGATTTTCAAGATCCCAATCCTCTGTCGAAAAATCTGATTTTCAAGATATCAATCGTCTGTCGAAAAATCTGATTTTCAAGATCCCAATCCTCTGTCCAAGGATCTGACTTTCAAGATCCCAATCCTCTATCGAAGGATCTAATTTTCAAGTTCTCAATCCTCTGTCGAAGGATCTGATTTTCATGATCCCATTCCTTTGTCAAAGGATCTGATTTTCAAGTTACCAATCCTCTGTCGAAGGATCTGATTTTCAAGATCCTAATCCTCTTTGGAAGGTCCTGATTTTCAAGATCTCAATCCTCTGTCAAAGGATCTGATTTTCAAGATCCAATCCTGTGTCGAAGGATCTGATTTTCAAGATCCCAATCCTATGCCGAAAGATCTGATTTTCAAGATCCCAATCCTCTGTCGAAGGATCTGAATTTCAAGTTCTCAATCCTCTGTCAAAGGATCTGAATTTAAAGTTCGCAATCCTTTGTCGAAGGACCTGATTTTCAAGATCTCAATCACCTTCCTAAGGATCTGATTTTCAAGATCTCAATCCCCTGTCGAAGGATCTGAATTTCAATCCCAATCCTATGCCGAAAGATCTGATTTTCAAGATCCCAATCCTCTGTCGAAAGATCTGAATTTCAAGTTCTCAATCCTCTGTCGAAGGATCTGAATTTAAAGTTCGCAATCCTCTGTCGAAGGACCTGATTTTCAAGATCTCAATCACCTGCCTAAGGATCTGATTTTAAATATCTCAATCCCCTGTCGAAGGATCTGAATTTCAAGATCCCAATCCTCTGCCGAAGGATCTGATTTTCAAGATCCCAATCCTCTGTCGAAGGATCTAAATTTCAAGATCCCCATCCTCTTCCGAAGGATCTGCTTTTTAAGATCTCAATCCTCTGTCGATAGATCTGATTTTAAAGTTCTCAATCCTCTGTCGAAGGATCTGATTTTCAAGATCTCAATCCTCTGTCGAAGGATCTGATTTCTAAGATCCAATCCTCTGTCGAAGGATCTTATTTTCAAGATCTCAATCCTCTACCGAAGGATCTTATTTTCAAGATCTAAATCCTCTGCCGAAGGATCTGATTTTCAAGATTCAATCCGGTGTCGAAGGATCTGATTTTCAAGATTCAATCCCCTGTCGAAGGATCAGAATTTCAAGTTCTCAATCCTCTGTCAAAGGATCTGAAATTTCAAGTTCTCAATCCTGTGTCGAAGGATCTGATTTTCAAGATCTTAATCCCCTGTCGAAGGATCTGATTTTCAAGATCCCAATCCTCTGTCGAAGGATCTGAATTTCAAGTTCTTAATCGTCTGTCGAAGGATCAGAATTTCAAGTTCTCATTCCTCTGTCGAAGGATCTGAAATTTCAAGTTCTCAATCCTCTGTCGAAGGATCTGATTTTCAAGATCTCAATCCTCTGTCGAAGGATCTGATTTCTAAGATCCCAATCCTCTGTCGAAGGATCTGAATTTCAAGTTCTTAATCGTCTGTCGAAGGATCTGAATTTCAAGTTCTCAATCCTCTGTCGAAGGATCTGATTTTCAAGATCTCAATCCCCTGTCGAAGGATCTGATTTTCAAGATCCCAATCCTCTGCCGAAGGATCTGATTTTCACGATCTCAATCCTCTGTCGAAGGATTTGAATTTCAAGTTCTTAATCCTCTGTCGAAGGATCTGATTTTCAAGTTCTCAATCCTCTGTCGAAGGATCTGATTTTCAAGATCTCAATACTCTGTCGAAGGATCTGATTTTCAAGATCTCAATCCTCTGTCGAAGGATCTGATTTTCAAGATCTCAATCCTCTGTCGAAGGATCTGATTTTCAAGAACCAATCCTGTGTCGAAGGATCTGATTTTCAAGTTCTCATTCCTGTGTCTTAGGATCTGATATTCAAGATCCCAATCCTCTGCCGAAGGATCTGAATTTCAAGTTCTTAATCCTCTGTCGAAGGATCTGATTTTCAAGTTCTCAATCCTCTGTCGAAGGATCTGATTTTCAAGATCTCCATCCTCTGTCAAAGGATCTGATTTTTAAGATCCAATCCTCTGTCGAAGGAACTGATTTTCAAGATTTCAATCCTCTGCCGAAGGATCTGATTTTTAAGTTCTCAATACTCTGTCGAATGATCTGAATTTCAAGTTTTCAATAATCAGTCGAAGGATCTGAATTTCAAGTTCTCAATCCTCTGTCGAATGATCTGATTTTAAACTTCTGTAGCAAGATCGCATATTCTGGATAGCATATCGGATGAAATTTTGGTTATTGTGGCCACGAATATTCCTTTCCCTCTCGCACATTTTGTGTTCCAGCTATTGTATATTGTGTTACCGTAAAAACCCGGGTACTTTAACTATACATAATTGTATGATGTCTATATATCAGTTTGTGGACCCCTTAAGACAAAAGCTGTTAGTTCTATTGATAATAAATTTTATATTTAGGAGTTTTGTGAAATAATATTATAAAACAGTACATTTCACCATTTTTTTAAGATAACAGGAAGCCATTGTCAGTTTAATAAGATTTCAAGTTCCAAAGCTTTCTGTTGCCAAGGTTGTGTGAAATGTGAAATGAGGTAAGTGTCTGTCATTTGTACCCTCCAAATCGGCTATTATTTCAATATATATGTATATAAGTTATGGCCAAACCCCTCCAAAATGATTCCACATCTTAAATCTTGGCCCTCAGTCTCCGGAAGCTCGAATGTACCTGGTCAAGGTTGCAGCCAGTGCGACATAAAGACAGAGGGTGCTAAAAATCACCGGAGGACCTGACAAGGCTGCCATTTAATGCTAACCTTGGCTACTTACAGTCAACGCTCCCTATCTTCTGATTCAAGGCTTCTTGAACTGGAAGGGGAACTACAAGGAATCAAGTGGGACATCGTCAGGCTAAGTGAAGTAAGGAGTAAAGGAGTGGATCTCATTGAACTGAAAAGTGGAGATCTCTTCTACTATCGTGGGACAGATACTGTCAGAACTAGTGGTGTTTGATATATAATAAATAAGAAACTGAAGGATAAAGTTGTAGAAGTTGAAAGTTCCTCTGACAGAGCTGCACGACTCGTTATCCAACTCACGAGAAGATACCAGGCTCAGATGATTCAAACTTATGCACCCAACACAAGTCATCCTGAAGAAGAAATTAAAGAATTGTATAAGGAAATTCGTCATCTAAATAATAAGGGCAAGCAGCACTTGAAGAAAATTGTGAGAGATTTCAATGCCAAAATAGGGCAACGGCAACAGAATGAAACTTCAGTAGGTAAATTCAGTCACGGCAACAGAAACCAGCGTGGAAATACACTCGTAGAGTTTGCAGAGGCACAAGGAGTTTTCATCATAAACTCATTTTTCGAGAAAACGCAGCAAAAGAATATGGACATGAAGACGTCAGAATGGACAAACATGTAAAATTGATTTTATTACGTGTAGCAAGAAATTTGTCATGGATTACTGCAGTGCGCTGAACAAGTTCAACACAGGGAGTGACCATAGAATGGTAAGATGTAAGATGCACCTCAATGCTAAACTAGAGCGTAGCAAGCTCGTAAAGTAAAGTGTATTGACATGACGAACCTTAAAAAGCATCATAATACCTTCAAATTGGAACTGAAGAACAGATTCTCTACTCTAGAAGGTCCAATGTCGGAAGAAGTGAACATCTGTGAAGTAAACAGAAAAGTAACCAAAGTTCTTATGGAAATAGCAACAAAATTAGCTGGTACTAAGAACAAGTTGCATGTGAACAAATTATCAGGAAAAACCAAATTTTGATGAAAAAAAGAAGAGAAATGAGGACAACAAAAGAAGATGGGACTTCCAAAGTGGAATATACAGAGATATGCAAGACAGTATGAAAATGTATCACTGAAGACGTAAGGAAAGTCAACTGTGGACTAGTGAGGAAAGTAATTGAAAACAACCAAAGCCTAAAGAGAGCAAAGAGACACCTCCGTAAGGGAATAAAACAGATTATGGCACTGAGAAAAGAAGATGGTCCTGTAACAAGAAATAGAGGCGAAATTTTGACAAGACTGAAAGATTTCTACTCCACATTATATGAAAGGGATGATACATGTACTCCAAACATCATAAAAGGTACCAGTACCAGAGTTCTTCCAGTTCTCAAAGCAGAAGTTGCAAATGCCATCAAGAACATGAAGTGGGGAAAAGCTGCAGGAGAAGATTGAATTACTGTAGACATCATAGAAGAAACAAAAGGTCACATTGAAACAGTACTTGCCCAAGTTTTCACTCGATGCCTTAATGAATGAAAGATTCCCTAGGATTGGAACAATGCCACAATGATCCTGCTACATAGAAAAAAGTGCCGTTGAGGATCTAGGGAACTACAGACCTATCAGCCTCCTATCAGTGGTTTATAAAATCTTCACTAAGTTCTTTTACACCGCTTGAAGGTAACACTGGACATGGCTCATGGCTCAACCGAGAGAACAAGCTGGATTCAGGATTGGCTACAGCACAATAGATCATATCCACGTACTGAGAGAACTAATTGAAAGAGCGAGGGAATATGAACTTCCATTATGCATGGCTTTTATCGACTATAAAAAGGCCTTTGATTCAGTGAAACCATCAGCAGTTACAATGGCTTTGAAATCTTGCGGTATTGAAGATGTCTACATTAATATTATTAATAACATCTGTGAAAATAAAAGTGAAAATATTCGGCTGTTTGAGAATACAGCACACATAAATGTTGGAAAGGGAGTGAGACAAGTTGACACCATATCTCCGAAGCTCTTTAATGCCACATTCGAGGGTGTCTTTCAGTCGCAGAGCTGGGAAAACAAGGGGATAAAGATTAATGGTTATTATCTAACCCACCTTTGTTTTGCTGATGACGTAGTCATTTTTGCAACTACCCCATCAGAGCTGCGGAGTGTGATCCAGGAACTTGCTGACAAGAGTAAAGAAGTGGAATTAAAAGTGAACTTTCAGAAGACAAAAGTGATGTTCAATGCTTTTACAAGAAATGAAGATTTATCAATTGATGGAGAAAAGCTGGAGATAACAGACACGTACGTATATCTTGGACAGCAGATATCAAGTGAGGGTCACATTGATGAAGAAATTAATCGGCGTACAAAACTTGCCTGGAGAGCTTTTGGAAGATACAGCAACAGAGTTAATTCCCTGAAATGGCAAAGGGATGGACATACTGCCAGAAGGACAGCCCATCGATAGACAGCCGGAATTTTAGATTGGATTCCAAGGGACAGGAAAATTAACTGCGCATAAAAGCATACAATAAGACTGGTATTTTTGTACATAATGTAAAAATGTCTCCAGCTTTAATTCGAATATGCATCCTTGTTTGTGACAATGGTGCGTGCCGGTATACAAACCTTTAGGACAGCGCTTTCGCTTTACAACAAATACAAGAATGATTTTCATTGTTAAAATTCTACTGTTGAAACTGAATACTCGAGTTGGCAATTTAACAATAGCTAACAACTGAACAAATACATTTTATTCTTGGTCATTGCTTACAATGCATGAAGAATGAACAACGTTCTGCCGCGAAATGTACTACATCAATGTCGTGTGCGGGCAGGTGTAAGTAATATTTCCTCCAGGACATTAAAGCTTTCCTCTAAAATACTCTAGGTCATATATAAATTCCATTGCGAGACCATGAAGACATAGAATCAAGCGATTTTCATGTTCCGGGACTCGGTGAATCCATGCGGTCAAAAAAGATGCGATCAATGATATTAGTCTTTGTGTGCGGCCTCACAATTTGTATTACCGCATTCACTGCGACTGAAGCCAAACTGAATCCCTTTGTGGAGGGTGTTTACAAATGTGTATATAATATGGCGTGTAAATGTGGTATGTATATTTTACTGTTTTACAGAAATCATTGAAATTCAGTTAAATTTGTATGTATCGTCCTCACTTTGTACGACAGATCGTCTACAATAGTAGCCTTAATTAAACAATGTCCCACGGAAGCTCTTTTAGTGGCCCATGAGACTTTTTTCTACATCAGAAATTCTAA
The DNA here is from genome assembly GCA_039090855.1 of Macrothele yani. Lineage (NCBI taxonomy): Eukaryota > Metazoa > Arthropoda > Arachnida > Araneae > Macrothelidae > Macrothele > Macrothele yani. The sequence goes on from CM077000.1 coordinate 30,194,912, forward strand.
AATTTAAAAATTTATATATATATATATATATCATCATTATCGTTGTCAACCATTATCAATCCACTGCTGGACGAAGGTCTCCCCAAGTTTCCTCCACAACGGTCTGTCTTGTGCCAGTCTCCTCCATGTCACTCCCGCATATTTTCGAATTTCATCCACCCATCTCCCATGTGGTCTTCTTCTGGGTCTTTTCCTGTCCCTTGGAATCCAATCTAAAATTTCGGCTGTCCATCGATGGTCTGTCCTTCTGGCAGTATGTCCAGCCCGTTGCCATTTCAGGGATTTAACTCTGATCATGATGTCTTCCACTCTCGTCATTTTTCGGATCCACGAGTTCCTCTTCTTATCTCTCCTGGTTATACCAAGCATGCACCTCTCCATGCTACTTTGAGTTGTCTGCAGCCTTTGTATGTCTCTTTTAGTTAAGGTCCACGTCTCTGCAATATACGTAAGCACTGGAAGGATGCATTGATCAAACACTTTTCTTTTAAGACATAATGGCATACTCCTCTTGAAAATTATGCTGTTTCTTCCAAAAGCTCTCCAGGAAAGTTTAGTACGCCGATTAATTTCTTCATCAATGTGACCCTCACTTGATAACTGCTGTCCAAGATAAACATACGTATCTGTTATCTCCAGTTTTTCTCCATCAATCGATAAATCTTCATTTCTTGTAAAAGCATTGAACATCACTTTTGTCTTCTGAAAGTTCATTTTTAATCCCACTTCTTTACTCTTGTCTGCAAGTTTCTGGATCATACTCTGCAGCTCTGATGGGGTTGTTGCAAAAGAAACTACGTTATCAGCAAAACGAAGGTGGGTTACATAATCTCCATTATTCTTTATCCCCTTGTTTTCCCAGCTCAGCGACTGAAAAACACCCTCCAATGTGGCATTAAAGAGCTTCGGAGATATGGTGTCACCTTGTCTCACTCCCTTTCCAATTTTTATGTGTGTTGTATTTTCAAACTGCCGAATGTTTGCACTTGCATTTCATAGATGTTATTAATAATATTAATGTATGCATCTTCAATACCGCAGGATTTCAGAGCCGTTGTAACTGCTGATGGTTTCACCGAATCAAAGTCTTTTTCATAATCGATAAAAGCCATGCACAATGGAAGTTCATATTCCCTCGCTCTTTCAATTAGTTCTCTCAGTACGTGCATATGATATCTTGTGCTGTAGCCACTCCTGAATCCAGCTTGTTCTCTCGGTTGAGCCATGTCCAGTGTAACCTTCAAGCGGTGTGAAAGAACTTTAGTGAAGATTTTATAAACCACTGATAGGAGGCTGATAGGTCTGTAGTTCCTGAGATCCTCAATGTCACCTTTTTTATGTAGCAAGATCATTGTAGCGTTGTTCCAATCCTCAGGAATTTTCCCTTCATTAAGGCATCGAGTGAAAATTTGGGCGAGTACCGTTTCAATTTCTCCACTTGCTTCTTGTATGATGTCAACAGTAATTCCATCTTCTCCTGGAGCTTTCCCCGCTTCATGTTCCTGATTGCATGAGCAACTTCTGCTGGGAGGACTGAAAGAACTCTGGTACTTTTCATGATGTCTGGAGTACATGTATCATCCCTTTCATATAATTTGGAGTAGAAATCTTTCACTCTTGTCAAAATTTCTGCCTCTATTTCTTGTTACAGAACCATCTTCTTATCTCAGAGCCATAATCTGTTTTCTTCCCTTACTGAAATGTCCCTTTGCTATCTTTAGGCTTTGGTTGTTTTCAATATATATATATATATATATATATATATATATATGGGATGTAAGGTCAGGTGATGCGTAACATCACAGCCTCTCCTTGACAAATGTCAACCCCGCCTTCTCGTGGTGCATCCTGTTCCCACTAAAGGGGCTCTGACGACCGCCCATAGCGGTATAACTATACCATCGGGATTAGAGGAAATTCTATCCCACACTCACCAACCCGCTTGGCCAGCGTGGTGAGTTATGGCCAAACCCTCCAAAATGATTCCACAACTTAAATCTTGGCCCTCAGTCTCCGGCAGCTGGAATGTACCTGGCCAAGGCAGCGGCCAGTGCGACATGAAGGCAGAGGGTGCTAAGAATCCTCGGAGGACCGGACTAGCTGCCATCTGATGCTGACCTTGGCTACTTACAATGGACGCTCCCTATCTTCTGAATCAAGGCTTCTTGAATTGGAAGAGGAACTACAAAGGATCAAGTGGGACATCGTGGGGCTAAGTGAGGTAAGGAGAAAAGGAGAAGATCTCATCGAACTGAAAAGTGGACATCTCTTCTACTATCGTGGGACAGATACTGGCAGAACTAGTGGTGTTGGATTTATAATAAACAAGAAACTGAAGGATAAAGTTGTAGAAGCTGAAAGTTCCTCTGACAGAGCTGCACGACTTGTTATCCAACTCTCGAAAAGATACCAGGCTCAGATTATTCAAACTTATGCACCCACCACAAGTCATCCTGAAGAAGAAATTGAAGAATTTTATGAGGAAATTTGTCATCTAAATAATAAAGGTAAGCAGCACTTGAAAATAATTATGGGAGATTTCAATGCAAAAATAGGGCAACGGCAACAGAATGAAACTTCAGTAGGTAAATTCGGTCATGGCAACAGAAACCAGCGTGGAAATACTCTCGTTGAGTTTGCAGAGGCAGAAGGGTTTTTCATCTTGAACTCCTTCTTCAAGAAAAAGCCACACAGGAAATGGACATGGAGACATCCAAATGGGACGACAAGTGAAATTGATTTTATTATGTGTAACAAAAAATTCGTCATAGAAGACTGCAGTGTGCTAAACAAGTTCAACACAGGTAGTGACCATAGATTGGTGAGATGTAAGATGCACCTCAACACTAAACTTGAACGTGGCAAGCTCATAAGACAAACAAAATCTATTGACATAACCAACCTTAAAAACACCATAATACCTTCAAGTTGGAACTGAAGAACAGGTTCTCTGCTTTAGAAGGCCTAACATCGGAAGAAGTGGACATCTCTGAAGTTAACAGAAAAGTAACGAAAGCTCTTATGGAAACAGCAACAAAATTAGCTGGGTCTAAGAACAAGTTGCATGTGAACAAATTATCAGGAAAAACCAAAATGTTGATGCAAAAAAGAAGAGAGATGAGGACAACTAAAGAAGATGTGACTTCCAAAGTGGAATATATAGAGCTATGCAAGACAGTAAGAAAAAGTATCACTGAAGACGTAAGGAAATTCAACTGTGAACTAGTGAGGAAAGCAATTGAAAACAACCAAAGCCTAAAGATAGCAAAGGGACATCTCAGTAAGGAAGAAAACAGATTATGGCACTGAGAAAAGAAGATGGTTCTGTAACAAGAAATAGAGGCGAAATTTTGACAAGAGTGAAAGATTTCTACTCCAAATTATATGAAAGGGATGATATATGCACTCCAGACATCATGAAAGATACCTGTACCAGAGTTCCTCCAGTCCTTCCAGCAGAAGTTGCACATGCAATCAAGAACATGAAGCGAGGAAAAGCTCCAGGAGAAGATGGAATTACTGTAGACATCATACAAGAAGCAAGTGGAGAAATCGAAACAGTACTCGCCCAAATTTTCAGTCGATGCCTTAATGAAGGAAAGATTCCTGAGGATTGGAACACCGCTACAATGATCCTGCTACATAAGAAAGGTGACATTGAGGATCTCGGAAACTACAGACCTATCAGCCTCCTATCAGTAGTTTATAAAATCTTCACTAAAGTTCTTTCACGCCGCTTGAAGGTAACACTGGACATGGCTCAACCGAGAGAACAAGCTGGATTCAGGAGTGGCTACAGCACAATAGATCATATCCACGTGCTGAGAGAACTAATTGAAAGAGCGAGGGAATATGAACTTCCATTGTGCATGGCTTTTATCGATTATGAAAAAGCCTTTGATTCGGTGAAACCATCAGCAGTTACAATGGCTCTGAAAACCTGCGGTATTGAAGATGCATACATTAATATTATTAATAACATCTATGAAAATGCAAGTGCAAAGATTAGGCTGTTTGAAAATACAACACACGTAAAAATTGGAAAGGGAGTGAGACAAGGTGACACCATATCTCCGAAGCTCTTTAATGCCACATTGGAGGGTGTTTTTCAGTCGCTGAGCTGGGAAAACAAGGGGATAAAGATTAATGGAGATTATCTAACCCACCTTCGTTTTGCTGATGACGTAGTCATTTTTGCAACTACCCCATCAGAGCTGCAGAGTATGATCCAGGAACTTGCTGACAAGAGTAAAGAAGTGGGATTAAAAATGAACTTTCAGAAGACAAAAGTGATGTTCAATGCTTTTACAAGAAATGAAGATTTATCGATTGATGGAGAAAAGCTGGAGATAACAGACACGTACGTTTATCTTGGACAGCAGATATCAAGTGAGGGTCACATTGATGAAGAAATTAATCGGCGTACAAAACTTGCCTGGAGAGCTTTTGGAAGAAACAACATAATTTTCAAGAGCAATATGCCATTATGTCTTAAAAGAAAAGTGTTTGATCAATGCATCCTTCCAGTGCTTACGTATGGTGCAGAGACGTGGACCTTAACTAAAAGAGACATACAAAGGCTGCAGACAACTCAAAGAAGCATGGAGAGGTGCATGCTTGGTGTAACCAGGAGAGATAAGAAGAGGAACTCGTGGATCCGAAAAATGACAAGAGTGGAAGACATCATGATCAGAGTTAAATCCCTGAAATGGCAATGGGCTGGACATACTGCCAGAAGGACAGACCATAGATGGACAGCCGAAATTTTAGATTGGATTCCAAGGGACAGGAAAAGACCCAGAAGAAGACCACATGGGAGATGGGTGGATGAAATTCGAAAGTATGCAGGGGTGACATGGAGGAGACTGGCACAAGACAGACCGTTGTGGAGGAAACTTGGGGAGACCTTCGTCCAGCAGTGGATTGATAATGGTTGACAATGATGATGATGATGATATATATATATATATACAGTATATGTATGTGTGTGTATATATTATGTATGTATGTATATATGTCTGTATGTATATATATATATAAATATATATCACTTAACTTAAAATAACTGTAACTTGCAAACAAATGCAATATGACCTCTGCAAAACCGCGCCATGCTGCAGGTTTAAAACATCTGTAAATATATCTGTGGTTGAACTCATTATTATATATAGATATATACATATATATCATCATCATCATCAGAATCCAATCTAAATTTTCGGCTGTCCATCGATTATCTGTCCTTCTGGCAGTATGTCCAGCCCATTGCCATTTCAGGGATTTTACTCTGATCATGATGTCTTCCGCTCTTGTCATTTATCTGATCCACGAGTTCCTCTTCTTATCTCTCCTGGTTACACCAAGCATGCACCTCTCCATGCCTCTTTGAGTTGTCTGCTGCCTTTGTATATCTCTTTTAATTAAATTCCACGTCTCTGCACCATACGTAAGCACTGGAAAGACGCATTGATCAAACACTTTTTTAAACACATAATGGCTTATTGCTTTTGAAAATTATGCTCTTTCTTCCAGAAGCTCTCCAGGCAAGTTTTATACGCCGATTAATTTCTTCATCAATGTGACCCTCACTTGATGCCTGCTGTCCAAGATAAACGTACGTGTCTGTTATGCCCAGCTTTTCTCCATCAATCGATAAATCTTCATTTCTTGTAAAAGCATTGAACATCACTTTTGTCTTCTGAAAGTTCATTTTTAATCCCGCTTCTTTACTCTTGTCAGCAGGTTCCTGGATCATAATCTGCAGCTCTGATAAGCTAGTTGCAAAACTGACTACGTCATGAAGAAAACGAAGGTGAGTGAGATAATCTCCATTTATCTTTATCCCTTTGTTCTCCGAGTTCAGTGACTGAAAGACATTTTCCAATTGGCATTAAAGAACTTGGGAGATATGGTGTCACCTTGTCTCACTCACTCACCTTCAAGTTTTAATGTGTGCTGTATTCTCAAACAGCCGAATCTTTACACTTGCATTTTCATAGATGTTATTAATAATATTAATGTATGCATCTTCAATACCGAAAGATTTCAAAGCCATTGTAACTGCTGATGGTTTCACCGAATCAAAAGCCTATTCATAGTCGATAAATGCCGTGCACAATGGAAGTTCATACTCTCTCACTCTTTTAATTAGTTCTCTCAGTACACAGATATGATCTATTGTGCTGTAGCCACTCCTGAATACAGCTTGTTCTCTCGGTTGAACCATGTTCAGTGTTAGTTACCTTCAAGGGGTGTGAAAGAACTTTAGTGAAGATTTTATAAACCACTGATAGGAGGCTGATAAGTCTGTAGTTCCTGAAATCCTCAATGTCACTTTTGTTATGTAGCAGGATCATTGTAGCGTTCTTCCAATCCTCAGGAATCTTTCCTTCATTAAGGCATCGAGTGAAAATTTGGGCGAGTACGGTTTCAATTTCTCCACTTGCTTCTTGTATGATGTCTACAGTAGTTCCATTTTCTCCTGTAGCTTTTCCCCACTTCATGTTCTTGTTCGCATGTGCAACTTCTGCTTTGAAGACTGGAAGAACTCAGGTACTGGTACCTTTCATGATATCTGAAGTACATGTATCATGCCTTTCACATAATTTGGAGTAGAAATCTTTCACTCTTGTCAAAATTTCGCTTCTATTTCTTGTTACAGGACCATCTTCTTTTCTCAGTGCCATAATCTGTTTTATTCCCTTACGGAGGTGTCCCTTTGCTCTCTTTAGGCTTTGGTTGTTTTCAATTACTTTCCTCACTAGTCCACAGTTGAATTTCCTTACGTCTTCAGTGATACTTTTTCGTACTGTCTTGCAGAGCTGTATATATTCCACTTTGGAAGTCACATCTTCTTTAGTTACCCTGATCTCTCTACTTTTTTGCATCAACATTTTGTTTTTTCCTGATAATTTGTTCACATGCATCTTGTTCTTAGACCCAGCTAATTTTGTTGCTGTTTCCATAAGAGCTTTGGTTACTTTTTTGTTAACTTCAGAAATATCCACTTCTTCCGATGTTAGGCTTTCTAAAGCAGAGAATCTGTTCTTCAGTTCCAACTTGAAGGTATTATGGTGTTTTTTAAGGTTGGTTATGTCAATACATTTTGTTTGTCTTATGAGCTTGCCACGTTCCAGTTTAGTGTTGAGGTGCATCTTACATCTCACCAATCTATGGTCACTACCTGTGTTGAACTTGTTTAGCACACTGCAGTCTTCTATGACGAATTTTTTGTTACACATAATAAAATCAATTTCACTTGTCGTCCCATTTGGATGTCACCATGTCCATTTCCTGTGTGGCTTTTTCTTGAAAAAGGAGTTAAAGATGAAAAAGTCTTCTGCCTCTATAAACTCATCGAGAGTATTTTCAAGTTGGTTTCTGTTGCCGTGACCGAATTTACCTACCGAAGTTTCATTCTGTTGCCGTTGCCCTATTTTTGCATTGAAATCTCCCATAATTATCTTCAAGTGCTGCTTACCTTTAATATTTAGATGACGAATTTCTTCATAAAATTCTTCACTTTCTTCTTCAGGATGACTTGTGGTGGGTACATAGGTGTGAATAATCTGAGCCTTGTATCTTCCCGAGAGTTGGATAACGAGTCGTGCAGCTCTGTCAGAGGAACTTTCAACTTCTACAGTTTTATCCTTCAGTTTCTTGTTTATTATAAATCCAACACCACTAGTTCTGCCAGTATCTGTCCACGATAGTAGAAGAGATGCCCACTTTTCAGTTCAATGAGATCTTCTCCTTTTCTCCTTACCTCACTTAGCCCGACGATGTCCCACTTGATCCTTTGTAGTTCCTCTTCCAATTCAAGAAGCCTTGAATCAGAAGATAGGGAGCGTCCATTATACGAAGCCAAGGTCAGAATCAGATGGCAGCCTAGTCCGGTCCTTCCGGGATTCTTAGCACCCTCTGACTTCATGTTGCACTGGCCGCTGCCTTGGCCAATTACATTCCAGCTGCCGGAGATTGAGAGCCAAGATTTAAGTTGTGGAGTCATTTTGGAGGGGTTTGGCCATAACTCACCACGCTCCCATACGTAGATATATATATATTTGTATATTTGAACAACTGGTCTCTAAATATAATTCTACTAGCTCTTGTCGACTACACATCAAAGACACTACTTACCCTAGATCCCACAATGTTAAAAGTTAGATTACTCAAAGTGCCGTTTGAAGTGTCGCTTGCGGCTGAAAACCTTCTTAACTACAACACAGTTTACGCTTAAAGTACTCACATTTATATGGCTTGTGCTCTTCGTTTTTTTTTTTTTTTTTTTGTAGTGGTGAGAATGTTAACCGTAACCACCAACTTAAACTTTGACCTTCATGAGCACTAAAATGAGTGCACTGCACTTTCTTGCTTTGATGTGTTCGGACGGTTTTCGTTCTACTCATTGGTTCTGTGGCTTCGGGAATTGCTGCAGTGGGGCTTTGGATTTGTGCCAGCTCTTTTTCTGCATAAGAAAAGCCACTTAACCCAAATTGCATTCCCCTCATGAACAGGGTTGGGTATTTTCTTATTTTCGTATGTTCGCTAGGGTTTTTTTTTGTTTGTTTTTTTGATTGAAGGTGTAACGAACACCGTGAGCAACTCAATGGGCTATAAGCAGTCGCCCGTCCCTAATTTAGGGTCACTGGTTCCAGGGAAGGGAGAGAGCCAGGGCCGTAAGACAAACACAACATCCATGCCTCACCGGGATTCGAACCCGGACTTCTTTCGGACGAATGGTCAGAGGCCATCGCTTAGACCACTGCGCCACCGGGGCGGCACCGCTAGGTTTTGTACCGTGTTTTTGGGTTTCGCATTTACGATTTCTTACAGTTTGGTGTGTTACACAATTATGCTACTTCATTGAGAGTTTGGTTTTTATGTTACTGAATCTTGGTACGTTAGTTTGTTGCATCTAGTATCTTGTCGTTCAATGTATTATTAGGGTTTAAAGTGATATATTCGGTAGGGGTTTAATCTTTTGCTTGCGCGGCCTTCCATTCCAGTGGTAATTCAGGTTTTCATTATAGTCTCTACTTAGAGTTCCTCTGATATGCGGTTCGAGTAATTTCCTTACCCCTTTTCCTCTGTTACGGTATTTTCAGTGTTTGTCTCTTGTTTTCTAGAGTTGTTTTAATTTTAAGGTATATGTTGGTTCTATATTTTTTCGTTTTTTGTATCAATATTAGTGTACTTATTTATAGACTTCTTTGTAGGGCTGCTTCCGCCCATGAGTGGTACTATTTATGATCGTATTTTTAGGCTTTCCAACCGTAGGCTGAAGAAGCGTTCATATTCCAGCTTTGTCCGTCCGTCTGTCCGCACGATAACTGGCGTAAAAAATTTTCAATTTCGATGAAATTTTAGTAGGTGGTAGGGGACCACCTGGAGACGAACCCTATTGTAAATTGGACAAATAGGGTAAAAGGTGACGACGTAGGAGCGGGATCCATTCCATTGCACTTATGCGTCATAACTTGCGTAAATAAGGTTCGAGTTCAATGAAATTTTACTATGTGGTAAGGGACCGCCTGGGGACGAACCCTATTCAAAATGGGTGAATTGGGGTCAAAGGTCAGGACATAAGAGCGGAATGCATTCCATTGCCCTTATGCATCATAACGTGCGTAAAAATGATTCGATTTGGATGAAATTTCAGTATGTGGTAGGGGACCACGTGGGGACGAACCCCATTGAAAATGGACGAAATGGGGTCAAAGGCCAGGACATAGGATTGCGATCCATGCCATCACCCTTATTCCTTATTATTAAAGTGGACGTCAAGTAATTTTGCTTCCTACACTTCCAATGGAAAAACTTTTGTACACATTTCCTTCACAATTAATGTGTTCCCAAGGATGAAAATTTGGACATCGATTAAAATAACTTCATATTATAACTTGGAATACTTAATATTTTCTAAAACATAACCATAGTTACATTAAAAATCAATAACTTTTCCTTTGGTGGTGTTGAAACCAGAAAAAGGATGGCGCGACCTGTTCTTTGATGACGTCAGTAGACAAACAAATGATGGATTGCATAATTATGGTTGTGTTTTAGAAAATATTAATTATTGCAAGTTATAAAATGAAATTATTTCAATCGATGTTCAAATTTTCATCTTCGGGAATGCATTAATTGGGAAGAAAATATGTACAGAAATGTTTCCATTCGAAGTACAGGAAGCAAAATTACTTGACGTTCACCTTAAAGGAGCAATTCTTGTATCTATGTAAATTTTATTTTGAAAACGGCTCTAAGGATTTTGATGAAAATCGTTAACCTACCGTTTTCTGGTACTAGAAATTGACTTAGCTTGATCTCGACTTTTGGAAAATTCGTTTAGTGGGTTAAATAACCACCCCGAATTACCACGTTTTAGTGTAGTGTCATGGCGTCGTCCCATTAGATGTTGGCGCACGGTCACGCCATCTGTCTCATTACGTCACGCGTTGTGTGTGGATCTTATTAAAGTTTTATGACGTCACACTCTTGCGAGCAGATGGTCACGATTCCCATCTGCCTCATTACGCCACGCGTTGTGTGCGTATGTTCGTCTGCACGATAACTTGCGTAAAAATCGTTCGATTTCGATGAAATTTTAGTATGTGGTAGGGAAACATCTGGGACGGAACTATTGAAAGTGAACGAAATGGGGTCAAAGTTCAGGACATAGGAACGGGATCCATTCCACTGCTCTTATGCGTCATAACTAACGTAAAAAAGGTTCGATTTCGATTAAATTTTAGTATGTGGTAGGGAACCACCTGGGGACAAACCCTATTGAAAAGTGGCGAAATGGGGTCAAAGGTCAGGACATAGAAGCGGAATCACTTCCATTGCCATTATGCGTCATAACTTACGTAAAAACGTTTTGATTTGGATGAAATCTTAGTATGTTGTAGGGACCTGCCTTGGGACGATCCTATTGAAAATGTGCGAAATGGGGTCAAAGGTTAGGACACAGAAGTGGGATCTGTTCCATAGCCCTTATGCATCATAACTTACGTAAAATTGCTTCGATTGCGACAAAACGTTATCATGTTATTTCAGAGGTATACTAAACTAATACTGTTGAATATTGTTGAAATGGGATCAAAGGTCAGGACACAGGAGTGAGATTTATTCCACAGCCATTTTTCTCATAACTTGAGTAATAACTTGAGTAATGATTTCTAGTATGTTGAAAAGCGTATCATGCATGATTTTACTAACTTGTTTTAATTCATGGTTTTACTTAAGGTTGTTTTATTATCATGTAGTTTTATTAATTCATGGTTTTACTTAGGGTCGTTTTACTATCATGTTTCTTGACTCATTGTAACAATTTCATTATTTCATTTCATTTGTAACGAAGCTTCATTGGGAAGGGTGTTTTAATGATTTTAATGATTTTAAGGTCAAATAAATTGGTGTACTCCAATCCACGCGAAGCCCCACATCGGTCGTCGCGTGGATTAACAAGGCCCGCGGATGTACTCGATACACGGTATGACATGCAGGAAAGTTTGCTACCGTGTACTGGAGTGGGACCTGAGGCAGAGGGGTCCGACTCTCAACAAATGTTACGGTCTCCATTATTTATTCCGGAGTGGACTTCTTGTTCGGATCCTGGTGGTTTGTTGCCTAATAAATTTCAAAAACATAATTTTATAAAATTACCAAGTTGTCTTCCAGTTTTGCTGTTTTCGAGTTGTGGGGACACTGGATACTTGACTTGTGATAAAATGCATCGGAGCAATAAAGGTGATGATTTACAGCCCAGGTTCTGTAAAACAAAGAATTCTGTATACATGCTCACCACAAGAGAAAGTGGTCTCAGCTATATCGGTCAATCTTCCAATCCTCTTCATATCCGGATGAATGGCCATTGGTCGGACATAAAGAATTTCAAACAAAAAATTATATTGAGCTTCTACACTTTCAGGAGTTCGACTTCAAGGAAAATGATATTAGAATTTTATTGGGGCCGATACGGATAAAAGATTATTACTTGAAAATCTTTGTATGCTGCAGTTCGAAACATTATACCCATATGGATTGAATAACATATTTAATGGTGAAAGAGTTTATAACAACGTAACACATAATAAATCAGAATTTTGCCTATAAACCTTTTACAGATAAAAAAATTCAGGAAAAACGAGGGGGGAGAGGTAATGGATCTAACCGGGCACAATTTGTTAACATGCAGAACCGTCTGGTAGAACTAGATGGTCGAAGGAACCACTTCTAAAAAATCTGTAAAACCAAGATTTTCTCGCTTAACATCAGAAAGATAAAGATTTTGAAGAAATTCCATAAAATTTTCAGTTACGGTAATAAGCATATTAAACATATTATTTCAGACCTTGTTGATTTTAGAACTGCTGAAAAAATTGGAGGACAAGGCAAGCACTTAAGGAGTTTTCCGACAGAACTTTTGATAAAATTAATATTAAGAAGATATTCCGATGCAATGAAATGTATTTTCCACTTCAGAAAGAAGTTAAAATAGTTACTTGCTACAAATATCATCCACCTATTAGAAGGCTGTTGTATAATTGTAAAGTATGGCACATAACCTAAAAGTGCTTATACAGCAAAAAGAAAAAAATGTGCTTTTGTCATTTACAAGATTATAACGAATATATAGACAGAGATTATGGACATGTACTCACACGTGATTTGAGTATTCTATCCTTCAATTTTTTATATAACCTTATGAATAAGGGAGCCAAATTTAGGTTACCTAAAGGCCTTTCTAAAATTAAAATGACAGAAATATTTCAACAAAATCTTATTCAACTCGCTTTTAAAATGTCCACAAGGTACCAGATGCCATATCAAGCATTTGTGTGCTGGATGACTATGGTGGTGGCTGACTTTAAGCGTAGTTTTGGCCAAAGATACGAGAGTCATAAGTTAGGTTCCAACATTAAGAATATCTACGGTTTCTTTCAGAAGCCAAAAAATTGAAAAAGCTCTTTGTCGTAGTACCTATGGACAAAGCTGGTGGTAATTTGGCTTTAATATGCAAAAAACTATGCATAGATCTCCTTGTTCGGGAATTGGAAGAGAGCTCTAGTTTCAGGGGAATTCATAGTGAAAAGAACATTATTTTAAAGAGAATTATTGCTATGCATAAGACCTTGATGATGCATACTAATTCAGTTATGTTTCCCTTTTTATATGCCTTGCCGAAATTCCACAAGAAACCTATTAAGTTCAGATTCATAATCAGCGCTAGAGGATGTTAATGGACAGCAGTCGGATGTTATGGACAGTAGAGGATGTTATGGACAGCAGTCGGATGTTATGGACAGCAGTCGGGACAGATCTTTGAGAAAGTGTTAAAAGCTATTTTGAGACTAGTACAAAAGACTTGGATAATTGATAACAACGCTGCTGTTCTTAAATTTATTGAAAATAATGAAAACATATCCCATGTTGATACGTGTGACTTCAATAATTTATTCACGTCTATTTCGATATTAGATTTAGTGGACATTTATGATACGATATTCAGAGAGTTCTCTGAATCGATTTACATCAGTCAATCGGCTTGGACAACAACCTATGTGCAAAAAGCAATTACATATATATGGGAGAGGTCATTTACTTGCAAATTAAAGGAGTATCTATGGGAAGTGCTTTTTCAAGCACCCTTGGAAACCTCTATTTACATTACTACGAGAATTGTTTTGCTGGTAGAACAGGAGTTGAGTATGAACGTGTGTTCAGATATGCGGATGACATTGTGGTTTTTAATAACAGATATTTTTCTGAACAAGTTTAAAGTAATATGCCCCAATGATTTACATATAGAAAAAAACAATGTTGATGAGAAGGAATTGCATTTTTTGGATATTGGAGTCATAAGAAACGGGGATCATAAATGTTTTTCAACCGAAGTTTATGATAAAAGAAGATATCTTCGATTTACGATCATATACTACATTCACTGGAACTCAAGTGTTTCAAAGAACGTTCATCGGAACATTACAATTTCGCAGTTCTGGCGAATTTTTAAAATGTGTAGTGATCTGCCACACACTATTAAGAATCTTAGATGGTTGTTCAAGCATTTATTGATGAATGGTTTTCCTGTTGTCTTTATCGTTAAAAATTTGAACAACTGGTCTCTAAATAGGCCGGAAAGCTTACGACGGCACTAGCCCGTGATGTTGTATCTGAAAGGGCAGTTCCCAGATGGGGAGATTTTAAGAAACTAGCACCGTACGTCAGCGCAAGAGCTACTGCGCTTCGCGAAACCATCGAGATCATCACGCGACGGAATGTGTGTAACAAAGATGTAACCACGAGCCTTCCTTTCATATGGCACCGGCTCCTAGAAGTTACACGTGACCACCCGGCCCTGGGATCAAACAACCCGTGACATCGTGCAAGTGTTTTACTTATTTTGAATTTAATTATATTCTCAGAAATACATTTGTTCCAGTTGCTTCTGCGATCTTTAACTACTAAATGCCTGATGAAGCTACCCGGAGGTAGTGAAAGCTAGCATCCTTTGTTTCCCTTATTTTCTACGCCTAATAAACGGAGTTCACTTTTTATTTTTATTGTCTTTCACATTAATTGGGCGTACAGAAACCCGTTTCTTCATCGATCGTATATATACTTGGTGTGTTAGTTTGTCGCATATATATATATATGAGACAAGCTTCCGACAAAGTTTTGGAACACAGCGATAGGTATGCGCTTCCATTTAGTACATAATGCTGCCACTAACTGTTGCTTAGTAGTAGGCCTTGGTTCCAAACTTCTTATGCGGCGCTCTAATTCATCCCATAGGTGCTCTATGGTATTAAGATCAGCGCTCTGTGCCGGCCAGTCCACACACGATACGGAATTATCGTCAAACCACACCGTAACAGTTCTTGCTTTATGGTTCGGTGCATTATCCTGATGGTACCAACAAGGCTCGGTTCCATAGTATTGCCACAGAGTTGGTAGGGCATAATTGTCCAGAATATCGAGGTAGACGTGCTGGTAAACAGGTTTGTCCACGATAATCAATGGGCCAGAAAGATAACACGAAAAACACCGCCACACGAGTACACTGCCAGCTCCAAATTTGACCGTAGGAATAGTATACTGTGGAAAATAACGTTCCTCCAGGAGCCGCCATACCCACACACGGCCATCAGACTGATGGATCGTGTATCTGGACTCATCAGTTCATTGAACCCTTTCCCATTGATGTAAAGTCCACGATGAATGTTCTTTACACCATGCTAAGCGACGAGTAGCATTCCTAGTGGAGATGAAAGGCTTATGAGCAGCAGCACGACCACGGTAACCCATGAAATGAAGACCTCTGCGAATGGTACATGTACATACCGAGGTTCCAGCATTTTGTGCTCACCTGTCAACTAAGGTCTTGTGCAGTACTCCGTCGATTAGCTCTAACGACTCTCCTGAGGCTTTGATGTCCTCTATCACTGATTTTCTTTGGTCTGCCGGTACCTTTTGCTGCTTCAGGCACGCCATGTGTCTTCCACTTATTCAGTACATCAAAAACAGTTGACTTCGGTATGTTTAAACGCCTCTTGGTTTCTCTTATGGACAACCCACTAATATAACACCCAACAATCTTTTCTTTCCAAAGTCAGTTCTCTCCCGCCGCGACATTTTCACTCAACCTCACAGTGCGATATTATCTCGGTCAGCTGCAGGCAAGTTTTTATACGGTTTGAAGCTGTACCGTGCATCTTAACAACGCCGCGGATCCGATCATTTACTTTTGGAGGGATCATTTACTTCTTTATATAGGACAAACGTGTGGAACAGAAATGCAATGAATTTCAATTACTTTTGTCAATACAGTGTATACATAAGAAATCCGAAATTTAAAAACCAATACACAGAAATTACTTGCAAAAATATTACGCAAAAAAATCCCCTTAGAAAGGGATTAAACTTCGACACAAAGACACAACAGGAACCTTCAGAAAGACAAACAGAGACGAGCCGTATGTGGCGCGAAATTGCTGCACACAGAATATCAGGGCAGTACAAATAGAATGAAGTAGAAGATTTACGAAGCACAGGCTCAAAGAAGGCATAATATTCAAATCTCTGTTGTTTTGTAAGGAGAACACCAACAGCGTTAAGTGGCTTTTCTATGTCAGCGAACAGCCTGAAGTTCAAACGCCCACAGGCAGTGTTCTCGATGCAAATAATCCATGAAATCAAACCACAGAATCAGAATAAGTAGTCAGTCCGAGATAACGCATAAGAAGCCTCAAAAGGAGCTGCAGGGAACCGCGAGAAGCCACAGGAAAGAATGAAATCGCTCTCAACAACAACTGATAAGAATCGAGGGTCAAAGGTCACGTTTATCCATAACCTGTAGCATAGGGTAACGAATATGAGGAGCGTAGATTGTAGAGTAAATAATATGTAAACTGTGTTGTGATTAGTAAATGTTGCTGTTAGCGAACCACCAAACAGCATTTGTGAGTCCTATATTTTAAAATTGAAGGGTCATTGGTTAATAATATCTGTAATGTTGATTTTAAGATATGAACTTGCCAAGAGCTAACGAAGGTATTTACGAATGAAACGGGGAGGATAGCCATTACTTGTCAGTAATCTAAATAAATATTTAGGACTTTTTGTAACAGTTCATTGCAAATTCTACGTGTTCTATAATCTGTAGAATTATAATACCTTGAAACATATAAAGTAGCTCTATTACATGAATAAAACGCACAGCACAAACCACAAGAGCCATAAACCATGCACCATGTAATTCTAACTCGGAAACTGAGCCAAACAAACGAACTACGCTCTGTGCAACACCAGGCAAGATACGTGGTAAAAGATAGATACGGTTAAGCACCACTGCATTACAGAGAATTGAGAAATGGTGGCGCAGTGATCTAAGCGATGCCTTCTGACCGTCCGTCCGAGATGTGTCCGTGTTCGAATCTCGTGAGGTATGGATGTTGTGTTTGTCTTGCAGTACTAGCTCTCTCCCTTCCTGGATTAGGGACGGGAGACTGCTTATAACCCACTGAGTTGCTCACGATGGTCGTTAAAAAAGTACCTACAATACCTCCAAATACTTTCATGTCAGGTGAATTTGGAGGCCAGGGCATTAACAGAAAGGCACCAGCATGTTCCTCGAACAACTCCTTGACGATTCTGGCAGCGTGGCATGGCGCATTTTACTGTTGGTAATGGCCATCACCAGCAAGGAAAACAGTTGCCACGAATGGGTGAACTTGGTCCGTAACGAATTTCAGGTATCTGACAACAGTCAGAGATTGTGCTATTGGGATAATGGGGCTTAATGTGTCCGAAGAAAACATCGCCCAGAGCATAACACCGTAGCCGCCGACCTGTTTCCGCCCAACAGGGCATCGAGGGGCCATAGTCTCCGTTGGAAATCGGCATACCCGCTCTCAGAAGCCTACGTGAGGTACCAGGAATCTTGATTCGTCAAACCAGGTCACTTTCTTCCAATCATCCACGGTCCAATCTTGATGATCTTCGGCTCATTTCATGCGTTGTTGGCGATGACGTGCAGTGAGCGTGGGGACCCGGCTGTGTCTTCTGCTACGCAAAACCATGCGCATAAGGCTTCGATGAACTTTGTGCTGTGGCACATTGCTCTGATAACCACTGTTGTGGCTCTGCTGGGGTGTGTGACGTACCTGCCAGCAGGACGCACATGACATAAAGGCAGATAGCAGTCAAAATGAACGTCTGCGTAGCTCAGTTGGTAGAGCGACTTATTCCGGAATAAGCGGACTCGGGTTCGATTCCCGGCGTAGACCAAAAATGACGGAGAAATTTACTTCGTTATAATGGCGCCCGAACTATCCGGATGACCCAACCGTTCAAAATCTCGCAATGATGTGATGTTATTTCCACACCGCGAGGTAGGAAAAGTCAGAGAATTCCTTCTCCAGGGCCGCGAGATAGGAAAAATCAGAGAATTCCTTCTCCAGGACTTCGAAAAATAAATGTGTGTGACGTTGCATTCCACACACTAGATTGCCTGGGAGTTTTCAGGTGCACGTTCTACAGCGGATGGCTGCCTGCAACAATTCATGGTCACGGCTAACCCGTGGGCCATGCCCCCGGCCCTCTTTCGGGTGGGGGGATGTGACGTACCTGCCAGCAGGACGCACATGACATAAAGGCAGATAGCAGTCAGAATGAACGTCTGCGTAGCTCAGTTGGTAGAGCGACTTATTCCGGAATTAGCGGACTCGGGTTCGATTCCCGGAGTAGACCGAAAATGACGGAGAAATTTACTTCGTTATAGGCGTGAACAAAGCGCCACAGTCTTCGCCCCCTCCCCTCTTGCATCAATGAGCTGCGGACGATACACGGCTGGACGACGGTTTGTCGTTTGGCCATCTGTTCACCACTTTTGATACGTACTCACTACAGCGGCACATGAACAACCCACAAGCCGCGCCGTGCAATCGCAATTTGTCCTTCATCAAACTCTGATAAATTGGCATCTTCTCCCATTCTGACTCCGAACACTCTACTAACCGAAAGCTGGTCCTCAGAATGTATATATACATGAACTTCACCTACGCCACCGTTCGGTCTCCAGGCGCGCTCAGTTCCCTAGGCTGGGGGTGGTCATAATGTAGTGACTCATCGGTGTAGTATGTTAATGTAAAAGGAACCAAGAGAATTTTCTGAACAATATTTCCGATGATACTGTCTAATGTATTTGCCAAAACAAATTCGGAGAATAGTTATAAATCAGTTTTTTGATTAGTAAATTTAAATTACTTTTGATGCTATCTGTTATGTTATAAATGCAAAACATTCTTCGCAACTGAGAAATGTTAATTTGTGGTGTATACAAATCGATTCATTTCAAAGTACAATAACATTAATAGATATGAAAATGAAAATCTTGTCTCTTATCATGAATATCCAGGTTAATATTTAGACCTCTTTTTAAAGTGATATCCAAGTCTAAAAAGTGTAGACAGTCTGAACTGCTGATAGTGTTTTTTCAAGTATCAGATCAGAAGAGTGTTAACTGTAGAAAGTTGAAAGAATTTGCTTTGTATAAGACCAGTAAATCGCCGATGTAACGGAAAACTGTGCCAATTTCAGAAGATTGATTTTGTACGATGAAGTGATTCAGAATGATGAAGATATAAATTAGCCACATGCTACTCATAGGTATAATACTACCCATAGGTATAACATACTTTCCCAAATATATCCTACTGCCAACAATGACGTAGTTGTTATTAATACAAAAATCAGCTAAGAAAAACCAAAACTGAAAATCGACTTCCAAATAGTAACCAAAATCAGAAAACAAAACACTTGAAATAGATTTGTCGAACAAATTGAAGTGAAGAGGTTGTTAAAATCATAAAAATCAGTTACAACAGATTTGTTTTTCTTTTGAGTAACTTCCATAACATTTGAATTTCTGTTGATAATCCAAGTAGGTCCTATATTTTGCAATACATCTTTCAAATGCCTACCAAACGCTGTACCACAAGGCTGTTGTAACGATTGCCTCCGCTGGTGATGAACCTCAAAGTAACTGGACTTTTATAAAATTTAGGCAGTCCATAAATAAAAGGAAAGTTGCCATTAGATATTTTAAATTTTAATCTTTTAACAAGAGCTTAGTGATGCCGCATGGGCGCGAACTTTCCGAGTTCCAGTGTTGGCTGGACAAACGATGTCATTTTCGTAACGTGTTCCTATGGAGCATTGAAACTAAACTAAACATACCAAATCGACTGTAAGTGATGCCGTGAAGAGATGGAAGCAGGAAGGTGCAATTACAGCAAAAAAACGTTCAGGTTGGCCGCACAAACTGACGGAACGTGGTTGAAGAGCCATGGTAAAAATGTTAAACAATTCCTTTCTTTCTCTTCCTTTTCCATCGATGCTGAAGTAGGAAATGCTTGTAATTGCTGCGTTAGTACCAGGGCTTTACAGAGGAAAGGGATAGTCCGCCTCTTTGAGGAACTGAACGCCGACGAGTGTCAGAAAGGGTGGATGGAAAAGGGGTAGGATACTTGTTTCTATTCGGTTGGTGCGAATGAAATGTCCGGCAACAGTGGGCAGCGAGTACGGGAAAGTAGGAGAGCTTATCCAGGCAAAATAATCCCCCTCGGCATGGACACATAGTTGCCATCTGTCCGGCCAGGCCATTATCCCGGAACGAAAAAAGTCTTGTGGTTGGGACCCGAAGAAGTCATCAACTGCACGTTGAACCTCGTTGTTCGTCGTAACCTGTTTCCCGGACAGGAAGTGATCCAGGCGACGAAACAGATGATAGTCTGTCGGAGACAAGTCCAGGGAATATGCAGGATAAGGCAGTACTTCATAGCTCAAGGCACTTAGTATCAGCATCGTTCGCTGTGCTACATAAGGGCGGACGTTGTCTTGGAGTAGAATAACACCTTGTCTGTTGACCAAAGCCGGTTGTTTCTGCAAAACTTTCCGGTGCATCTGGTGTAATTCAGCGCAATGACGTTCTGCAATGATGGTTTGGTCTCTTGCAAAAAAACTCAGATGAATTACCGTGGCTGTGGACCACAAGAAAGGAACATCATCTTCTTGATGTGTAGGGGTAGCCTAGAACGCCGTCCGGCAAGCTGTCCCTTGCTTAACCATTGTGCAGATCGTTTCCGATTATCATAAAGGAACCACTTCTCGTCGCAGGTTATGATTCGAACCAGTAGGGGTTCCTGTTTATTCCTGGAAAGAAGCGACGTGCAGACTTCCAAACGCACAATCTTGTTGGCAGTTGTCAACTCATGCGGCAGCCACATGTCCAGCTTTTTGACTTCACCCAGCGCACCCAGACGCAGAACAACTGTTGTGTGGTGGACACCTACCTCTGCTGCCATCTCACGACACATTTTTGGGGGGTCCGCTTCAACCACGCGTAACAGAACATCGTCAGAAACAGCGAAAGGTCGATGACCACGAGCTGTTTCTGACGATGTTCACAAACCATCGCCGAATGGTTTTCACAAAGCATCGCCGAATGGTTAAACTTCACAAACCATCGCCGAATGGTTAAACTTCACAAACCATCGCCGAATGGTTCTTTCGTTTTGTGTGTTCTTCCCAAACGCTTTGTTAATGTTTAGAGCGGCGATTCCTGCAGAATGGCCCAGTTTAAATTCATACAGGAACATGACTCTCAAAGTAGACGTCAGCATGTTTCCCTTGGAAACCGCGTTACGTCCAAACAAACTACGCCTGAACCTTGTTCTTTACACACGTGCTAGCTATTTATAGTAACTACGTGACGTAATACCCGCAACACATCTGGGTGGTTCCATTCCGCTGTGGTGGGGGGCTGTCTCCACTGCTCGTTCACTCCGGATATTTTATTCGCACCATCCCCAGGACCCGATTTTCCTCTGTTATGGTTTTGCACGCCTGCGCTGTTTCTTGTGTTATCGTATTTGTTTCGCGTTGTGTTTTATTTAAGTTGTACGCTGAGTGTTGATTTTTATTTCCATTTTTTTAACGAAATTCCTCGTGTGCCGTTGTAATGTGCCGATATACGCCTATAAACACGAAAGGACGGGCTACGTTTTCCACGTCTTCCCACGAAATGATCAATGGGTGAAAAGATGCAGGCGAGACTTGATGCCGCGCCGTGAAGTTCGACAAGATCAGCAGTGAACACTTTCATACAAATGATTACAAAAATCAAGATGACATGAAGAATCGATTTCTTGGATTGTCTTTGAGGAAAATATAAAAACCTTCAGCTTCTGCCGCTATTAATTTGCCTTCTACTTTAACTTCGGCGGAAAAAAATCCGCGAAGCTGTCGACAGGCAAAAAGGGAAGTTCTTCAAGCTGTATTTAGAGTGATTGCGAGAACTGATCCCCAAAGAGATTTGCTTGCTTACTAAAATCCAAAGGGATAATAACCTTACTGTTCTGATAAAAACTAATGTTTATGAGAGAGAAAAAATGTCATAAACCACTAACCCCTTCTAGGGAATTACTAAAAAAAAGAAAGAAAGAAAGAATGATACAAAAAAAATTTGAAATCAGAAAAATGTAGTTAGTATAATTAAGCAAAATACTTTTTGAAGAAAAAGCATGCATAACAGAAATTGTCCATTCAAAGTTATCGCATTTATACTTAAGCTGACCAGAAGTCCCCAATTCTTGAGGACAGTCCTCGAATTTAGTTTACTGTCCTCGAATTTAGTTTACTGTCCTCAAAAACGTCTGATACTTTTGGGGACGCAAATTGTCCCCAAATTTTGATGTTGGTCCTCAAATTGTCCCCATATTTTGATGATTGTCCTCAAATGTCCTCGAATTTACACTTCCTCATTAGCGCGTTAGATTTCTAATGAAAACTGTTCTTAAAGATAGTTTTTGTTGCACTAATTTTCCGGCATGCTTCTTGTGAAAACAAATTTTGACTTTTTGTTTTCTTCTCTCCGAGTTTAACAACCCCCGCGATCTGTAAGGACTATAAGCTGTCACCTGTCTCTAATTTGGAGACATTCGTGCTAGGGAAGAAAGAGAGCAAGTGGTGTAAGACAAACACGCCATCCATGTTTCAGTCGGGACTCGAACCCTAACCCACTTGTACGAATGGTCAGTGGCCAGTACTAGGACACTGAACTACTGGCGCGGTCAAATTTCGACTGTACTTGATCTAAGTTTCTCCAAAAACTTTGGCAAAGTGAAAAATTCGCCATGCAATTAGTTTGGTGTGCAGCTTGATTTTAATTCGGCACATATACAAGGTAAATCATTTCACTTTCGCTAATATGTTCTCGTCATCATAATTCTACTTTGTCAATACAAATTACCAACATTCTACAAGATGTATCCTTTTAAGACACAAATTTTCATATGTAATATCACACTTATTGAAGCAATGCAGTTTTGTGACAAAAAGGTTTGCATATTTATTTTGAGTACGTATATGTCCCCAAATGAACTGCCGATTTGTGGACGCCCCACCCTTTTGTCCTCAAATCAATGTTTCAATATCTGGTCACCTTATTTATACTATTACATCAATGTTTTCTGATTTTAGTACCCAAAATCTTTAACTTTTGTTTTCGAAAAAGTCGATTTCTGATATTTGAGTGCGTATTGCAATCTGTTAAACACGGTGAAAAACTTGACTGAGCGCTGTTTATTTCTTCCTATGGTGCTCTGTCAGAGCTCCCCATGACTCTAACTTACGAAGAGCCAGCGCAACTACGTCATCAACCTCGGCACTAGGATGCGTGTCTCATGGGATGAAGCGCTAAGGACTAACCCTTACCTCCCAAGCCCTGGGTTAGTACTATAACTATCCGTAGAAAGTTGCACAGTGTGGGTTGTTATGGTAGAGCAGCTGCGCACGAGCCACACAGTACTGCCGTGAATACGAAGTACGGTTTGGAGTGGTGTGTCTCCCGTCGTTCTTGAACTATGGACGACTGGAAAGCTGTTCTCTGGAGTGATGTGTCACGCTTTTTATTCTTCCAATCCGATGGGAGTGTTTGGATTTAGCGATAGGCAGATGAACGATTTTCGATGCACTGTGTTCATCCGACTGTTAAGTTCGGGGGTGGATCCGTCAGGTGTGGAGTTGTTTTACGTCGACGGAACTCTGCCCGTTGGTTATTATACCCCAGACCAGGAACTCTGAAGTGTACCTCGATATTTCTACTCTGCCAACAATGTGGCAGTATTGTGGAAATGACCTCTATCGCTTCCAACACGATTGAGCTTCCTGCCACACTGCACTTGAAAATGAGGTGGAATTGGCCTCCTCTGAATGCTGATATTAATCCCATAGAACACCTCTAGGATGAACTGGTGCGACGGATGCGAAATTGACGATAACGGCCGTCTTCACCCTCCACTCCGACAGTAGGTACAATATGTAGGACGCATTGCGAGCCAATCCTGTGGATGCCTACCGGTAATTGGTTAATAGTATGACTCGACGTGTTGCTATGTCATACAAGTAAAAGGTGGGCTTACTAACTACAAATTGCGATAATAAAGTCATTTACCCCAAAACATTGTGGTGTCCGAATAATTTGATAATGCAGTGCATATACATCCATTTGGCCAATCGTGGCTGTAAGCATTTCTTAAGCAAATCCCTTAAAGCAAAATTAGAATATTGTACGGCCGCCTCGATGGCAAAATGGTACGAAACGATGGCTTCAGATCATTCGTCAGAGTTGGGTCCGGGTTCGAATACCAGGTGAGGCATTCATGGTTGGGTGTCTTACGGCACTGGCTCTCTCCCTTCCCTGGAACTAGTAACTCCAAATTAGGGACTGGTGGCTTATCCCTTAGAGTTTCTCAAGGAAGTCGCGAAACCCCAAAATGAAACAAAAAACAAGCAAACAAAAAAGATGGCATCGAATTTTCTGTTGTAATGAGCACATTTTTTAAATCCGTTCTGGCCGCCCCGGTGGCGCAGTGGTCTAAGGCGCTGGCCTCTGATTATTCGTCCGTAAGGGGTCCGGGTTCGATTCCCGGTCAGGCATGGGTGTTGTGTTTGTCTTACGGCACTGGCTCTCTCCCTTCCCTGGAACCAGTGACCCTGAATTAGGGACGGGCGACTGCTTATGGCCCATTGAGTTGCTCACGGTGGTCGTTAAACCTCCAATAAAAAAATCCGTTCTGACGCGAATTAAATTTATCAAAGTTATTCAAAGTCAACGCAGCCGCCCCGGTGGCGCAGTGGTTTAAGGCGTTGGCCTCTGATCATTCGTCCGTAAGGGGTCCGGGTTCGAATCCCGGTCAGGCATGGATGTTGTGTTTGTCTTACGGCACTGGCTCTCTCCCTTCCCTGGAACCAGTGACCCTAAATTAGGGACGGGCGACTGCTTATAGCCCATTGAGTTGCTCACGGTGGTCGTTAAACCTCCAATAAAAAAAATCCGTTCTGACGCGAATTAAATTTATCAAAGTTATTCAAAGTCAACGCAAGTGTTAGAAATATTTAAACGCATTTCTACAATCGATAAAACATTCAGAAATACAAATAGCTGCTTAGTTCCACCAGTGGATAAAAAGTATATTACGCAAGTTAACAAATGGCGCACAAAACGTTTATCATATCAGAAGGAATATCGGAGACAGATTTTCAAATCGAAGAGATAAAAGAAAAAATATAGAAGTAAACATGATATAACTCTACGCCTTCTAACGGAAGAGTTTTGCATAATGGGACTGTTGAAAATAGTCGAAAAGTATTCTTCATGGAGAAAGCTATGCTAAGCAAAAAGACCTTTCCAAATACGTCTTCCGGAAGCAGAGATAGCGATTAATAAAAGAATTCACCTTTACCTTTACGCTCCCTAGCGAGAAATCCGAGCGTTATTTAAAGAGGATAATGCCCTACATCTCTATTGCAGAGAATGGCATACATTAAAAAAAAAAAAAGAAATTTTTCAATAGAATTTTTAGAAGCGGAGATACAGCTGCAAACAAAAGTACAAACGCACCACCTAGCGACAAAATTAACTATAAACCTCCACAAATATTAACCTAAACTGTTCCACAAGGTAAATGGCATCCACTGTGGACAGATAGTTTTTTTTTTCATTGGAGGTTTAACGACCACCGTGAGCAACTCAATGGGCTATAAGCAGTCGCCCGTCCCTAATTTAGGGTCACTGGTTCCAGGGAAGGGAGAGAACCTGTACCGTAAGACAAACACAACATCCATGCCTGACGGGATTCGAACCCGGACCCCTTACGAACGAATGATCAGAGGCCTGCGCCACCGGGGCGGCACAGATGTTTTTAATCGGACATGTAATAGCAGACATATTGAGGAAAACACATTGAACGTTAGCGCCCCTACTGGCGAAATTATGCATTAGTTTTGGAAGGAAATGCACACAGAGAGATTTCATAGTTAGCAGTACCTAACCGAAAAAGAATTGTTTATATTGGGGTCTTAGTCCCGCAGATATTGCTGTAAACAGAAACGTGAACTTACGCCTTCTGCCGGAACATGTGTGCCTTAAGAAAAATTTGAAATTATATAAGGAATACTTCGCAGCAGAAACCATGTCCAACAAAGAAAGAAGTTTTCAAATCGGAGTCGTAGAAGCAGAGATATCGACAAAAACAAGGTATACGTATATTGACAAATCTAAGCCAACTGGCGGAAAAGCTATGAATTGTTTTAAGAAGAAGATATTCTGAAAAGATTTTCCGAGGTGAGCGGTATTGGTCCACGAAAGAAGTTTTTCCGTCGGGTTTACAGAAGCTTAGATTTTGCTGCAAATACACTGAAGAGCAATTGAATTAGAGACAGCTGGCGTTATGCAAATGTGGCGCTGTGCACGGCCCTGTAAACGGATACGACATGACGTATGCAGCGATCCGACAATATAAGGAGTGATGCGACGGGAATCAGTAAGAGTCGGACGCAGTATGGATAAGTCGAAGGATCTAAGCGCATTTGATCGTGGGAAAATCGTCCGGTCCCGATGAATGGGTCACTCCATCTCGGAAGTCGTGCAGGTACTGGTGTTTTCACGAGCCACTGTGTTACGGGTGCACCGTGAGTACATCGAATCCGGTAAAACCATCCCTGCAAGGGCCAACTGCCGTGGACGTGTGGATGAGTGGGGTCATCGTTAGCTAGCTCGCATTCTAGCAGCGGATAGACGGGCCACAGTGCAAGAAATCACTCGGCAATTTAACGCTCTCCTCGCTATGGGGTACAGAAGCCATCGTCCCCCGAGGGTACCGCTGCTGACCGTACATCACAGGGTGCAAAGATTAGCATGGCCGCGGGAACATCGCCACTTGACCCTAGACATGTGGGAAAATGTTGCCTGGACTGATGAGTTGAGATTCACGCTGGCACATGCGGATGGCAGGATACGAGTACGGCGCAAACCACATGAAGCGATGGATCCTTCTTGCCAGCAGGGTACTCTTCAAGCTGGTGGGGGTGGCATTCTCCTGGGGACTCTTTACGTGGACTGAAATGGGACCCCTGGTACGTGTGACATCGTCCCTCACAGGTCAACGTTACCGGGATATCCTTGACGACCATTTGCTCCCGTTTGTGTGTCTTCAACATCCGCCTGGGAGCCTCATCCTACAACAAGACAATGCACCGTGCCATCTCTCTCGAATTGTATCCGAATAGTTGGATGAACACTCCACCGACATGACCTCGCTTACTTGGCCAGCTAGGTCACCTGACCTCAATCCCATTGCGCACATCTGGGATGCCATCGAGAGAGATGTTCGAGGCTCTGAACCCCTCCATCAAATCTTCGTGAACTGTGGGAGCTTGTTAACGGGTCGTGGATCCGTACGGCTTCCCAACGCTTCCGGTGTCTTGTCGAGTCCATGCCGAGACGAATCGCGGCCGTCATCAGGACGAAAGGTGGTGCTACACGTTACTAGACAGGTATCACAAATTCCATTGCTCTTCAGTGTACATCAGAAGCAAAAATAAACGCTTATGCCCCTGCTGGCCAAACCATTTTTTATCAAAAATTAGAAATTATAATCGAAATATTTCTTATCAACAGCTGTATCCGGTTCAAAAAGAATTTTTCAAATCGGAGTTTTAGAAGCAGAGACATCGGGGAAAACATAATTTACCGGTACGCCCCCTGGCAAAAAATCTATGCATGAAACTCTGCCTAAAATAGTGTCTGTTATAAATGGCATAGAAAGGAAGAAATAGTTTTTTCAATCGAATATTTAGAAGAAAATAAATGTAATAAAATGTATTTTGAATTCGATACCATCTGCATTTACGCCCTCTGATGGTGAAGTCGGGCATCGGAAAAAAATTGGAATTCAAGGATCATCATTCTCACATTTCAAGCTTCCCAATGCAAAAAGAATTTTCAAATAGGACGAATAGTTACGGAGATATATATGGTATCCACAGACAGATGGACGGACAAGCCGATAACATAAGCACGATCTTTTTTTTGCAAAAGACGTACTACAAGGACATCCTGAAAGTAATGCCTCGTCCTTCATAAGACTTTTTTCTGTGGCAGCAAAAATGTGAAACTTGGTGGCAAAATACTTGGACATATTGTTAATAATGTTAACCTATTCAAAGTATTGTGCATCACTTCCTATACATTTCCGCCATCTTTGAACCCATTGGTAAAATCCATTTTGGAAAAATTCCTCGGGCCGTGGTTTCACCCATGAGTTCACAGCCAGTTTAACGTCTGTCACATCGTCGAAACATTCCCAACGAAGGGTGTTTTTCAAAGGGGCAAACAGGAGAAAGTCTAAGGGAGCCAACCCATAACTGTATGGGTGTTGGAGCATCATCGACTACCCCATTTTGACAATAGCCTGCGAAATCTGCATTGAGTCGTGGGGACGTGCGTTATCATGGTGTAAAATAACACTACAAAATGAAATGTCACGTCTTTTCCTACTGATAGCTTCCTTTAGCTTCTTCAATATCTGCACATAGTGAGAACTCTTTATCTCTTTATTGTTTAATACCGTTCAAGGAAAACAATCAAAATGACACAGCGTTTGTCCCAGAATATTGCCACCATCTCTATTTTCCTTGCGGAACGAGTTGTTTTCACGTTTTTCTGTCGAGGTGAAAATGTGCGGTGCCATTCCACTGACGCACGTTTTGCTTCTGGGTCATGAAATAACATCCAGGTTTCATCCCCCGTCACAACATTAGAGAAAAACACCTGAAGCTCCCTCTCATAACAGTCCAAGAGGTTCCGGCAGATGTCCACCCTTTGCTCATATTGTTCACGGGTTAGGTTTCTTGGAATCCACTTTGAACATTTTTTTCTGTAGCCCAGATCCCTAATTAATGCTTCCATAGCACTATGACCACAATAAATTGCATCCCACAACTCCTGGATGGGACACGACGATCAGCCGTGATGAGGTCTTCACTCGTTGCCTGTTGGCATCTGTCACTGCAGTTGCAGGTCTCCCACTCCTTTGTTTTTCCAACACTGAACTTTCTCCCTCTCGAAACCTCTTCTTCCATCTTTGGACATTATTGATATCTATTATAGCAGCTCCATACATCGCCAGGAGTCTTTTGTGGAATTCTGGAGTCTCACATCCCTCTTTTCCCAGGAATTCAATTACGGCTCGCTGTTTTCCCCCGTCATTCATGATCTTCATTTCCGATTCTGAAAACAATTTGTTCCCACATTCGCAACATATCATAGAAAATGTGCAGTTTCATTAAAATCACATCAAAATTTCAACAGTTATTAAGGAGGAGGCATTGCTTTCAGGACGCCCTTTGTAAAAACATGTCTCAGCAGCCTATAAGGCACGACGTCTGGAGGTGTGGATTTCCCTCTTTGCCACACACAGACTGGAGTGATCCCTGGATCGAACTCTAACCTGCGATGAAAAGTGAGTCCACTTTAACAATCGTAGGCGATCAGCGCAGTGATAGGATACCACGGAACCATTTAAACAGTTTCCAAAGCCAACCCCACTCAACCAGAAAGTAGTGGCTCTTATATGGTGGTCTGCGCCGGTTACATCCATCAGTCTCTTATCGCACACCAAGTAAGGCCGCTACTGAGCTGAAATGAAGCACTGGCTGCTTTGTAGGAAGCTTAAGCAGACCAAAAGTGACTGTTTAAGCTTAGTACTTAGCAGCCAGTTCTGTCAACAAGTATGGGGTCTTTCTGTTGTGAAATAACCCATGTCTCCCAAAGGACTGTTCAACAAATCCAGCAGTTGATTACAAAACTCTGTCACACCTTCATTTCCCCCATACCTTGCTCCCACTGATTTATTCGCCATAGAGGAGGACCAACATGTTATTATGCAGGTATCTCTGGTCGTTTGTCTATTGAGTGTATATATATACTGTATGTATGTTGTTTTTATGCGTGTGTGACAAGATTTTCGCGTGCATTCTATTGAGACTTGATTAATCTATTTTAGGGGAAAAGCCTCCTATTAAGAAATGCTTTGACATGGTGCCCCAATATGTGAGTAAAAATATCTTTTTTCCATGAATATATTTTGCACCCATTGAATTTTACTGTTACTCATTCCAGTAATCAAATAATTTGATAAGGACTTTTGGGTCTTAATAAGTTTTCTGAGGATGAGATATTCATCATTTTCAAATGTTTTAAACGTAATTAGAAACTTTGGACTTTTAAGTGAGTTTTGAGCGTTTTGATAGTTTGCGTTTTATTACCCACGTCTATGACGGGGTTGTTCCGCAACTGTAATCATTTATATAACCCAACTGTCAACATACCCACCAATTTGCATGGCGCTCCGACATATACTTCCTGTTGTGGCATTTTCTATGTCAAGCAGTGTGTTTTTAGCAGTGGAATGGATCCCTCATTATAAAATGTAAGTCCATTGTTTGACGTTCGGATACGTTTTCAAGAACGCGAAGTACGAGAGTAAGGTACACTAGTGTCCAAAAAGTAAGCATAATTGAAAAAGAGACATTTTAGAACCACCGAAAGAGGGAAGAAGGGTGAATAGGTAAAGTACAGAGGACGTGGAAGTACGCAAATGTGGAAATCATGACGCAATACCACGTGACGAACGATAGTTGGCATAAACGGCGAAGCAGCACATTCGGACAAGTTGAGGAAGAGTTGCAAAAATGCGAAAAGTCATTTTTCTTTTCGTCATCGTACCCTGCAGAATTTATTTTGTATTAAATCAGTTAAGCAGGTAAAACATAAAGTAAAAGGTTAAATCGAATAGAACAGCGGACATTGGTATGTAGATTAGTCATCCACATGAACCAATCCCAATGCACGGTGAAATATTGTCCGCCTGCATTCGATATGCAAATACACTGATGAACCATAACATTATGTCCACCAACCGAATAAGCTGTAGAACCCCGTTTAGCCCACAAAACAGTGGCCACTCGGCGAAGCATCGATTCGGCGATGTGGCCATAGGTATCCTTGCGTATCTGGTATCATAATGTCAACAGCGGTTCCTCCAGTTCCCGTACATTTCGGCGTAGAGGTGATTTAGCGCGAACAAGCTTTTCCAAGTCGAACCGCAAATGTTCCATTGGGTACATATCAGGTGAATTTGGAGGTCAGGGCATTATCAGAAAGTCACAAGCATGTTTCTCGAATAACTCCTTGATGATTCTGGCAGTGAGGCATGGCGCATTATCCTATTGGTAATGGTCATCACCAGCAGGGGACACAGGTGCCATGAATGAGTAAACTTTGTCCGCAACGATGTTCAGATATCTGATGGCTATCAGGAATTGTGCTATTGGGATAATGGGGCTTAAAGTGCCCCAAGAAAGCATTGCCCAGAGCATAACACCGCTGACGTTGGCCTGTTTCCGCCCAACAGTGCATCCAGGTGCCATAGCCTCCGTTGGTAATCAGCGTATTCGCGCTCGGCTGTCTACGTGATGCACCAGGAATCTTGATTCGTCACACCAGGCCCCTTTCTTCTAATCATCCATGGTCCAATCTCGATTATCTTGGGCCCATTTCATGCGTCGTTGATGATGACGTGCGGTGAGCATGGGGACCCGGCTGGGTCTTCGGCTACGCAGGCCCATGTGCAGAAGGTTGCGATGAACTGTGTGCTGTGACGCATTGCCATGATCACCACTGTTGTAGCTGTTTCTGAGATGTTTACACCCTTGGCGCGGTAGCCGAAGATCATTCCTTTTTGAACGTCCGTCAAATCACTACCTCAGTCACTTGTGCACACGTCACGCACTATGGCTCATCTGTCCTGGCTGGCCGCTTATATCACCGTGTGGTCGACCTTGTAACGTGCTTTCTGTGGAGTGCCTGGGCGGGTACACTGTGATACCGTGGGTGGCCATGTTATCCTAATACGACAGTGCATGTATACCAAAACAGCCTATTTCAGTGTGCCTTTTTGTTAAGGAATTTTTGATGATTATGTTTAACTTTTGGACATGAGCGTATATTTCCTGTACATTAAATTCTTTGAGCAACATGTTCCATGCATACGTATTTTCCACTTGTATCTTAAAGTTCTTGTAATGAAATAATGATACCATCTTTTATCTCTTAACAGCAAAGACAACATTTCACTGATTTTGCTATCGCAAACTGTAGCTTACCTCAGATGGATCCTCCTGCTGATTTTAAACGATTTCAAACACTTTTTTGCGAAACTTTGAAGGATGGTGATAGAGTAAGTGTATTATTCATGTCCTCTTTCTTTTCTACAAAATATTTTTACATTCTGATATACACTGAGTTAGCTTTGCATTAGGAACACCTACCTAATAACGCGTTGGTCCACCTTCCTGTGCAATCACAGCTCCCAGACGTCGAGGAACAGATTCTACAAGGTGTCGAACATCCTCCATGCGTACACTGAGTTAGCTTTGCATTAGGAACACCTACCTAATAACGCGTTGGTCCACATTCCTGTGCAATCACAGCTCCCAGACGTCTAGGAACAGATTCTACAAGGTGTCGAACATCCTCCATGCGTACACTGAGTTAGCTTTGCATTAGGAACACCTACCTAATAACGCGTTGGTCCACCTTCCTGTGCAATCACAGCTCCCAGACGTCTAGGAACAGATTCTACAAGGTGTCGAACATCCTCCATGCGTACACTGAGTTAGCTTTGCATTAGGAACACCTACCTAATAACGCGTTGGTCCACATTCCTGTGCAATCACAGCTCCCAGACGTCTAGGAACAGATTCTACAAGGTGTCGAACATCCTCCATGCGTACACTGAGTTAGCGTTGCATTAGGAACACCTACCTAATAACGCGTTGGTCCACATTCCTGTGCAATCACAGCTCCCAGACGTCTAGGAACAGATCCTACAAGGTGTCGAACATCCTCCATGCGTACACTGAGTTAGCTTTGCATTAGGAACACCTACCTAATAACGCGTTGGTCCACCTTCCTGTGCAATCACAGCTCCCAGACGTCTAGGAACAGATTCTACAAGGTGTCGAACATCCTCCATGCGTACACTGAGTTAGCTTTGCATTAGGAACACCTACCTAATAACGCGTTGGTCCACATTCCTGTGCAATCACAGCTCCCAGACGTCTAGGAACAGATTCTACAAGGTGTCGAACATCCTCCATGCGTACACTGAGTTAGCTTTGCATTAGGAACACCTACCTAATAACGCGTTGGTCCACATTCCTGTGCAATCACAGCTCCCAGACGTCTAGGAACAGATTCTACAAGGTGTCGAACATCCTCCATGCGTACACTGAGTTAGCTTTGCATTAGGAACACCTACCTAATAACGCGTTGGTCCACCTTCCTGTGCAATCACAGCTCCCAGACGTCGAGGAACAGATTCTACAAGGTGTCGAACATCCTCCATGCGTACACTGAGTTAGCTTTGCATTAGGAACACCTACCCAATAACGCGTTGGTCCACTTTCCTGTGCAATCACAGCTGCCAGACGTCGAGGAACAGATTCTACAAGGTGTCGAACATCCTCCATGCGTACACTGAGTTAGCTTTGCATTAGGAACACCTACCTAATAACGCGTTGGTCCACTTTCCTGTGCAATCACAGCACCCAGACGTCAAGGAACAGATTCTACAGGGTGTCGAACATCCTTTATGCGTACCCTGAGTTAGCTCTGCATTAGGAACACCTACCTAATAACGCGTTGTTCCACCTTCCTGTGCAATCACAGCACCCAGACGTCGAGGAACAGATTCTACAAGGTGTCGAACATCCTCCATGCGTACACTGAGTTAGCTTTGCATTAGGAACACCTACCTAATAACGCGTTGGTTCACATTCCTGTGCAATCACAGCTGCCAGACGTCGAGGAACAGATTCTACAAGGTGTCGAACATCCTCCATGCGTACACTGAGTTAGCTTTGCATTAGGAACACCTACCTAATAACGCGTTGGTCCACTTTCCTGTGCAATCACAGCTGCCAGACGTCGAGGAACAGATTCTACAAGGTGTCGAACATCCTCCATGCGTACACTGAGTTAGCTCTGCATTAGGAACACCTACCTAATAACGCGTTGGTCCACCTTCCTGTGCAATCACAGCACCCAGACGTCGAGGAACAGATTCTACAAGGTGTCGAACATCCTCCATGCGTACACTGAGTTAGCTCTGCATTAGGAACACCTACCTAATAACGCGTTGGTCCACCTTCCTGTGCAATCACAGCACCCAGACGTCGAGGAACAGATTCTACAAGGTGTGGAACATCCTCCATGCGTACACTGAGTTAGCTCTGCATTAGGAACACCTACCTAATAACGCGTTGGTCCACCTTCCTGTGCAATCACAGCACCCAGACGTCGAGGAACAGATTCTACAAGGTGTCGAACATCCTCCATGCGTACACTGAGTTAGCTTTGCATTAGGAACACCTACCTAATAACGCGTTGGTCCACCTTCCTGTGCAATCACAGCTCCCAGACGTCGAGGAACAGATTCTACAAGGTGTCGAACATCCTCCATGCGTACACTGAGTTAGCTCTGCATTAGGAACACCTACCTAATAACGCGTTGGTCCACCTTCCTGTGCAATCACAGTTGCCAGACGTCGAGGAACAGATTCTACAAGGTGTGGAACATCCTCCATGCGTACACTGAGTTAGCTCTGCATTAGGAACACCTACCTAATAACGCGTTGGTCCACCTTCCTGTGCAATCACAGCACCCAGACGTCGAGGAACAGATTCTACAAGGTGTCGAACATCCTCCATGCGTACACTGAGTTAGCTTTGCATTAGGAACACCTACCTAATAACGCGTTGGTCCACATTCCTGTGCAATCACAGCACCCAGACGTCGAGGAACAGATTCTACAAGGTGTCGAACATCCTCCATGCGTACACTGAGTTAGCTTTGCATTAGGAACACCTACCTAATAACGCGTTGGTCCACATTCCTGTGCAATCACAGCTCCCAGACGTCGAGGAACAGATTCTACAAGGTGTCGAACATCCTCCATGCGTACACTGAGTTAGCTTTGCATTAGGAACACCTACCTAATAACGCGTTGGTCCACATTCCTGTGCAATCACAGCTGCCAGACGTCGAGGAACAGATTCTACAAGGTGTCGAACATCCTCCATGCGTACACTGAGTTAGCTTTGCATTAGGAACACCTACCTAATAACGCGTTGGTCCACATTCCTGTGCAATCACAGCACCCAGACGTCGAGGAACAGATTCTACAAGGTGTCGAACATCCTCCATGCGTACACTGAGTTAGCTTTGCATTAGGAACACCTACCTAATAACGCGTTGGTCCACCTTCCTGTGCAATCACAGCACCCAGACGTCGAGGAACAGATTCTACAAGGTGTCGAACATCCTCCATGCGTACACTGAGTTAGCTTTGCATTAGGAACACCTACCTAATAACGCGTTGGTCCACATTCCTGTGCAATCACAGCTGCCAGACGTCGAGGAACAGATTCTACAAGGTGTCGAACATCCTCCATGCGTACACTGAGTTAGCTCTGCATTAGGAACACCTACCTAATAACGCGTTGGTCCACCTTCCTGTGCAATCACAGCACCCAGACGTCGAGGAACAGATTCTACAAGGTGTCGAACATCCTCCATGCGTACACTGAGTTAGCTTTGCATTAGGAACACCTACCTAATAACGCGTTGGTCCACCTTCCTGTGCAATCACAGCTGCCAGACGTCGAGGAACAGATTCTACAAGGTGTCGAACATCCTCCATGCGTACACTGAGTTAGCTTTGCATTAGGAACACCTACCTAATAACGCGTTGGTCCACCTTCCTGTGCAATCACAGCACCCAGACGTCGAGGAACAGATTCTACAAGGTGTCGAACATCCTCCATGCGTACACTGAGTTAGCTTTGCATTAGGAACACCTACCTAATAACGCGTTTGTCCACCTTCCTGTGCAATCACAGCACCCAGACGTCGAGGAACAGATTCTACAAGGTGTCGAACATCCTCCATACTTACACTGAGTTAGCTTTGCATTAGGAACACCTACCTAATAACGCGTTGGTCCACCTTCCTGTGCAATCACAGTTGCCAGACGTCGAGGAACAGATTCTACAAGGTGTGGAACATCCTCCATGCGTACACTGAGTTAGCTCTGCATTAGGAACACCTACCTAATAACGCGTTGGTCCACCTTCCTGTGCAATCACAGCACCCAGACGTCAAGGAACAGATTCTACAGGGTGTCGAACATCCTTTATGCGTACCCTGAGTTAGCTTTGCATTAGGAACACCTACCTAATAATGAACAGGTTCTACAAGATGTCTTACATCGTCCATGCGTAACTTAACCTATGTCCGCTGTAGCAGCTCCGTCAATTCACGCTCCTTCCTTGGAGAAGAATTAGCAGTTCCCGCATACCGTTCTAGAATATCCCATAAATGTTCAATTGAGTTTCAGTCAGGGGTGTAACTTAACCCATGTCCGCTGCAAGAGCTCCGTGAGTTCACACTCCTTCCTTGGAGGAGAATTAGCGGTTCTCACACACCGTTCTAGAATATCCCATAAATGTTCAATTGAATTACAGTCAGGGGTGTAACTTAACCCATGTCCGCTGCAGCAGCTCCGTTAGTTCACGCTCTTTCCTTGGAGCAGAATTAGCGGTTCTCACACACCGTTCTAGAATATCCCATAAATGTTCAACTGAATTGCAGTCAGGGGTGTAACTTAACCCATGTCCGCTGCAGCAGCTTCGTGAGTTTACGCTCTTTCCTTGGAGGAGAATTAGCGGTTCTCACACACCGTTCTAGAATATCCCATAAATGTTCAATTGAGTTGCAGTCAGGGGTGTAACTTAACCCAGGTCAGCTGCAGCAGCTCCGTGAGTTCACGCTCTTTCCTTGGAGGAGAATTAGCGGTTCTCACACACCGTTCTAGAATATCCCATAAATGTTCAATTGAGTTGCAGTCAGGGGTGTAACTTAACCCAGGTCAGCTGCAGCAGCTCCGTGAGTTCACGCTCTTTCCTTGGAGGAGAATTAGCGGTTCTCACACACCGTTCTAGAATATTCCATAAATGTTCAATTGAGTTGCAGTCAGGGGTGTAACTTAACCCATGTCCGCTGTAGCAGCTCCGTCAGTTCACGCTCCTTCCTTGGAGGAGAATTAGCGGTTCTCACACACCGTTCTAGAATATTCCATAAATGTTCAATTGAGTTGCAGTCAGGGGTGTTTGGGGGCCAAGGCAATGTGTTGAATTTGTTGTCGTGTTCCTCTAACCACTTAGTACTTACACGAGTCCCATGACATTGTGTGTTGTCGTGTTGAAAGATGGCATTTTGTTCAGGATAAACCTCCTTTAGAGATGGATGTTGGTGGTCAGCTAACCCGTCCCTGTGGCGTCCATTATTCAGTATTTGTGGGATGATAACCGACGGACCTAGGGCTTTTTAGGAAAAAGCGCCCCAGACCACAACTACCTCAACAAGCCTACTGAACTCCAGGTAATAGGGCTTCATAATATTTGCGCCATATGCGAACCCGGCCATGAACATGGGTCAGCAAGAAACGGAATTCATCGCTCCAGAGGACCTTCTTCCATCTATTGAAGGTGCATTGTTGCCGCTTCTTGGGTTTTGCGAGGCGTTGATCGCGATGAATTGGCGTCATCATGGGTACCTTGTTGGTCTCTGGCTTTAGAACTTCAGGTGAAGCAAGGCACTGCGCATGGTGAAAGTGGAAATTGATCAAACTGCACTGTTGCTGTACTGGTTGCTGAACAGGATGACTGTTGCATGTCATTGCTGAAATCCCAATCGTGACAGCTGACGCTCACCTCTAGGATCAACCGCTCGATTCTGACCAATGTGGGACCTTCTGCTGAATGCCTGTGCCTGGGTAATCTGGTCCTAGTACACACTTGATACAGTAGCACCGGAATAGCCAATAAGTCTGGCTGTTTTGGAAATATGGGCCCCGGTCCCCCATGCTCCAACTTTCTAGCCGCCATCAAGTTGGCTTAAGTTGCCACGTTTCCCCATTACTAGCAAACGTTTCCAAAGGATATAGGTCTGTACAATTTATAGTAGCCGCACGTGACATTCATATCACGTGGTGCATCGTTATCGCTCCGAATATTTAAAACGAAGAGTGTTCCTAATG
This sequence comes from Macrothele yani, assembly GCA_039090855.1. Taxonomy (NCBI): domain Eukaryota; kingdom Metazoa; phylum Arthropoda; class Arachnida; order Araneae; family Macrothelidae; genus Macrothele; species Macrothele yani. Next base: position 30,232,982 of record CM077000.1, read on the forward strand.
CAAAGCTAACTCAGTCTACTGTATTTTAATGTATCTGATCTTACGAATGAAAAAAAGGGTCAAATCACGCATTTGCAGTCTGTGTTAAAATGCCAATATTTGGGGAATTTCATGTTTTACTTTTTAAAGAGAATGTTTTCTTCTTAGGTAATATTAAAACATAAATTTAGGTATTATATTTAAAAAGTAAAGAACAAGTAAAAGTTGTGATGGTATATTAACTGAAACGGTCGTCGGTGATGAATTCTTAAAATGCAGTTTTGCTTCATCACTCGGAACTGAACTTACAGTTAGAAGAATTGTGTCCTCAACAGTGATGGGCCATTCGGGAACGATTCTTTCACAACGATTGACTTTTCAACGCGAATGGTGAATGATTTGGTATGACCACTGTGAATGATCGTTTAATCCGCCATTGCTACGACATCCACTGAAGATGCAGCACGTTCAAATTTCAAATTTATTCCATCCACTTGAGCTTCGAAACGAATTCCCAATAAGACAGGTAATGTCGAGAATTAATAAATGTCAACCGTTATGTGAGTGAGCGATGAGCAGTCAGCTAGGAAATAATGGTGGAATTTAAGAATGGGAATGATATATGAATGTCATTCAGTTAAATGGTTACCCGAATCGTTCGATGTATCGTGAACTATAAAGGGCTCGTTGTCTTTCTGGTAGTTCGCCAAAAAAAACTGTGGCCTTGACGTCACTTTGCTCGCAAGCACAATATCTGTGTAACGAAAGACTTACTCGGTAAGCGTAGTAACAACCTGGAAATTGGATCATTTGTTTGAATCATCACTCGTGAATTATAATTTTGCGTGAGTGATGAATCAACTCCCGAGAAGGAATAGTGTATGTTGTTACTAGTCTCCTGCATGATTTCAAAATCCTACAGTTGTGTAAATTTTTGATTCATGAAGCTAAAACCCAGCAATAAATTAAAATTTTAACATTCTTCTGCAGGGTAGTATTTATTCCTCATAAATCTGTGTAACTACTCTGGAAGTGCAGTGGTTTGAGCCGCTGGCTTCTGGCGTCCTAGTGGTACCGGTTTCGAGTTCCGTATGAAGCTTGTTTGTCTTACGGCATTGACTCTCTCCCTTTCTTAGAAAGAGTGGCGCTTAATTAGAGTTGAAATTTGTTTACCCGAGAGTCGTTCAAAATGAAACGAGACTGATGTTACATGGGCCAGAAGTGTAATGCATTTAACATACTTACATACTTTAGAAGTATTCTCGCTCTATCTGAATGCACCTGTCCCACCTTTCTATCCACTTCTGGAAGATGTCTTCAAAGCCCTTCCTTGACATGTGCTTCGGGATACCCATCACAACATTGTTCAGTTCAGTATTTGGTGCAAACCGACGCCCACGAAGTTGGTTTTTCACTTCAGGGAATGTGTGGAAGTCACCCTGCGCCAGTTCCGGTTAATACGGAGGGTGCGCTATCAATTTGATGCCTACATCTTGGATAACTTGGTTAAAAAATGCCCCTGCATATCGTGCAGGGACATTTTTCTTGATGCAGAATCCAACCGGGTTGTTCATGTTCTGGGCGTTTTTGAGAAGTTTCTTTCTGTAGATAACCTTTGAGAACTTTGGAATAATGGGCACTAGTAACAGTTTTCCCTTGTGAAACAACATGGTCACACACAATTCCCTTTTCATCGCAGAAAACCAGGTGCATTACCTTCCCCACTCTTGCTTGAAACTTTGCTTTCTTGAATCGGGGACTTTATGGGTATTTCCATTGGATGCTCTGTTGTTTCCTTTCTGGATAGAAATGGTGAAAAAATGTTTCATCAGATGTAACGACCCGATCAGAAACGTGTGGTTCATGTTCTAGCCAGCACTTCCATTGGCGACAAGTGATAACACGATGTGCCTTGTGTTCATCCGTGAACGAGTGGGGAATCCACTTTGCAACGACTTTTCGGTACCCCAACTGGTTTCTCATCAGTGTAATTAACGGAACCAACGGACATCTTCATCACATTAGCAACTCTCTCAATGGTCTTTCGGCAGTCTTAGCGCAGGTGCATCGATATATTGACGTTAACCTCCGTATTCGATGTCGAACCTACCGGAGCATTTCGCATCTTCCAGGCAGTCTTCACCATTCACAAATATCTTGTACCACTCAAAAACTCTTGCATCTTCCTCAAAGGCTGTTTTAATCATTTCCTGCGTTTCTGTGGTGATTCAAAGCCTCGCCAATTTTTATAGCTTCTCTTTCTTCCAGATGTTCACGATTTGGGAACAAAATGAGATGTTCACCCAATATGTGCTGTTTTGTGGCGGTATTTCCAGTGGGACTTACCGATTGAACTTGGATACTTTTTTTGTGTTTCCAGATGTTTGTTTAATACTTTTTTTTGTTGACGACACAGTAATTTTTGCAAATACCTCCTGTAGTGTTCTTAAGTTTTAAGGTATAACTACATGTGCAAAGTCAATTTACCAAGGACACCAACATTAAGTGAAGTTTGACTAATTATTGAAAACCACGGACAGTTTAACAATTACTGTTCTTAACTGAACACAACAATGTCACTTCAAGAAATCTTCAAGAAAGAGCTACTTACAGTTAACCTTTTATTTACATCAACACATCAGAGGCCACTTCAATTATTTCTTCAGTAACAGAGTAAACGACAATGATATCGACGTCAAGCTGACAACCAATATCATCCCAAAATTAAGGAAACACCTTTCAATGTACAGACATTAAAAAAAAAAAAGGAGCCACCCCACTTAACTTTAGAGCCGTTTGCGTCATATAAACAAGTAAGATACCGATGGAAAGGACTCGCAGGGAACTATCACATGATGCAAAGAAGAATGCTAATTAAGCTAATTAACATGTTAATTAGCTCACTAACTCCGCATTTTTTTATATAAAGAATATGTTATTTTATGCGCATTTTATTTAGCAAATGAAAAAAACCCTAAATCTTAAATATCGTCAAAATCCGATGATTCCTAGCGAAGTTATTTGAAAATAGAGTTAGAGGGGCCGCCCATAAATCTACATCTGGGAAACTCACCTGGAACGCTTTCTTCCCTGCAAGAACAGTGATAATCCTCGAAAATCTGCATCTTGCCCGAATCTACGACAAATTGAATACAGAGTACAGATGAGCACAGGATCATGCCCATAATCTGTACAATAACTTGGACACAACCCATCTGGGGACGGGGTTCATTTACTCTTGTTTTTTTCTTTATAACAACTTCATTTATTCGTGCTAATGATTTGAATTAGTGTTAGAGTAAACAGCATATATTTTTCTAATAATCGAAAACCCGAATTTGTGCAAGCTGAAATTTGTTTCGAATATTCTTGTTTCCGATCATTACATTTTCTCGGGGCACTGAGTATTCTCTTATAACTGAAAGGTTGTTTCATAATAGAAAATTGAAGCAGAACCAGGAAATTCGTTTTCTTAGTGTCTTTTGTAAAAAAGATCGTAACTAATGTTACTGGTTTCTCCGTCCGACAGTCTGTGGACATCATATCTCTTCAAATATTAGTCCAATTTAAAAACTTTCTTTTTGTATTGGGGAGCTTGAAATGTGCGAATGATGATCCTTTATTTCGGTTCTTTTTTTATGATGAGGAATTTCGCCTGTGTAAAACGTAAGAACGGATATCGAATTTAAAATACATTTTAGTCCATATGCCTTCTTCAGCTCGAGAATCAGCCTCACAGCTTGTAAGCCTGTCAGCCAGCCAAGATGAATGGAAAACAACCTTCTTATCTCTTTTTTTACATTCAGGCGAGAGAGAGAAATTGTAAAAGTTAAGTCTGTAAATTGCTAAATGACAACAAACCAAATTTGCATAGAGATAGGAATTTTGAAGATGACAATCCGTTTCTTGGTGTAAATATGACCAGGATGGATACACCAAAAAACGGATTGTCATCTTCAAAATTTGTATTGTATGGTATAATCCCGTATTCCATTCATGATAGAGATAGGAACTAAAAAGGAAAGTTACGTATATTCGAGTATACATTACATGACGCAGAGCTGCAGAGTATAGCACAGGAACTTGCTGACAAGAGAAGAGGAGTGGAGTTAAAGAAAAATTCACAGAAAACAAAAATTAGTGTACAAAGCTTTTACAAGAACTAAAGATTCAGAGGTTGACGAAGTAAATTTGGAAATAACTGACGCTAACTTTGGACAACAGATATCAAGGAAGGACTATATCGAAGAACAAATAAATAGGTGTATGCGTAAAAGTCGGGTGGAATTATGATGTATACTCTAATTTAACTTTCATTTTTAGTTTTTTCTCTGTGTAAATTTTGAGTTTACCCTCTTGTAGGGTTTCATCCTTAATGCTATATTTTGTCACTCACTGAATGAATGTTGACAGAAGTTTTGAGGTCAGAGTGGTAAAGTGTGATATTGTGGCGTTCTATTGATAAAGTACTACAGCAAGTTGTTGCAATTCGTGGATCACATGTCAACTTGTTGATCCTAACTTGATAGTGCTTCAGTATTCTACATTGTGCTGATGACATCGTTTTGTTGAAGTTGCGTTCCGAAAATACCGTGAAGTAACTGCAATAAAGATTGATTTCACTGTAATTTGTTATCAAGACTTAATTCTTCTGGCCATTGGGTCACCTAATTTTGCTCAGTGCGGAATTAAGATTTATATATGGAATAGCTATCCGAGAATTTACAGTACGAAGTTCCACAGATGCAACGGATTGTACGAAGGCAGTGTTTAAGGAATAATACACTGCTGGCCATCCAAAATGCAACACCAAGAAGGACACGAGATAGCAAAGCCAGATTTACTGGACACACAACAACAGATACAAAGATGAAACGATTGAGCTTACAGGCCCGTGCGACTTGCGGAACACGCAGACATCAATAGTTCGTGTGGCCCCCATGGCTGGCAATAACGGCCGCTGCATGCCGCGGCATCGAACGAAAGAGGCTTTGGATGTGGGCTTGGGGTACGTCCGTCCAGGCTGCTTCCACACGTTGCTACAGTTCATCAGGCGTAGCCGCGGGTGGTGCTTGCCGGACCACTCGGTTGCCGATCAACGATCAAATGTGTTCGATGGGCGACATATCGGGAGTACAGACGGGACACGGCAGCAGTTACACCTGGTGGGCCATGAAGAATTGTTGCGCGATGCGTGCCACGTTCGGGCGTGCATTGTCCTGTTCAAATGTGGCCGCTGGCAGGTCCTGCATGTAAGGGAAGACTACAGGATCCAAAACGCCGAAGATGTAGCTGTGGCTGTTGAGTGTACCGGCGATGCGTACCAGAGGGGTCGGGTGTCATATCCAATTGCGCCCCAAACCATAACGCCAGGCGACGGACCGGTATGGCGATGCATAATGCAAGCGTCATACAGTCTCTCGCCGCGGTACCGCCACACTCGGATCCGACCATCGTTGTGCTTCAGGCAGAAGTGGAATTCGTCGGAGATGACAATGTCGTGTCATTCTGTAGTCTAGGTGCGGCGTTCAACGGCCCACTGCCGCCGCACTCGCCGGTGGTGTAACGTCAATGGTAATCGGAGCAATGGGCGCCGTGTGACAAGTCCCCGCTCCTGCAGACGACGTTGAACGGTACGTGCTGACACCGGTTGTTGCGCAACACACCCTAATTCCCTCGCTAACGTTCGTGATGTGGTGGTGCGAGCCGTCAATTGCCGCCGCAAAAAATGCCGGTCCTCTCGTTCGGTGGTGTGCCGCGGCTGCGGCAATCGCTCACGTAGGTCCGCCCGTCCCTCCTGTACCCACCGAATCCATACTCGCCTCACTGTGGCTGGATGTCGTCCCACATGGGCGCCGATGTCTCGGTACGATAAACCGCTGTCGCGATAAGCCATTATTCATCCTCTGTCGAAATCCGAAACGTGCTGGAATGACTGCCGTATTCTGCGACGAGGCATCAGGTAGCTCCCCATGCACAGGTCCGGCAGCACAACACACTTCCACTACTTACACCCCGCCTTCTGTGCACCCTTCTTTTAGTGCTTCTCGGTGGAGTGCCGGGCGCACATGATTTGCTTATGCCCTGCAATGCTAATCGTTTGCAAGTGCTCTCGCGGGCGACGCATGCTGCGAATTTCAGGCCAATCGGATGCTTCCTTCTTGGTGTTGCATTTTGGGTGGCCAGCAGTGCATGTTGCCTATATTGCAGTGATACTTTGTTGTGTGCAGAAATTGCACAATAAATTGTTTTTGTAAACACACTCTTTATCGTTTGTGTTACGTAGCCTCACTGATGTTATTTCTGTGCGTGTTATTTGAGTCAGATACGTACATTCTTCATTTCGTGCCATATCCCTAACTTTTTTTACAAGTATAGTATTAGGTGTGCAACTTAATTTTCGGCCCTAACTACAAGCGTTCATAGAACGTCGGCAAATGCAAATAGCTGTGTGCCATAATGGCTGATTGCAGCGCAATCCAACAGCTTTCCAGGCAACCGTAACCGCTCACAGCTGTAGTGACAGAAGGGACGAATATTGACGGTGAAAGGAATGTCGTTCGAGAAGCAACATTTGAGAAACTGCCTCCTGTTCGCGTTTTAGCTGAAATATAGTGCCGCGGAAGCCCAGCAAACGATCTGTGCTGCTTTGGGTGAGGCTGCTGGGGCCTACAGTACGTGCAAGAAGTGGTTCCAGTGGTTTAAGCAGGAACATTTCGATCTCCGTGATGCGGAACGTCCGGGACAGCCACAGAAAGTTGACGATGAGGAACTGGAACAACTGTTGGACGCGGATCCCTGTCGCACACAGTCAGAGCTTGCCCAGGAACTCCAAGTAACACGGCAATCCATTGCAAACCGCCTGCACAAGCTTGGATGGATTCACAAGGAAAGCCGTTGGGTGCCCCACCAACTCACAGCTGCGAACAAGTCTAGGAGCTACAATGTTGCTGTGACCTTCCTCTCCAGATTCAAGAAGAAGGATTTCCTCCACAAGATTTTGACCTGTGATGAGAAGTGGATCCTGTACGATAATCCTAAGCGGCACAAATCGTAAGCTTATCCAGGTCAGCCAACCTTTAGTACCGCCAAACCGAATATCCATGCCAGGAAGTTGTTGCTGTGCATATGGTGGGATACGTGCGTTGTCGTACACTGTGAGTTGCTCAAACCTGATAAAACGGTCAATGCTGAGCGTTATTGTCGGCAACCCATTCGTGTGAGTGACGCAATGGAGGCGAAAAGGCCATACACCAGCAAGGGCAGAAGGTCTATTCCTGTTGCTTCAGGATAACGCGCGTAAACGACTAAAAACACGATCACCGACCTGGGATGGGAGCTTTTGTACCACCCGGCGTATTCTCCAGACTTCGCCCCGTCGGATTATCACCTCTTTCGCGCCCTGCAACATCACCTGAGTGATACACACTTCACTTCTGTCAAGGAGGTCCACACAAATATTGATGACTTTATCAACTCGAAACAGCCCTCTTTTTTCCGCAGTGGCATTCGGCAGCTCTCTGACCGATGGCTCAAATGTACCCAACACGCCGGGGATTATTTGCCTGATTAGGTACGTATTCGATTTGCTATAATTTCCTGTCTACGTGCCGTGTCTGTGGCAAAGAATTAAGTTGCACACCTAATAGTTAAGTCACTGGGACCACCCAATCACATGAGCTTTCTCTTAATGTAATAACAATTAGGAACTGCGCACATGTTTCTCTCACCCACGCTTCGCCTTTTACCACATGTTACATGTACGAGAACCAAAACATATCCCCCTTTCACCCTCCATCTCATGCATATCAATGCACCAAGAGTACACATTGGACAAGCACAAATCGCTGATATAGAATTCAGCATTTGCCCATAAATTATAAATAGCTTCCCCTTCACTTCTTATTTCTCCGAAGAATCTAAATGTGCAATAAAAAGGAGGGGGTATGAATAGTTATTCTAACTTAAATTACACTTTTTGCGTGGTTAGGCAGGTGCCCCAGTATATGTTGTGACAACTAATGAGTTGCCACAGTATATGTTGTGACAACTAATGAGTTGCATGGTTAGGCAGGCGCCCCAGTATATGTTGTGGCATATCAATGCACTAATGAGATGTCACAGTATATGTTGTGACAACTAATGAGTTGTCACAATATATGTTGTGACAACTAATGAGTTGCGTGGTTAGGCAGGTGCCCCAGTATATGTTGTGACAACTAATGAGTTGTGTGGTTAGGCAGGTGCCCCAGTATATTTTGTGACAACGAATGAGTTGTCACAGTATATGTTGTGACAACTAATGAGTTGTCACAGTATATGTTGTGACAACTAATGAGTTGCGTGGTTAGGCAGCTGCCCCAGTATATGTTTTGACAACTAATGAGTTATCACAGTATATGTTGTGACAACTAATGAGTTGTCACAGTATGTGTTCTGACAACTAATGAGTTGCGTGGTTAGGCAGGTGCCCCAGTATATGTTGTGACGGGTGTGGTACGAAATGTCGACAGTCAAAATGTCGACACCAAAATGTCGACAGGGTCAATATGTCGACAGTTAAAATGTCGACAAGGTCAAATTGTCGACAATCAAAATGTCGACACGGTCATAATGTCGACAGAGTCAAAATATCGACAATCAAAATGTCGACAGGGTCAAAATGTCGACAATCAAAATGTCGACAATCGAAATGTCGACAAGATACAGAAAATGTTCGCATTGTACTCCACCTCAAACGGTTTTTGGAACGGGTCGGCGCCCAGTAGTCAGAGCCCCCCCCCCCCCTATATTTTTTCGTAAAATCTACAGTTTTCAATTTAGAACCACCAAATTTGGTATACTATCTCACGAAATACTAACTTAGACTGCAGACGGTTTTTTGGAGGGGTTGAGCCAGGGGGTGAGAGCCTCCCATCATAAGAAAATTTTCTAAAATCTACATTTCAAAATTATTTTTATTCTTCAAATAAAAATAGCATTTCTATGTACATGATAGTAGAATTCTGCCAATAAATAAAGTGGTATATACAGCAACTAGGAAGTTCCAGGGAAACGTAAAACAAAATATTGTTAAAATCATAAAATTATTTCGCCACGAAGGTTGAAGGAGAGGCAGACAATAAAGCACGAGCGATGCAAATGAAAATGTATACTACAGTATTGTAGACAAGAAAAGACATGATTCTATACTATTCACAAATTTCATTTAAGCATTACTACCATACTCAAGATTAAATATGCACAAGGTACTAATTCACAGAAAAGACCATGGGTGAGAAGGACCTAACAGGTGCAACAGTATTTAGAAACATGACAGAAATGGTAGAAACAATTAAACACAAATACTTATTATATGTACAGATTTATGCAGTGACAAGAGAGAAATACGCCAAACGGACCCAGGAGGGCAACTTTACAAAAAAACAGAAATCGAACAGTAATGCAATGCATAAGTGTCATATCATATGTACAGAACAATACAGTGACAAGGAAGAAAGCCGCTAAACATACCCAGAAGGGCAGCTTCTCATGAAACAGAAATGTAACAGTGATGCTACACTCACAATTTACATCATATGTACAGAAGTATTCAGTGACAAGGGGGAGATTCGCTAAAAGTGCTCAAAAGGGCATCTTCTTACACTAAATTATACACACAGGGACAATAAAATTTCAAAATATATTCAACATAATGCAGGGGACATTGCGTGTGCAGTAAACTGTGCAGAAGAAAGAATTATATACAACATAAAATACAACATAATCGAAGAGAACATGGGAAACATGGTGAGGTATCTCCAATAGCACATCAAACAGAATAATCACAAATAGCGAATCATGTGGGTGAAAAGGAGACTCCACATAGGAGCCTCATACCACCAAAATTAATACGTAAAATCATGAGTTGTGACAGTGAATGTGGACGACAACAAAAATCCCACCTATAAGTTGAGATGTAGCTGCAAATTGTGGATATGGAACCACCCAGCCGATTGGGCCCAGGTGGATTGAAAAACGTTATCGGTGTTTGTTGAGGCAGCACGAGAGTGCTCCATTCGGAGACGAGTGGTTAACCGTGCTAGGAAGCGTCTCCGAATGATAGCACTTGCCTCCTGAGGAGGTGGAGTAAGAGCAGGGAGGCGTTGTTGAAGATGGAAAGTATATACAGTGAACTTCACAAGAAGAAAAATGTAACGGCACACAGGAGGCAAGTGAGTAGGTGGATGGTTAGTTTGGAGTAGCCAAGCATATGCAAAAAATGCTAACGATCGAGCACAAATTCGATCAGCAAGACGAAATGCTGTGTTTAGGACTGGCAGGAGTACGGGGAAGGAGAGGTATTGATGTTGGACGTCGCTGACTTCAGGATAAAAGGAGCACTGTGGAGAGGTGAGAAGGGTCATGCGAAATAGTACTGATGGGGCGGGAAGACGAAGGTGAAGAAATTGCCAATGGACATTGAGTTCAAGAGGGGAGGAAAGAGGAGATGTAGAGGCTGTCCAGATGGCGGGGAGAAGAGAAGGAGAAGCAGAGTGAATAGAAAGTGGAAGTGCGGGAGGGGAAAGAAGAAGCCAATAAAGAGAAGAGGAGGAGACAGATGTATTTAGAACCGGGGAGCTACGAATGAGGAGAAAGAACGGTAGAGAAAGAGGGACGGAGGGAACCGAGAAGAGACCATCAGAGGAAGCGAGGAGTGGAACGAGGCTCCAAAGTGCTGTGCGAAGGAGAAGGTATTCGTTAGCAAGAGTAATGGTTGGAGATAGAAACAGGGAAGAAAGAGGTCTCCAGGTTAGATCAGAAGTTACGAGAGAACGGACAGTTATCACACCAGAGCGGATCCAATGAGGAAAGTAAAAGTAAGGGAGGTTAGGAGGGTGAATAAGACAAGAGAAGAAGAGAGGTTCATCTAGAAGATCAAGAGTTGAAGAAGGAAATGAACGGAGAAGAGGAAGCGAACGAAAGACAGAAAGGCCCTCTCGCAGGACAGGAGGGAGGTGGGACGGAAGAAGAGAGTATGCATCCATCTTCAGAAACAGTAAGAAGGTGAAAAATGGGTCACGGGAAGAAGCTAGAACATTCAAGGTAGTGGTAAGGGACGGAACAGTTGAAGTGCCAAGGCGAATGAAATGAATAATGCGATGTGTTTTATAAAGGACGGCTGGATCAGGAAGCTGGATGCCACCTAATGAGGGTGGTAGATGAAGCGTGGCAGGTTTAACCCAGTGATGTGAAGACCAGATGACGGAAGTTGAGAGGCGAGTGATGGTCATCATTTGTGACACGGGAACAACCGTCGAAATCCAAGAGTATTCGCATAGGGAGATAAGTTGTCGACGAACAACGGCTGCTCGTTGACGGAACGATGTGAAAGGGCGAGCCTTACTCCAGTAGGCAGCAGCCCGTTGTATCAGGGGAAGAAGAGCAGTCCAGGTGGCGGATGCAGAACTCAAAGGGCAATCCGACATACGCACCGAGGATCTTCTGTGTCGTGGCCGTCCACTGCGCACCCCAAGGAGCATCGGTGAAGGGCAGCCCATGCCCCACACCATAAGCCAGTACTTTTAGTGGCATTCAGCGCAACTCCAGAGATAGCGACATACTGATGATATACAGAATACAGGCAATCAAATTGAGATTCATCCCGGACGCAAAAGGTCACATCATCAGCATAGGCGGTGAAAATTATCCGATGATGACGAGTACTAGCCACTGTCGGCGGTAGGATATCCAGGAGTGATCTTCGGCCTGCTAACAGGAAAGGCTCGAAAGCCAGAGCGAATAGCTGGCCGGAGAGCGGACATCCTTGCCAGATGCCTCGCTTAAACGGAATTGGAGCGGTTAGAAAAGTGGCAGCTCGAACATGGAAACTGGCGCCCTGATAAAGGGCCAAGAGAGCGGAAGAAAAGGCAGGAGGAAAGCCAAATTGTGAAAGGACAGCAGAGAGATAAAATTGAGAAACGTTATCAAAAGCGGACTTTTGATCCAGATTGAGAAATGCAAGAGGTTCAGAGAAAGAGCGTGCGAGGAAGTGAAGATGAAGGAGAAGAGAAGCGTTAGTGGAAATATTCCGACCAGGCACAGTGTATATCTGGTCGGGAGAAATAACGAAAGAGAGAACAGAATTAAGGCGACGGGATAAGAGTTTTGTATAGAACTTATAGTCAGTGTTTAGGATAGAGATAGGGCGCCAGTTTCCAAGATCCAAGAGGTCACCCTTCTTAGGAAGTAGGATGATGTGTGCCAAAGTAAAGTCGGGCGGTAACGCAGGAGAGGAAAAAGCAGACGAGAAACACGAAGACAGAAAAGGCAGAAGGCACGGTAGAAAAGCACGATAAAAGGAGAGAAGAAGGCCGTCAGGTCCAGGAGCGGCATGAGGATTGAGAGTAGCGAACGCCTCATGGAGTTCGCGAAGAGAGAAAGGGGAGAGTAAAGAAGTAATAAAGTAGAGGGGACCTGAGGAAGAGAGGAGAGAAGAGGAGAAGCTAATGAGGATGAAGACTGCGTTACCGCACTGTACGTGGCGGTGAGATACTGTCTGGTGAAATTGCAAAGCTTCGATGGGTTCGAAGTGATGGAACCATCCTGGAAGCGAAGATGACGCAAAGATGTAGCAGAACGATGCTGAGATTCCAAGGCGGTTAAGTAATCGTGAGAATCAGCTGTAGGGGAGAGATGCAAGAAATGCATCCTGCAGGCTGCATCGGATGCGCGAGGAAGAAGCAAAGCGGGGAGATCTGCCAGATAGCCGGGGTATTGCGGATCATCAAGAGAGAGCATCGACAATAGAGCACGTAGATTCGCAATTTTCATATCGCTCTCATTCCGAGAGGCATGGGAGTAGCGCCGCACAAAAAGGACCAAGTCATGTTTGACACTGAGCCTTGCATCGCGTCTGACGTAGTATCAAGAAGGGGCTGACGACTTCGGAGGAACTCACGCACTGCAACACAAAATTGTTGATCATCCAGGAGCGAGTCCGGAAAATTCCATACTCGTTGAGCCCTTGAAGGTGAAGGCAAAACACACACCGACAGACTGACAATACTGTGGTCTGAAGCGGCGGAAGGATGATGGGCAGCAGCTGCGATCGACGGGAGAAGAGTAGTCGAAACATAAAATGTATCCAGCCGTGCTGCCGTTGTGCTGCCATGGATAGAAGTGCGCCAGGTAAAAAAGATTTCCGACGGGTGTAGATGACGGAACGCATCAACCAAATGAAAATCATCAACTAGCTGAGAAATCTGTAATACACGTTGCCTGCGGTATTCGCCAACGGTTGAATTGCGGTCAGGGGCCGGCAACAACATGCAATTGAAATCTCCGCCGATGAGAATATATTCAGACGGTGGGATGCATGACAGCTCTCAACGGAGTGTGGAGAGAAGATCGGGTAACAGACGCTCATCACAGGGGATATATATGTTAAAAACATGATAGGTCACGTTTTCAATGCAAAAGACAACGACCTGGAGGTTGTCCACATGTAATGCGCGAATCACTGGCGTCGAAATCAGAGGAAGTAGGCGGTGATGGATCCCAAGTGCAAGGCTACCATTCCGTCCAACTCGATAAGCATGGTGAAAATCGTAGGGCCAAGCCCGCCAACGAGAGAACAAAGTGGTAGCAGAGCAATTGGTCTCTTGCAGCAAAAGAAGATCTGCGTGTAGAGGCGCCAAGTCCTCATACACTAGGGCATTTCTAGGAGAATCAGAGAACCCTCTGCAGTTAAGTGTGACCACCTTGAATCGGTAGGCCCTTCCCAGGTCGACACGCACGTGCGCTGGAATCTGTGTTTTTCTTCGCTTGCTTCTTCATTCTGTCAACACTAAATTTGAGATCGGGATAAGAAAGCACAAGATTTCGAAACACAGATGTCACACTAGAAACTTGGGTTAGAACAGTAGGAAGATCAAGCATATGACGTGCAACAAACTGATTAAAGAATCTAGGATGTTTATGAGAGCATAATACTTCATATATTTTATGGAGAGAAAGCGGACCTACCGGTATATCCGCCTTCGCTTCAGCTAGGTATCGGAGAAAAGAATCTAGGGAAAGCACTGGGGTGGAGTCTTAACACCTGGTATCACAGCAGGATGTCGACTTATTCGTGGCAAAGTACGTCGTTGAGAGGAGGAGCGGGAAGATGAGTCAACAGAACGACCTCTTGCAGCACTGGTGCGAGGAGGGAGCGGGTCTGCGGAGCACTCCAGGACTCCCGTCGAGCAGGCTTGCTGGTAGTTGTAGGGTCAGAGTCATTGCCAGAATAGTCACTAGCAGTAGGGCAGTCCATGTCAGTAACTGTACTTGGAGTGTCTTCATCCGACGGAGGATGAAGGTCAGCAGTCAGATCAGCTGGATCTGCAAGGAACGTGGGCGGAGCAGTCGGCACCAGATGAGGAAAGTCCACTGTCAACAATTGTGGGACAGTACCCCGTGGAGAAGGGCCCGATGGTAGAGCGGGTTGATGAGGTTCTGAAAACACCTCCTTAGAAGCGGCAGGGGTGGAGAACACAGGGCTGTCACGAGTGACTTTTGGTCCCGAAGACTGAGGTACAGCAGGGCGGCGGAAGCACTCACTTCATTGATGGCCATACGCCTTACAAGTCTGACAATGAAAGGAGGTTAAAACGTCGATGCGTCGGATCTGGTCTCCGCATTTTACAGTGAAGAGAGTAGGAAAAGTCTTGATATGTTCATCCGAAGAGAATACTATTCGTGCAACTCGTCGGGCACTTTCAATCGAACGATCATCCTCGTCCTTTGGAGCAGCGGAGTGTGTGGTAATGTTACCCACAACACGACCGGATTGCATAAGAAAAGCACAAAGCATAGCATCTGTGACTTCAGGATGTACTGGGTACATCGAGACCGTTACTGGTCTTTGGGAGACAGGCTCAGGAAATAATTGGTGATCAGCAACAACCAGCCCAGTCTGTAAAACAGAGGTAGCATCTGCCGCATCAAAGAAATAAACAATGACACTCGGCCCTCTGCGCGACATATGACGTATCGCTGACGGAGAGAACTTTTGTTTCAGAGCAGTAGAGTACATTTTGAGTGGTGTGTCGGCAGCGCCTCAAAGCACACACCCAACTCAGTAGCCGTGGTGAAAGAAGTACCTGCTGGAAAATCCACTGGAATTTCGAGCACAGCCTCATTACTAGAGCGACGGACATGAGGTTTGAAAGCTGCGGCTTCCGCTCGCATGGAATTAGACTTGGGCTGAAGCCTTTGGGAAGTTACCGCTGAAGAATAGGAGCGAGGAGCAGTAGAAGTGGAGGTTGAAGGCAGAGGAGCACCGCCTACCATTGAAGGCAGAGGAGCACCGTCATCCATAGTGTCCATGACGTCATCTGTCACTATACGAGAAGCAGCTGGGGTAAGAGCTGTAATAGTGACGTCAGGGGAGGAAAACGATACGCCGCCAACGGATGACGTCGACCCGGAGGGCAACGTGACAACGCCACCGCAGGGCAAAGTGCCGTGATCACCGGAAGTGATGTCAGGGTTGACAACACCACCGGATGACGCCTTTTTAATGGCGCCGAGATAACTAGGCTTCTACCAGTTCGGTAGGAATTGTAAACACGACGATAAGAAACGAAAAAAGGCACTCACCACTTCGGGAGATGTCCGAAACGAATAACCAAACCTTTATGGTGGAGGTAAGCACAAACTCAGTTATCCTAGTAGCCTAAATACTTGTTATTCAAACAAAACTCACGGAGCACAATTTCCGTAAATCTACATTTCAAAATTGTCTTTATTCTTCAGTAAAAAATACCATTTCCATGTACATGATAGCAGAATTCTGCCAATAAATACAGTGGTATATACATCAACTGGAAAGTTCCAGTGAAACGTAAAACAAAATATTGTTAAAATCATAAAATTATTTCGCCACGAAGGGCGAAGGGGAGTCAGACAATAAATTTAGAACCACCAAATTTAGTATACTATCTCATGATACTCTAACTTAGAGGGTAGACGGCTCTCGGAAAGGGTCGGGGTCTGGGGGTCACAGCCCCCCCACACACACACACATACAAAATTTTCGTAAAATCAACAGTTTTTAATTTAGAACCACCAAATTAGACGGGTTTTGGAAGGGGTTGGAGCCCGGGGTCAGAGCCCCCCCCATACATTTTTTTTTAAATCTACTGTTTTCAATTTAGAACCACCAAATTTGGTATAGACTATCTCATGATACTCTAACTTAGAGGGCAGACGGTTCTTGGAAAGGGTCGGGGCCTGGGGGGTCACAGCCCCCCTACATACAAATTTTCGTAAACTCTAGTTTTCAATTTAGAACCACCAAATTTGGTATACTATCTCATGGTACTCTAACTTAGACTGTAGACGGGTTTCAGAAGGGGTTGGAGCCTGGGGGTCAAAGCCCCCTCCCACAAACAAACTTTTCGTAAAATCTACAGTTTTCAATTTAGAACTACCAAATATGGTATACTATCTCATGGTACTCTAACTTAGACTGTAGACGGGTTTTGGAAGGGGTTGGCGCCCGGGGGTCAGAGCCCCTTTTACAAAATTTTCGTAAATTCTACAGTTTTCAATTTAGAACCACCAAATTTGGTATACTATCCCTTGAAACTAACTTAGACTGTAGACGGTTTTTGGAAGAGGTCGGAGCACGGAGGTCCGAGCCCCCCCCCCCCTCATCTGCAAATTTTTCGTAAAATCTACAGTTTTCAATTTAGAACCACCAAATTTGGTATACTACCTCAGGAAACTCTAACTTAAACTGTAGACGGGTTTTGGAAGGGGTTGGAGCACGGGGGTCAGAGCCCCCTCATACAAAATTTTCGTAAAATCCGCAGTTTTCAATTTAGAACCACCAAATTTGGTATAACTTTAACTTAGATTGTAGACGACTTTTGGAAAGGGGTGGATCCCGGGGTTTCAGAGCCACCCCCTTCCCCACACACACACACAGAGAAAATTTTCGTAAAATCTACAGTTGAAAACTAGTTTTTCATTTTGAACCTCAAAATTTGCTATACTATCTCATGAAACTCTAACTTATATGTGGATGGTTTTAATGAAACCTTTGCGAAAAAAAATTTACGAAGGTTTTTGGAAGGGGTCGGGGTCAAGTGGCCCCCATGCAAAATTTTCGTAAAATCTGCAGTTTTCATTTTAGAACATCCAAATTTGGTATACTGCTTCATGAAACTGTAACTTGTAACTCATGTGGTTTTTGGAAGGGGTCGGGGCCCCCATACAAAATTTTCGTAAAATCTACAGTTTTTCATTTAGAACTACCAAATTTGGTATACTATCTCATGGTTATCTAACTTAGACTGAAGACGGTTTTGGGAAGGGGTCGGAACCCGGGGTCAAAGGTGCCCCATACAAAATTTTCGTAAATTGTTCCATTTTTTACTCTTAAGATCTGCAACACAATTCAGCTCTCCAATACTCTATCTACGTTCTAAGGCGCTCTTTGGCCTTTTGAGGCCCTTGCGCCATTAACCACAAACTAACCAACCTGTGGTCTAAGTTAGAGACCGTAGATAACAATAAAGTGCAAAAATATGCGATTAATGGTGTATTAAAAACACAAATCAATATAGTTTAGCTTTCACTACCAACCGGCCTCTTATCAGGCATAAATATAATGTAATGTAAATAGAGAGTTCCAGATGTTTAAAATTCAAAACGGTAAGAAAAAGATGATCAGTGCCAATGTCAAGTCATATGCATGCGACATCAGATTAGTACATTGCATTTCTGTGTCGGGGGATTCTCCGAAGCACACGCCAGATGTACGGCAGTTCTATAGATGTCTCCTCGACAATAAATATTCCCATTTCTTTTTCTTTTATTGTTTCGTAAAATTAAATTAACTAAATCAAAAAATTTAAAATAAGTTTACTGGAAAATTACAGGAATATATTTTTCATTCATTAACTTTCACCCGTGAACTTGGTGATTCTACAAATAGAAATATGTACCTGGCAAATACCTGGTATCCCTGCTAGTACAAATCATATTAATGATTTCTTTGCGTCCAGTTCAATCTAGAATGTCCATAACAGCGTTTGGGGCCGTATGAAAAATACATTTCAACGTGAGCCGCTACGGTGGCCCAGTGGTCTAAGCGCTGGCTTCTGACCACTCGTCGAGAAGGATCCTGGTTTGAATCCCGGTGAGTCATGGACGTTGTGATTGACTTCTGGCACTGGCTGTTCCCCTTCCCACGAATCAGTGGCCCAAAATTAGGAACGGCCGGCTGCTTACAGCCCACTGAATTGATCACGGTGGTCCTTAAACCCCTAACTAAAAAAACGATTGCGAGGTGTCCATTGCTATTTGTTATGGCGCCGTATGAAAAGTACGTTTTTGATATCAACGTGTCCACTTCCACGTAGGCTGGTCATAAAATGTTAGGGGACCGTACAGAATTGTACATTTGTTTTCACCTTGTCAGCGCTTAGGTATATGGCTGAAGTATACGTATATATAGTTGGGTCATTTCAGCACGTAGTTTGGTTTATATAGAAAATAAAGATAATGTTACATTAAATGATAAGGTAAAAACGCTGTGTTATGCACAATTAAAACGAAGTCTAAAGATGACAGATGTACTTCGTAAAATTACATTTAATGAACTATATACAAGGTTAAAAGACACTCATAAGATCTTTCAGACTCCCTGGAGCCCTTTATCAGATGAAAATGGTATTCAGACTTCGTTTTAATCGTGCATAACACAGCGTTTTTACCATATCATTTATTTTTAACCTGCACGCACCGTCACAATCATCAATAATGTTACATTTTTACTCAGTTACAACACATTAATCCCAAAGGCTATTTATTGAAATCTTTAATCCGCCGTACTCATATTCACAACGTTAACACAACATGTCAGGTTATCAATGTTGCAGGTTTACTCTGTCACAAAACCTTAATTACTAGACCTTAGGCGTAACCTTTTTTTAGGAATTTTTAGTCCGACTTATTCATAAGGTTTCGATAACATGCCAAGTTTATGGTACTGCGTTTTGACAGAGGCTCAACAATTAATAAACAGGCCTTAAGCCTTTTTATCAGTTTTCAATCAACCGTGCTCATCTACATAAAATATTCACAGAAAGTCAAGTTTATTGTGTTGCGCTTTTACTCGAGTACAAAAATATAAACAGCCATTAGGCTTAGGCACAAGTCTTTTAAATAATTGTATGCCAATGTCATTTTGATAATGTTTGACAAGTCAGGTTAATAATGTTGCGCTTATTAAAGATTTTTAAAAAGGTATAGAGGCTAATAATTACTGTTCGAAGCCTAAGTAAAAGTTCATTATTAACTTGACTTGTCATGCAATCCTTATGAATATGGCATTTATTTTATTTTGTACATTTTACATAGCGTGAGGGTTTTTTTTAATGTTTTGGCATTTGTTTTATTTTGTATTGTACTTGTTACATAGCGTTTCGCATTTTTGTTATGTTTGTGACTTGTGATTGCATTTTGAATTTTTATTTGTTTCGCATTTTAGATTACTTTTTGACATACTGTTTTGAAAATTTTGTCTTTTCTAATTTTGCGTGGTGTTTTAAATTCTTGCACCTTCGACAGAATTACATTCTTGAAAAATTCAAATCCAAGTTAGTAAAAGATATAATTCAATTAGTGAAAAATACCAGCACATTTTAGTAAAGGGTAGAATTATAAGATATTCCTCTTACAAACTCAAGCACGTTAACATTGTCTCTGTGCGCCAAAGAAGTTCGAATTCCTTTTTCTCTTGCCAACGTTTCTCTTCTGGGTGGATTTGTTGGAATCTGTGCTATCCCTCTTTCGATTTTAGCCATAGTTGTTCGCTGCTTTTTTGCAATTTCACTGATTATTTTATAAAGTCAGAGTTTTTCTCTCCCAGAATTGTATTCCAGCGTCTGTCCCATCCTTCAAGTTTGTTTTGTGTTCTGGGAAAACCAAGTAAATTGTTTTCACTTACTGACCAAATTGTTGGTGGGAAAAGCGGAGGGCTTCTGCTCGAATTGTTTTTTCTGCTTCCACGAAATTTTCAACAGACCACTGAACTACAGAATCTGCATATTCTAGTCAAATTGAGTTCACTTCTTCAAAAGCAGCTGGAATTTCATCAGATGAAAGAAATGCGAGTGCTTGCAAATGTCTGACTTTGAGAGCAAACTCACTATTTCCCCCATATTCCAAGGCTGTGCCACAGGATGGATATTCCCCCGCACATTTTTTCCGAGATGAAACCAACATTTGTGTATGATGCTTCCACATTCCTTTTTAGCAGGATTATAATGGTATCTATTTCAAAATCTATCATTATACATATATTGTGGTGCAAGCTGAATATCATAGTCTTATGCATAGTCTTGTAAATCCTGCAAAAATCTTGTATAATATAATATTCTTCATTCTTGCTGGAAAGTAATCCATGAACTAGTGGGACAAATCTTTGCATCTCTGTATTCGTTCCAACCATAGAATGAATGGTATATACTTGTCTAAATAGGGTTGGACAAGTTTTAAATGTCCCATCCATAATCCAGAGGGGTGCTTCTTTAAGCTTTCGTGAATTATTTTCTGTTAAAAATAAGATAATTCTTTGATCTCTAAATGCGCTATCTCTGCCAAGAAATTTTGCACCATATCTTTCCTGTAAATCTATTGGGGCATCGATCCCTTCTAAAGTCGTAGGCTCCGCAGGCATGTCTTCTCTTCGTATTCGTTTTACAACTTGCTTTAATGCATCTATATTAGGCATGTAAGCTGCATTTACTGTAGCCATTGACGTTGTCACGGTTTGAATAATTTTGCAGGGGCTTCGTCCGTATTTCTCGCTAGTTCCTACTTGCGCTCTTGCAATAGCAACATCACATTTCTCCGGTCTTGGAGCATGATTATGTGGTTTCTCATTACGCACCCTGTGTTCATCTCCAATAAGAATAGTACCAGCAAAGCCAGTACAGTTTACATAATTTCTTTCAATTCAGTGTCAATACCATAAATCACACCGCACTCTGTTATGGCAAAATAAATACCCTTTCCATCTCTGCAAATCATTTCCTTTTTGTGAGTTAACTATTTTGCATACTTCACCTGCATAGTGCTTTCGGAAAACAATGCGCTTTCTCTTTCCAAAATATTTAGAATGATATATTTCCACTATTATCACTTGGCAACACACAACAAAGGTTTCAAAAAGCAAGTTCTCTGTTCGCCAGTCAACTACGAACTGATGAGCAACCATTCAATAAAACACTCAGAATACAGACGATCGCGTGAGGCCTGTTCCCACAGCTAGGGTTTAGGTGAAGTTCAAGATTTTGGTACCTGCGGTCACAAGAAGAGGTTAAGTTTAGGGATCGGTATCTTATCTTTTGTTTTTCCCAAACGCAGAGGTACATGTGCTTTACAGCAGGGACGATCCAAGCGGAGGATCAATGGATGTGTAATGTGTCACGGTTCAAATCAATCAGGAATGCACAGTATTGAAGAAAAAGTACTTCTTACCTTACATTCAGTTTTGGAACGACGGTTCTTGGGTGCCGTGTGTTGAGGTTGTTAAATCAATTAACAATAGCAAATTAATCCACATTCCTCCGAAGTTGACACGAATCACTCAAGAGGCAGTAATAAACATCAAACCTACATTTAATACATGACACAGATGGCCGACCGCACACATACTAAAGATACATAACATAAAACACCGGCGTTTTTTTCATCGTGAGTTCCATCGTGTTCAAAACACTCGAGTTCTCTTTTCCCACGGGGCGACAGCGCCCTCTATCAAAAACAGTTTTGACAGCTGCTCGGATTTTATTTATTTTTTCTCTTCGGGAGCTGTTCCTCTTCCGACATCCTCCCACCTTTGAGCTTCGGGATCAGTCACGAAACTCAAACACATAAATCGTTATAAGTTCATTCGCCGCACTGGCTTTAAGATCCGTCCATAACGGGATCGCACGTCTTTACTACCCGTCGCTTTTTCTTGCTTTTCTGACAACACTGGGTCATGTAAAATGTCTCTGAAAGTAGGTCCCCTCTCGACGTCTCTCGATACTGCAGGAGGCTCAGGCACTTGAAGGGACGAGCGCTCGCTCTCTCGAATCTCAAGAGGATAAAATCTCTTCACTGGTTACAATAAGGATCCTGTTTTTGTCTTAACTTCCGCAACACGAACTTCACCGTCCTTGCCCGGAATAAGTTTTTGCACCTTGGCCAAAAGCCAGTTGAGTCTCTTAGTCTTGTCGTCACCCACTAAGACGACGTCCCCTTCCGCAATGTTGAATCTCCTTTGAGCCTTTGAAAATTCTCTGAGATGCCCCAGATATTCGACTCTGAAGCGTTTTCTGAGATCCTGCCGAATCCTCTGACTAAAGCCAAATCGCTTATTCAGTCTTTCGGTGTCAATCAAATCCAGATCGGGGACTCCTATCTCTTTGATCTCTTGCAAAAACATAGCCGGTGTGAGGGCAACGAGGTCATCACTGTCCTCAGAAAGGTATGTTAGCGGTCTCGAATTAATCACACCTTCCGCATCGCAGAGAATCGTGTACAGTTCTTCGTACTGTAGACTGACTTTTCCCAGTACCTTTCTGAGCGCAGTCTTCACCATGCCTATCATCCTTTCTCAGAATCCTCCCCACCAAAGGGCAGAGGGTGGATTGAACTTCCATTGAATTTTTTCCGCCGTAGCAATCCTTTGTACTCTATCACAATGAATGGATTTCAAGTTCTTAGATGCTCCCACTAAGTTTGTTCCGTCGGAATAAATGGTTGTTGGACGTCCTCTGCGTGCAATAAATCTTCTAAGTGCCAGAAGAAATCCGTCGGTCGACAGAGAAGTTAGCAGCTCTAGATGAATCGCTCGGCAAACTGCACAGGTGAACAGTACTATCCAACTCTTTTCATTATTTTTCCAAAACAACGGTCCACATAAATCGATGCCAACCACTTCGAAGACAAGGGCATCTCTAACTCTATCTTCAGGAAGAGGCGAACTAAGTGGTTCCAAAGGAAGAGCAGTATACCTTTTGCATCTGACACATTCTTCAATAACTTGCCGTATCGTCTTTCTGCACTTTATTATCCAATAACGTTCACGCAGAGTCGAGATTAGGACCTGCAGACCAGCATGGTCTAGTTCAACATGCTTTTCCCAAATTAATTTTTTCACTATGTGATGTTTAGAAGGCAGTACTACTGGATGACGAAATACCTCCGAGTCCTTTCTCATGGAGATTCTCGTATTGACTCGAAGCAGCCTTTCTACGTCGATACAGGTTTTCAGAGAAGTTTCTCTATTTTCGCCAAAACTCTGTCTTTGGACTTCTTTCAACATTACCATTTCGGTCTTTTCGACTTGCTCTACACTTAACTCACCGAAACATCTTTCAGTTCGTGTGGCCTTTGCATTCCTGTAAAAATGAAAAATCCACGCCATGACTCTGATTATTCTGCTATACGAGGAGATCTTCGTAGAATATTCAAAAACCTTCTCAATTTCTGTGTTAGTAGCAGACACAATAGTTTTTCGCCTTTCTGAATTTACAACCTCCAAATTTGGAAGCGCTTCTGAGGCTGGCCATTAATCACACGGTAATTTTAGCCACTCCGGACTTTCCCACCAACGAGAATTTTTCAACTCTTTCACTGTACATCCTCTGGAAGGGAGATCCGCAGGATTCATAGACCCGGCAATGTACCTCCAGTCTTCTGGGTCTGTTGGCCGCCGAATTTCCTGAACACGATTGTAAACGAAGGTTGCCCAATTTTCATTTCTTTTTATCCAGTATAACACATTCACAGAATCAGACTAATAGTACGTAGGCACGTTCCCCAGCCCCAAGTCTGATTTCGTTGTTTCTGCTAACCTAGCTCCAATAGTGCAGGCCAAGAGTTCCATCCTGGGTATGGAAGGTAATTTCAAAGGGGCGACTCTACAACGTGCTTTTATGAGCTGACACGTCGTGGACCGATCATTTTGACATCGGACAAAAATACAAGTAGCAAATGCTATCTTGCTTGCATCACAGAACATATGTAGAGATACCTCCGAATTGGCTGAAGCATCCTGTAGTATGCATCGTGGGATCAGCACATCACTCAAGCCTTCCAATTACATCTTCCAACATTCAAAGTTTTTAGATATAGTCGGAGGCAGCTTAGACTCCCAAGTGATCCCGTTCTTCCAACATTCTTGCAGCAAAACCTTTGGCCCCAGTGTGCCCGGGCACGTGAATCCAATGGGGTTGAATACTCGATGGACGACTGAGAGGATCCCTCGTTTTGTCAATGGGAACTTTTCATCGCTAGAGAGCCCCTTCATGTCAATAGACAGCTCATCTGAACTCAGTGTCCAACTTAATCCCAGCACTGGGACCTTCCTTTCATCTCCATCTTCATCCTCCACTTCTGCCGACGCAGGAGCATGCTCCCACCCTCGCAAATCGAATTTGGCTGCACTGAGGATACTTCGTGACTCAAAAATGAACTTTTTAAGCTCCTCTCGGCTATTCACACTAGAAACACAATTGTCAACATAAAACGACCTCAGGAGCTTTTTCGCCGTTTATTGCAGATGATCCGGCGCGTTATTCAGGTGAAATTCTATTGTTGCTCCCAGCAGAAAAGGGCTCGAAGAAATTCCGAGAACAACTCTTCGGTGCTGGAAGGTTTTAAGAGTTTCTTCCTTACCGTTCTCCTAATACAGGAACCTCAAAAATTGTCTATCATGCTCCTGAAGTCCAATCTGTAAGAAAGCTTTCTTTATGTCGGCAGTTACCCTAATTTTTCCCATCCGAAATCTGTTTATAATTCAGGGTATAAGTTCTACAACATTTGGTCCCTTTTCCAGACAATCGTTAATGGAGGGAGAATTCTTCCCTCTCGCCGAGCCATCAAAGACAGGTCTCACTTTGGTCGTTGAATTATCATTGAAAACAGGATGATGTGGTAAAAAATGCTCAGTTTTTACATTTTCCTCAGGAGATTTAACTTCTTCTATAATGCCCTCCTTCAGCCACTCCCGGAAAACATCTTCATAAACATCTAACTTCTCAGTCCGCTCTAAGGATTTAACACAGCTCTTCAATCTTTTAACTGCTATCTCCCTGCATTCCGACAGAGGAGGGTGATCTTGAATCCATGGCAAACAAACCATATATCTTCCTTCTTGGTCTCTTGAAACATTACGAATAAAATGATCTTTCGCAGCGTCTTCGAGCTCCTTTCTCACGATCTTTTCGCCTGGATAGAGAATCCCCAAAGTATCAAGTCTCCACAAATCAGAAAGGTTTAATTCGCCAACGTGGAGAGAGATAAGGACATTAGATTTACTGGCTTCTTTTTCTTCTGTTTTTCCCATAAACGTCCATCCCAGACGTGTGTTTACTGCCACTAATCCATTGGAAAGGTGCTCAATTTCACCTGTAAGTAACTTCCCTGCAAAGTCACCTCCTATCAGAAAATGAATTTCCTTCGGATCTTTCTCATACAGACAGTCATGTTCATTTATGGAAATATTGCTAATGAAAACTCCACGATTTGTCAGTTCTTTTATGCATTTAGAGTCCTCTAACTTCGGAATGAAAGCACAGATTCTCTTTTGATCCATCACCTCTAATTCGCAAATATAATCGCCGTCAAGATTGCTTAATTGAATCGAATATCTTTTGGGCTTTTCACTTTTTTCTATTCCTCCAAAAAGTCCGTGAACGACTTTTTCTTCCCCTTTGCATTTCAATTTCAGTGCTTTAGCGACAAATTCACTTACATATGATCTCGAGCTACCTGTATCAATAATCCCTCGTACATAACGACTGATGTCATTCTCCTTAATACAAACAATTAAAGTCTGTAAATACACCTCCTTGGAACAGGAATTGTTAGTCAAAACACTGGCTTCCAGAGCTCTATCATTTTCTTTATAGTTTTCTGGTTTCTTATCTTTCTCTTCGTGTTTATGAAAACACATAATAGATAGATGTCTATTACCACAGTGTGAGCAGGTAATTTTTACCTTACGAGAACGTGAAACGTGTCCTGGTTTAAGACACCTAAAACAGCATCCCCTTTTTAACAGAATAGATTTTCTTTCCTCCAGAGACAGATTTCGAGTTTCTTTGCACTCAGAGTTTGCGTGAGGCTTGTCACAAAAAACACAAACGAGTTTTTCTTTTCTTTCAGTTCAGTACTAAATAGCTCAGCTGCTGTCGGTGTATTTCCCTTTTCGCTCGAGTAACGTGAGAGCTTCCTGCCACAGCCACCTGACCGAGGAGCAAAAGTGGCTGGAAAACTGTTGTGCCAGTCTCTGGTGACCGAAACACTAGCAGAAGTTTGCTCCCTGGAGGTCAGTTCCTTCCTCAAAAAATTCAATCAAATCTTTGATGTCATAACTGGCATTGGTACTTTGTTTATTCAATTCTAAGATCAGATCAGCGGGGAGCACTTTCAACAGCATCGGACACATAAGATTTCCATACGTGTCTGACAAAACTCCCAGCGACTCTAAACTTCTTATTTGCGTTTGAACATTATGAAACAACTTTCGAAATGTTCCGATATCACTGGAATTCTTGAGAGGGGAAAGATCAAGCAAGTTACTCATATGTGCATTTATTAACAAATCCTTTCTCCCAAATCGCTCTTCTAACATGTTTACAGCAATGTCGTAATATTCCGATGTGATAGCAAATCCTTGTACAGCGTTTATAGCAGTACCTCCTAAGTGAGCTTTAAGATAATTAAATTTATCTACTTTGTTCAAAGAATCATTCTTATGAATTGCCGATTCAAAAGAATTCCAAAATGTAAGCCATTGACTCACATCCCCATAAAACTTGGAAATAGATAGCTTCGGCAATTTTATAGTCACAGAGTCACTCACTCGTTCTTCTTTCGATTCATGTAGCTCGGGGCTCTGACCAAGAGACACGCCATTATTCACAACATTTTGCTTTAATATATGAACTCGTTTGGACACTCTATATCTCCATGTAGTTATTTTCTCACGATATTCTTCAGCACTTTCTAACTCAGACTGCAAGTCCCCTGGGTCTAAAACATTTTCCAGCTCGGAATCAATTAATTTTAGTTCTGTTGATTTTTCATTAAGATGTTCTAAAAGTTCTTCAAGATTATCTATATCCACATCAGTTAGTTTAAGTTCCGCTTCCAATCGCTTAATAATTTTGGTAACGGAAGTTCTCATCACCCCGCGTTTCTGTCGCAATCTAGCTCTAATTTCTTCGGCCATCTTGTCGTTCGAAACAATATATCAGAATGTCAACAAACGGAAGAATTCTCTCGGTTGCGAATTCTGTGCTATGTTCAAAATACCTCAATTCAAAATCCCGGCAGGGATGCCATTATGTAATGTGTCGCCGTTCAAACCAATCAGGAATGCACAGTATTGAAGAAAAAGTACTTCTTACCTTACATTCAATTTTTGAACGACGGTTCTTGAGTGCCGTGTGTTGAGGTCGTTAAATCAATTAACGATAGCAAATTAATCCACATTCCTCCGAAGTTGACACGAATCACTCAAGGGGCAGTAATAAACATCAAACCTACATTTAATGCATGACACAGATGGCCGACCGCACACATACTAAAGATACATAACATAAAACACCGGCGTTTTTTTCATCGTGAGTTCCATCGTGTTCAAAACACTCGAGTTCTCTTTTCCCACGGGGCGACAGCGCCCTCTATCAGAAACAGTTTTGACAGCTGCTCGGATTTTATTTATTTTTTCTCTTCTGGAGCTGTTCCTCTTCCGACAGGATGCGTAGCATCCGGGCGCCAGATTCCGGGGCCGGTAGTAGGCCCCGGAATCTGGCGCCCTAGGCCGGTAGGCGCCATGCTAATTCTCAAAAATAAATTCAAATATTTTTCTGTGCTGACCATGCGTATGAAAGAAAACTGTTATACTAAAAAGTCAATTTGTTCACCCCGTAACGTATTAAAATCAAAGACCTACGTCCCTACGTGCCAAATGATCTGTAAGCCAAACACAGTTTTCATGCAACACCTTCCCCCGACTTTTTAAGTTCAGATCTGTCTCGTTCGACTTATTTCCTGTACCGCCCCTCTCTTTCGCTAATTGCAGTTAATTGCCGTGAAATTGGTGTTTTACGTTGGGGTGTATTGCCGTCTGTCCTGAAGACTATAGTGAAAGCGGTGAACCCCAGGGGAAAAGTATTCCATCAAAAGCAACAGAAATCCAATGCGAGAGCAAAACTTTGTTCGTTGGCATTACCATCCAAGCAATTTAGGCGAAGTAGGAAGTGTGTTTTTCTACTACGACACCAGAAGATTGACACGGATTCTCAGACAGTTAAGATACAGATGTGTCTTTAGGACGTCTCTTTCAAGACGTCCAAAGGCCGGCACTAGGGGATGGGAGAGATACAGTGCGGTTATTCTTTTTTGTTGGAGTTATAAATTCCTAAACTCATTCTTCCTCAAAACTTTGCCTGGTTACTAGTAAGTACTGTCTCATGCCTCAACCATTGCCCAGAATTGTTGTATTTGTTTTCATTCTTTGAGTTAACAGCGGGAAAATATCTGAACTGCGTTGTTTCAGTTGCAAATCTTTTTTTACTTCAGCAACAGTGCTTCATGTATAATTGCAAAATCCTTCGATAGAATAGACATACCTTACATAAAGATTTTACATGAGAGAATAGAGTAATAATAAGGAAAATATTCTAAAACCAAGAAAAGAAATTGCGGAGCCGAAAAAGCTAGGTAGAGAAAACAGAAGGCTCTAAGAAAAAGTTCATATTTAAAGAAACCTGTAGTCGCTTAATGAGTAAATGGTATAAATCAATACAAAAACATGTGCTGTATTTGAAAAAAATTGCAAGCAAGTAAACATCGTGACTGTCCACAGTTTCCCCTTTTCATCCTGTCCAAATTACAACCACCACAGAAAATAAATACCCATACAAAGTGAAATGCCTGTAACGTACCAGGAGATGTGACGTACCTGCCAGAAGGACGCACACGACATAAAGGCAGATAGGAATCAGAATAAAATGTCCGCGTAGCTCAACTGGTAGAGCAACTTATTCCGGAATGAGGGGACCCGGGTTCGAATCCTGGCGCAGATAAAAATGACGGAGAAATTTACTTCGTTATAATGGCGCCCGAACTATCCGGATGACCCGACCGTTCAAAATCTCGCATTGGTGTGATGTTATTTCCACACCGCGAGATAGGAAAAATAAGAGCAGCACTTCGAAAAAAAAAAAAGTAAGGGGGAGATGATGTAACGTACCAGGAGATGTGACGTACCTGCCAGAAGGACGCACACGACATAAAGGCAGATAGGAATCAGAATAAAATATCCGCGTAGCTCAACTGGTAGAGCAACTTATTCCGGAATGAGGGGACCCGGGTTCGAATCCTGGCGCGAATAAAAATGACGGAGAAATTTACTTCGTTATATGCCCAAAACATAGAAACAAGTAACCACACAAAATGAAATGCCCAAAACATGAAAAAAATATAACCACGCAAATTAAAATGCCCAAAACATGGAAATAAATTCTGTTAAAAGCACAATGAAGATAAAAAATAGGTGAAATATATGTGTTTTCAGAACTTAATACAAGTGTCAAAACTGAAATAAAAAGAAAGAACAAAGAAATATTCCAAATTTCATTGTTACTTTAGATATTTTGACCTGTCGACATTTTGTAAATTACACTTGCACTCGGTCAAAAAATATTACTTACAAGGACTCTTTAGTAACTTTTAATCGCTGTGCTCATATTTATAAGGTTTGCATAATAAAACAAGTTAATAATGTTGCGCTTTCACTTAGACACCAAATATTATTTATTGGCCGCTAGGCCTATGCCTTTTAAAGAATTTTTAATAAGCGCAACACTCTTAAATTAATTTGCCATGCAAACCTCATATGATCACGGCATTATAAAAATTATTAAAAATGCATATAGCTAGGCCTCTGGCGTATTTATTAATGTTTTGCTCGAGTAAAATTTCAACATAATAAATTTGATTTTCTATGAAAACTGTATAAATATCATCTTAGAGGACTGAAAACTATCAAAAAGCCCTAAACCTAGGGTGAGCTTAATAGTTTCAACCTCAGTAAAGCGCATTGCTAAAATCTTGGACTTCTATGCAAGCCTTATGAAAATTAACACGGCGGACCAAACATTGCTAAAAAGGCCAAGGCTTAGGGCTTTATAATTATTGTTTTGTACCTGACTAATAGTGTAACATTATCTTTAGTTCCTACTAGCCGAAGTACCAGGTATTTCCCGGGTAAATATTATTATTTGTAGAATCACCAAGTTCAGCGGGTGAAAGTTAAAGAATGAAAAAATATTTCCGTAAATTTCCAATAACCTTATTTTAATTCTTTTGATTTAGTTAATTTTTTATACAAAACAAAAAAGAATTTACATTATTTGCATTACATTCTATTTTTGCCTGATAAGACACCCGTTGGTGGTGAAAGCTAACGTTTATTAATTTGTGTTTTTAATACACCATTAACCGGATATTTTTGCATTTTATTGTTATCTACGGCCTTTAACTTAGACCGTAGGTAGGGTTTTGGAGTGTTGATTGGGCTACAGTTCTTAAGAGTAAAAAATGTAATTTCTAAGAAAAATTTGAATGGGTCCCCTTCACCCTGGCCCCGACCCTTCCAACAAAGTGTACCGTCTAAGTTAGAGTACCATGAGATAGCAAGCAAAATTTGGTGGTTCTAAATTGAAAACGGTAGATTTTAGGAAAATTTTGTATGAAGGCCTTTTGACTCTGGACCCCGACTTCTTCCAAAAAGAGTCTAACGTCTAAATTTGAGTACCATGAGAGTATACCAAATTTCGTAGTTCTAAATTGAAAACCGCAGGTTTTACGAAAACTTGGAATGGATCCGGTTCGACACCGGGCCCCGACCACTTCCAAAAACCATCTACACTTTAAGTTAGGGTATCATGAGATAGTAAACCAAATTTGGTAGTTTTAAATTGAAAACTTTTAGATTTCAGGAAAATTTTGTATGGTGGCTACTGGAACCCCGTGCCTGACCTCTTCCAAAAGCCGTCTACGGACTAAGTCGAGTACCATGAGATAGTATACCAAATTTGGTGGTTTTAAATTGAAAACTGTAGATTTTACGAAAATTTTGTATGAGGGAGGCTCTGATCCACCGTGCTGCGACCCCTTCCAAAACCCGTCTACAGTCTAAGTTAGAGTACCATGAGATAGTATACCAAATTCAGTGGTTTTTTTTTATTATTGGAGGTTTAACGACCACCGTGAGCAACTCAATGGGCTATAAGCAGTCGCCCGTCCCTGATTTAGGGTCATTAGTTCCAGGGAAGGGAGAGAGCTAGTGCCGTAAAACAAACACAACATCCATGCCTCACCGGGATTCAAACCCGGACCCCTTTCGGACGAATGATCAGAGGCCATCGCTTAGACCACTGCGCCACCGGGGCAAATTTAGTGGTTCTAAATTGAAAACCATAGATTTTAGGAAAATTATGTGGGGGCTCTGATCCCCCCCCGGTCCGACCTATTCCAGAAACCGTCTACAGTCTAAGTTAGAGATTTATGAAATAGTATACCAAATTTGGTGGTTCTAAATAGAAAACTATAGATTTTAAGAAAATTTTGTGTTTGGGGGTCCTCTTACCCCACCGGCAACGACTCCTTCCAAAAACCGTCTACGGTCTAAATGAGAGTACCACGAGGACATTTTCTGGACCATGTCGACATTATAGTGTTGACATTTTGACTGTCGACATTATGACCCTGTCAACATTTTGACTGTCGACATTTTGACTATCGACATTTTGACTATCGACATTTTGAACTGTCGACATTTTGACTGTCGACATTATGACCGTGCTGACATTTTGATTGTCGACATTTTGACCCTGTCGACATTTTGACTGTCGACATTATGACCCTGTCGACATTATGGTGTCGACATTTTGATTGTCGACATTTTGACTGTCGACATTATGACCGCCACCCGTTGTGACAGCGAATGAGGTGTCACCAGGGGCGGTTCATCATTAAGGGCCAGAGGGGCCGGGCCCCACCTAAAAATTTCTATTTCTAGAATTTTTTTTTTTTGCCCTGATTCTTATTCTTTCTCTTAACTTCTTAACTACATGGTGATAAACCTTTCCATTCAAAAACCATTATCTAAGGGAAAAGTTTCCTTCAAAAACGAAAAACTATGAGGAAAGAGATCACGTTCAGAGTGTGAGGTTATTGGGGCCAGCTCCATCAGGCCCCAGTAACATCACTACGCAAGCGAAGAGGAGACGATTTCCTCCCCGTCTCATTCAGTATGAAGACCTACATACAACACTGTCTTAACCGCGTGTGCAAAAAAATCTGGCCCCGCGCTAATTTGATTGGCCGGGAGTGTATCCATTTCCTTTACGCCGTGGGTTGACAGATAACCTTACCCCGACCAAGCTCAAAGGTGGCGGGAGTGTTTTAAATGTTGTAGCAAAGTTCAGTTAGTTGTTTTTACTGTTGGTGTGTCTCTCTCGGTGATGTGTTGTTCCTATGTGTCGTGACTTTTTTGCTTGTTAATATCTCCGTTGTTTGCTTTAAATCTGGAAGAAAAGCTTCACTTAAAAAAACCCAGTGCTTATCACCGAAGAATGTTATATACCAAGAATGTTTAGTTTGAGCTTCACTTAAAAAAAACAGTGCTCATCAGCCCAACAATTTGAGTCGAAAAGCTTCACTTAAAAAAACTCTGTGCTTATCAGCCCAAGAATTTGAGTTTCGAAGAGTATGAAGTTTACAAACGCTTTGCAGATGATTTTCTATGTTAAAAATAAATAAATAAATGAGAAAACATGTAAGTATAATTTGCACATGAGTACATATATGTTTTTAGGTTTCACAAGTTCTTTTTAAGGTTAAACCTTTCAAATAATGTAAATGGTAGTATGGTACTTATTCTATGTGGGACGAAATTCGTGAAACGTTCCCTCCTTGCATATATTTGGAGTTATTATTTTTTCACTACATTTTTTTATCCTGTGAATCCTGTGATTATTCCTCAATTGAGAAATCTGAAGAAACACAAAGCACAACTAACATAAATTAATGCTCATATGTTTTAAGGTAAAAATTTTATTTAAGGAGTTTTAACATTTTTCTGTTAATAGTTATGGATTCTATTCTGAGGAAATTTTTTTCGTGTGCAATACAATAGTTGACACATTCGTACCTTATTTGGGCATTATTGTGAGTCAAGGGGGTAAACAGAGGCAAAGTAAAGGAATATTGGGGGGGATCTGAATAGTTGGTCTAATAATGACAGTTTTTTTTTATTTCATTGTTTGACTTCGGCTATTGGCCCCACCTGTTTCAGTTGTCACGAGCCGCCACTGGTTGTCACAGTATATGTTGTGACAACAAATGAGTTGCATAGTTAGGCAGGTGCCCCAGTATATGTTATGACAACGAATGAGTTGTCACAGTATATGTTGTGACAACTAGTGAGTTGCTTGGTTAGACAGGTGCCCCAGTATATGTTGTGATAACTAATGAGTTGTCAAGTTTCTGTTACACTCGTTCAAGAGTTGTACTGTGCAAAAAAGGACAACATGGGCCGAATCAAGTACAGGTGCAGTTAAACAAGGATTATACAAAATTCTCTGGTCTATATACGTATATATGAGGTAACTGTAAGAAATTGAAAGGAAATCACTATTATACGGCGGTTCTTAGCTGTTGCAGAATATTCTCAATAAGCTCGTGAAGGAATACAAGATTTAAGTCTTCAACCCACCATTTTGTTGACTTGTGGCGGTGTGGGAGGCAAAGCTGTCACTGCTGATCGCTACAAGTAACAATTGCTGCGATTGAACCAAGATATCTGTCGGAAACCTCCATTCACAGGCAAAGAATTGCGTCCGGTGAAATTGATGCATGAC
Source organism: Macrothele yani (assembly GCA_039090855.1). Classification (NCBI taxonomy): domain Eukaryota; kingdom Metazoa; phylum Arthropoda; class Arachnida; order Araneae; family Macrothelidae; genus Macrothele; species Macrothele yani. The sequence continues at coordinate 30,266,932 of CM077000.1, forward strand.
AACGATAGATCGCATGTGCGAATTCTGTCAAGGAAACGTTATTGACGCTTGACTGGGAAGTTTTGGAGCACCCGGCATATAGTCCTGACATAGCCCCTTCAGACTATCATTTGTTCCGATCGATGCAACATGGTTTGTCTGCTGTACGGTTCCGGACATGTGACGAAGTGCGAAAATGGGTTGACGACTTCATCGCGTCCCACGACGAAGTATTCTTCATGGCTAGAATCCGTCAGCTCCCCGACCGATGGGGGAAGGTGATAGATAATGACGGCGCTTATTTTGATTCGTAAAGGTGTTGTTGTTTTCTCTCAATTTACATGTTGCCTTGTCTTAAAACGCTTTAAAACTTATTTGTACACCTAATACATTTTTGTACTCAAATATCATCTCATTGCACTTAATACAATTTCGGTTTTGAAAACTTCTTGAAATTCTCAGTTTGTGTGATTTCATTTTCAGCAAGACTGCGCAGAAAAGTTTATGAATGAAATACAGCGTGTAGCGGTAAGTAAATTTTGCATTCATTTTATTTTTTGAAATCATAATGTTAGAATAACTGTTGTTTTCGAAAAACCGAAAATAATATTTTATCCCTACAATCTACCTGAAATTCTCAAAGCAATATATTTTTTTTTCATTGTTTTACTACGATTTTGAAAAAACGGTGAAGTTTGCTCTCACAGAAACTTTAGGGCGGTAATTAATTCGTCATTTCAAAATAGCTGGATCTTGAGCACATGAAAGTCACAATTCATTTTACCTTCTCATGGATACCCATGGTAGTCAACTTTCTGTTATAGTTCAGCTTGTAGACAAAGCTTTCAACCCAATTCTGCACAAACATCATGCCTCTTAAAGCGGTTGATTATATATTTTTTTCTGGGGTTTCATGGCTCCAAACAAGGAAGCTGAAATGAGGTTATCACATAAAAATAACTACTAATAACTTTTAAAAAAGGAGAAAAAAATGCAGAAAGATCTTGTTCGTTTGTGAGGCTATAGAGTTAACAGCCCAAATTTGCCAGTGATGGGAATGGAAATAACATCTTTCTGTTCTGGAGTCTGATGTTTTACCAATTGAACTACACCAACGATGGCTTATCGCTGAAAATTGCCATTTTTGACATGTTCATCACCTCTGAGGTAGGTACTTGACAAGGTGTTTGATCATACTTAATAGGAACACTATTTATATTCTGTTGAGGAATGAAGTCTTCAACAGTAGCCAAAGGGATAGTGTATCAATTTTTATGGAGAGTAGCAAAAGGGATAGTGTATCAATTTTATCCAAAGGGATAGTGTATCAATTTTTATAAGAGTTGTGAAGAAAGGCTTTTTCTGCCGGCTATATGGTTAGAACCTACGTCTTACTCCAGGGCGGGACGTTCTCCCGGTTAAACTACGCCGGCAAGGCTTATCGCTGTAACTTGCCGTTTTTGACTCATGTGTATCTTCAGTAGTACATCACATATGTCCCCTGTTTCCTTGCGAAAGCCGGGGGTTCGACATCGCAAGTTTCGAGTCCTCCGACAAACCATGTTTGTAGTATAGCTCGCTGAAGAAGTAGGAATTTTTATTAATTCCAGATGGTGTGTGGAAGAATAACATCATGTTTCGCGCGCGTTTGTGTGTGTTTGTGTGTGTGAACCTAACGGGCAGGAGATTCATTCTTATACGTTTGGGCGCCAACGTAAAAAAAATATATTTTTCTCCCGGTTATGAACTTTGAACTCACGTCTTCTCGCTCCAGAGTTTAATGTTCCCCCGACTAAACTACGACGCTAATGCTTACCGCTTCAACTTTCCATTTTGAATCCTGCATCACCTCATTAATATCAGAGAGTGAAGAAGGCAAAAAGAATATGTGAATATACTCTCTTAACTCTTTAACCGGTCGATAAGCAATTCCGGAATGGTTAACTCTTTAATCTAATGGTGGCCAAATTTCTCTGAACTCCATAAACAGCTATATTCACATAGCAATAGGGTTATACATTAGCTATGGTAAAACGATTCCTTTCCTCCTCTTATCTCAGAATTACCGACCATAAATCGTGATAAGTGTTCCGTTATTTTCTGCATGACGCAAGGCATGATGGGGAAGGGAACCTCTGTAACGGAAATCATACCACAAGGAATCAGCAAGTTACTGAATACAAATAACTTGTTTATTCCCTGAATTACAAGTTACTCTTTAAACAAATTATGCCCAAAATTTTCTCAGCTCCCCAAAAAGGTGTCTTCATATATAACAACAGGGTTATACGATAGCTACGGTAAAACAATTGCTTTAAAATCAATAACAGTATACGGTTGAATAGAACAGGGTTATACATTACCTACGGTAAAACAGTACGCCTACATCAATAACAGCAAATGGTTGGATTCCGTTTTATTGGCGTTGGGTAAAAACTACAGCGTAAAAGCACCCTTTTGCCACTCACGGGTGGCTGCTTCCGGCAAGGCTAAATATAAAAACTAAATTGGAAATAAACTGTATTGAAAAAAAGTCAACGTGCACCTAGAAGAGAAACACGACATAGCATTTACAGACATACATTACTACGGTGTCTTTTTTTAGCACGTCTTTTGTAAAAAAATACGTGCTTCTGTTATCGGTTTGTCCGTCCGTCCGTCTGTATCCCACAGTATCTCTGCAACTATTATACCGATTTGAAAAATTCTTTTTGCATTCGGAAGCTTGAAATATGCGAATGATTATCCTTCATTTTGTTTTTTTACGATGAACAATTTTGCCGCTATAGGGCGCAAATGCAGATGATGTCGAATTCAAAATTACGTTTTAATCCACATATTTGCTTCTAAACATCCGATGGAAAAAATTCTTTTATCTTTCGATTGCATTTATGTCGAAGAGTGTTTTAGATATAGTTTCCTTTTCAAATTACGCACAGATTTTCCACTAGGGGGCGTAAAAGTAAATTACGTTTTAACCGATCTTCTTCTTCTAAAACTCCGATTTTCCATCTCCTGATGGAAAATCTTTTGCATAAAATTTCAAATTTTTGGTAAGGAATACTTTGGCCACCAGGGGGCGTAAGAGTTAATTTTTGCTTCTGATGTATTTGCCATAAAATCTGAACTTCTAAAATATCGATTGAAAAAATTCTTTCATGGACTAATGCCATTCACATCAATAAACCTTTTCGGAATATTTTCTTCCTAAAATATCCCACAGTTTCGCCGCCAGGGGGTGTAGATGTATATTTTATTTTTGACAATATCTCTACTTCAATTAGTCTGATTTGAAAAACTCCTTCTTTGTTCGATAGTGCTTTCCGTGTGATATGTTTCTCATATAATTTCAAAATTTTCAAGTAATTCCTAGACTTTCCGCTAGGTGGCGTAAGGGTAAATTGCGTTTCTCCCTATATCTCTGCTTCTAAATCTCCGATTTGAAAAATTCTTTCTGCACCGGATACAGCTCCTGGTGGGAAATCGTTTGCACATAATTTCTAATTTTTGTAAAAAAAAAAAAAAAAAATTCGCCACTAGGGGGCGTAAATCTTAATTTCCGCTTCTGATGTATTTGCAGCAAAATATGAGCTACTAAATTCTCGATTTAAAAAACGTCGTTTGTAGACCGATACTACTCATGTCGACAAACAATTTAGGAACATTTTCTTCTTTAAATAGTGCATGGTTTCTACGCCAGGGGGCGGAGATGTATATCTTATTTTTGTCAATATCTCTACTTCTAGGGAATCGATTTGAAAAATTCCTTCTTTGTTGGATAGTGTTTCCAGTGTAACATGTGCTTCATATAATTTTAAAATTTTCAAGTAATTCATAGACTTTCCGCTAGGAGGCGTAAGGCTAAATTGCGTTTCTCCCTATATCCCTGCTTCTAAATCTCCGATTTGAAAAATTCTTTCTGCACAGAATACAGCTCCTGATGGGAAAGCGTTTGCACATAATTTCTAATTTTTGTAAAAAAATTCGCCACTAGGGGGCGTAAATCTTAATTTCCGCTTCTGATGTATTTGCAGCAAAATCTGAGCTTCTAAATTCTCGATTGAAAAAAACGTCGTTTGTAGACCGGTACTACTCGTGTCGACAAACCTTTTAGAAACATTTTTTTCTTAAAATAGTGCATGGTTTCTGCACCAGGGGGCGTAGACGTGTATCTTATTTTTGTCAATATCTTGACTTCTAGGAGTCCGATTTAAAAAATTTCCTTCTTTGTTGGATAGTGTTTCTAGTGTGGCATGTTTTTCCGATAAATTCAAAATTTTCAAGTAATTGATAGACTTTCCGCTAGGGGGCGTAAAGGAAACTTGCGTTTCCCGCTATTTCTCTGCTTCTAAACCTCCGATTTGAAAAATTCTTTCTGCACCGGATACAGCTCGTGATGGGAAATCGTTTGCACGTAATTTCTAATTTTTGTAAAAAAATGGTATGGCCACTAGGTGGCGTAAGTCTTAATTTCCGCTTCTGATGTATTTGCAGCAAAATATGAGCTTCTAAAATCTCGAGTGAAAAAAGTCTTTTGTTGACCGATGCTACTCATGTCGACAAACCTTTTAGGAAGACTTTCTTCTTGAAACAATGCATGGTTTCTACACCAGCGGGCGTAGATGTATATTTTATTTTTGTCAATATCTCTACTTCTAAAGGTCCAATTTGAAGAAGTCCTTCGTTGTTGGATAGTGTTTCCGATGCGAAATGTTTTTCCTATAAATTCAAAATTTTCATGCAAATCATTTAAGACTTTCCGCTAGGGCGCATAAAGGTAAATTGTGTTTTCTGTTCCTAAAACTCCGATTTGAAAAATTCTTCCTGTATCGCATACAAGACCTGATGGAAAATATTTTTCACATAATTTCTAATGTTTTGTAAAGAATGGTTTGGCTACCAGGGGTCATAAATGTTAATTTCTGCTTCTGATGTATTTGTAGCAAAATCTGGGCTCCTGAAAACTCGACTAAATTTTTTTTTCTTGGACCGATGCCGCTCATATGGATAAACCTTTTGCGAATACTTTCTTCCTAAAATAATTCATGGTTTTCCCACCAGGGGACGTAAAGTCACATCTTATTTTTGCCGATATCTCTGTTTCTAAGAGTTCGTTAGCTCACGATTCCGTTTACAACAATATCTGAGGGATTAAAGACCCGGCTGAAAAACTTCTTTCTTCCGTCAGATACTATTGTTTTCCATACCGGTTCCATTGCCTTTAAATAACTTTGATGAATTTAATTTGCGTCAGAACGGATTCAAAAGACGTGCTTATTACACCCGAAAATTTGGTGCCATCTTTCTTGTTTTGTTTTGTTTTGTTGTATTATTGGAGGTTTAACGACCACCGTGAGCAACTCAATGGGCCCGTCCCTAATTTTGGGTCACTGGTTCCAGGGAAGGGAGAGAGCCGTCCCTAATTTTGGGTCACTGGTTCCAGGGAAGGGAGAGAGCCAGTGCGGTAAGACAAACACAACATCCAGGCCTCACCGGGATTCGAACCCGGACCCCTTTTGGACGAATGATCAGAGGCCATCGCTTAGACCACTGCGCACCGGGGCGGCTAGTACGGTGTCGGTCCACTTTTGGCCTTAAATGCATGCACTGACCTTTCGAGACATGCTTTCTACAAGGTTTTGGAACATAGCAATAGGTATGCGTTTATATTCAGTATCTAATGCTGCCGCTAACTGTTGCTTAGTAGTAGGCCTTGGTTCCAAACTTCTTATGCGGCGCTCTAATTCATCCCATACGTGCTCTATGGAATTAAGATCAGGGCTCTGTGCTGGCCAATCTGCACACGATACGGATTTATCGTCAAACCACGTCGTAATAGTCCTTGCTTTGTGGCACAGTGCATTATCCTGCTGGTAGCAACAATGCTCGGTTCCATAGTATTGCCGCAGATTTGGTAGGGCCTAATTGTCTAGAATATCGAGTTAGACGTGCTGGTTAACAGGTTTGTCCACGATAACCAATAGGCTGGGACCATACCACGAAAAACACCTCCACACGAGTACACTGCCAGCTTCTAACTTGACTGTAGGAACAGTACACTGTGGTAAATGGCGTTCCATGGGCTGTCGCCATACCCACACACTGCCATCAGACTGATGGATCGTGTATCTGGATTCATCAGTCCACAGGACCCGTTTCCATCGATCAACGGTCCACGATAAATGTTCTTTACACTATGCTAAACTACGAGTAGCATTCCGATTGGAGATGAAAGGCTTATGAGCAGCCGCACGACCACGGTAACCCATGGAATGAAGTTCTCTGCGAATGGTACGTGTACATACCGAGGTTCCAGCATTTTGTACTCACCTGTAGACTGAGGTCTTGTGCAGTACTCCGTCGATTAGCTGTAACGACTCTCCTGAGGCTTCGACGTCCTATATCACTGATTTTCTTTGGTCTGCCAGTACGTTTTGATGCTTCAGGCACGCCATGTGTCTTCCACTTATTCAGTACATCCAAAAGAGTTGACTTTGGTATGTTTAAACGCCTCTCGGTTTCTCTTATGGACAACCCACTAATATAACACCCAACAATCTTTCCTTTCTCAAAGTCAGTTCTCTCCCTCCGCGACATTTTCACTCAACCTCACAGTGCGATATGATCGCGATGAGCTGCAGGCTTGTTTTATACCGTTTACAGCTGTACCGCGCATCTTAACAACGCAGCGGATTCGTTTATTTGCTTTTGAAGGGGTGTTCGGTTACTTTTGTTAATATAGTGTATATAAATAGTTCCAGAAGTTTTCAAAATTTAAACGTGAGTAAAACAAAACTGCTTAAACAATGACATTCTCACGCGCAATTGATACTTGATGCATGATTTAGCGTGCGTTTCGTGACGCCCAGAATCGAGTGCCAGACATAAGGTAACTCTATGGAGGTGTCTGCATTGCAGATGTCGGGGTTAAACGAGATTTCCACTGTCTCTCTATAGGCTGTGGCTTTAGCCGTTGTGTATGGGACCACTTTTCTGATATCCTGCCACCTATGTGTGGTGGTATGGTTTTTCATCTCTCTCGTTAGTGTCGTTCTGAGTTTTCCGTACATTACGTCACGGTTGTGCTCCTGGAGTCGTACTTTGAGCGAGCGTTTCGAGAGGGATTGAGTATTTGCTAAGTAAAGTATCCTGACTGCCACTCAAGAGGGATTGCGTATTTGCTTAGTTGAGTATCCTGACGGCTACTCAAGAGGGATTGCGTATTTGATAGTTGAGTATCCTGACGGCTACTCAAGAGGGATTGCGTATTTGATAGTTGAGTATCCTGACAGCTACTCAAGAGGGATTGCGTATTTGTTTAGTTGAGTATCCTGACGGCTACTCAAGAGGGACTACGTATTTGATAGTTGAGTATCCTAACGGATACTCAAGAGGGATTGCGTATTTGCTTAGTTGAGTATCCTGACGGCTACTCAAGAGGAATTGCGTATTTGATAGTTGAGTTCCTGACGGCTACTCAAGAGGGATTGCGTATTTGCTTAGTCGAGTATCCTGACGGCTACTCAAGAGGGATTGCGTATTTGATAGTTGAGTATCCTGACGGCTACTCAAGAGGGATTGCGTATTTGATAGTTGAGTATCCTGACGGCTACTCAAGAGGGATTGCGTATTTGCTTAGTCGAGTATCCTGACGGCTACTCAAGAGGGAATGCGTATTTGTTAGTTGAGTATCCTGACGGCTACTCAAGAGGGATTGCGTATTTGCTTAGTCGAGTATCCTGACGGCTACTCAAGAGGGAATGCGTATTTGTTAGTTGAGTATCCTGACGGCTACTCAAGAGGGATTGCGTATTTGATAGTTGAGTATCCTGACAGCTACTCAAGAGGGATTGCGTATTTGTTTAGTTGAGTATCCTGACGGCTACTCAAGAGGGACTACGTATTTGATAGTTGAGTATCCTAACGGATACTCAAGAGGGATTGCGTATTTGCTTAGTTGAGTATCCTGACGGCTACTCAAGAGGGAATGCGTATTTGTTAGTTGAGTATCCTGACGGCTACTCAAGAGGGATTGCGTATTTGCTTAGTCGAGTATCCTGACGGCTACTCAAGAGGGAATGCGTATTTGTTAGTTGAGTATCCTGACGGCTACTCAAGAGGGATTGCGTATTTGATAGTTGAGTATCCTGATGGCTACTCAAGAGGGATTGCGTATTTGCTTAGTTCATGATCTTCACATGAGCCGTTGTTTACTGCAGATGCTTGGATTTGCATAAAGAAGCACTGGTCATAATGTTTTGGCTCTTCGGTGTACTTTGATACATTGAGCAATTATTGTTCAATACTACCTCCATGATTATATGGAAGAGCTGCTCTGTTTCCTGCACGTAAGTAAGGGCACTTATTATTTATTACCATGTTATCCTCCTTTCATAGCATGGGTGTCAATTGTTTCACTTCCGCGCACGTTTGCAAAAACGCATTAGGTATCTAATTTGGGAACTTCCGGTAACAGAAACATTTAAAAGAACTAAATAACATTTAAAAAGAACTAAAAGTGACTTTCTCGACCGTGTTTATGGCTGAAATAATCTACTATTATTTCAGACATAAACACGGTCGAGAAAGTCACTCAGAATGATTCATTTGTTCGAAAATAAGACACAAATGGATTTATTTTTATCAAGTATTACCACAGAACTTTGATATTCAGTTGTTAAATATCTCATTTTGTCTTTTGAACAGGAATTCTCTTCTAAGAACTTCGAAGAATATAAAAAAACGGAAAAATTGAGAGTAAGTACTTTATATATGTATATACATATACAGAGTGTCCCACTCGCTACCAAACCCGGCATTTCTTTAATAATATTAACACCAATGAAGATATTGCAACGAAATTTGGAGTGCACTTACCTCATTTCATGCGAAATGTGATGACATCACAATATGTGTTGGAAGTGGCCACCGTTTGCGTCCAGACAGCATTCAACCCGGCCCACCATGTTGTGTAAAGTCCTTGCCAGTACTTCCACCGTCACTGCCAGAATTTCTTCGGTGATGTTTGCTTTCAAGGCATCAATGGTTCGCGGTTTCTTTTGGTAAACTCTTCCTTTTAGATATCCCCATAAAACGTAATCAGGAGACGTCAGATCGGGCGAGCGCGGTGGCCATAGACCCTTCGAAATGACGCGGTCGCCGAGAAAGGACTGAATTTCGGCCATATAGTGTGTGATGTGTGCGATGTCGCCCCATCATGCTGATAATATCCAATGGAACGTTCTTCGTCGTCCAATTGATTTTCAAAGGTGTTGAAGATTTCCATATATGCAGCTGTTGTGATGGTTGTATCGAAGAAGATGGGAACAATTATGCGGCGCCGGGTCATCCCAGACCAAACACCAATTTTCTGTGAATGAAGGGGTTCTTCGTGTATCGCGTTGGGATTTTCAGTGCCCCAAATACGGGAATTTTGAGATTTGATGTACACGGACATGGAAAAATACATCTCGTCCGAGAACCACGTGTAGTCCAGAATGCCCGGATTTTCCTGAAGAAATGTCTGAAACGATCGACAGTATGTCACACGTTTCACGTGGTTAAGCTCTTTCAGTTCGTGTACCACGGAGATACGGTACGCATGAAGCTTCTCTTTTTTCACAGCACATTGACAAGGGCTTTTGTCTGTTTCCTGTGATAGTCGGCGAACTGACTTCTCGGGAGATGCAAATAGTCTGCCCTTTACATACTAGATCGTTTCCTCGGACATTTGTGGACTACCTCCTGCATTGTCGTCTAATAAAGTCCTCTTGCTTTCCAATTTTTTCGACAATTCCCAAATGGTGGATTCACTCGGTGGATGTCTGCCTGCAAACCGCTCCAGGAATTGCTGGTGACAAGACTTTATCGATTCTGTTTTACAGTAAGTGCGAACAATAAACACTCACTCCTCCAGAGTACACCGACACATTTTCACACGTACTCGAACAGCCACGAGCACGAGCACTCACTATCAACAACCGTATTGTGTAGAGACTCTCAGCGAAATGGCATAACAAGGCATAAGAGAGGCGTGTCCAGCTTGTTGGCGGAGAGCGCCGCGTTCAAAGCTGTCTGGACGCACATGGTGGCCACTTCCAGCACATATTGGGATGTTATCATATTTCTCACGTAATGAGGTAAGTCCACTTTAAATTTCGTTGCAATATTCTCATTGGTGTTAATATTGTTAAAGAAATGCCGGGTTCGGTAGCGAGTGGGACACCCTGTATGTACACACTGGTTTCCTAAGGTTAAGCATAATCGGTAAAACATATAAAGTGAAGGATTTAACCCGATAGAACAGCGAACACTGGTATGTAGATTAGTCACACATCTGAACCAATCGCAGTGCACGGTCGAATAGCATCCGCTGACGTTCGATATGCAAATATCTCGCAGTTCTATAAAAACAGCTTACCCTACCCTGAGTGTTTTATTCCATTTTCTTGCAAACCCCGTGAGAAGAGTTGTTGTCATTGGTCATTAAGAACGTAATATGGAATAAGACGCCAGGTTGAGAATTTTTCGCTAGGTAGAATAACCGGAAGGCTCGAAACAGGACAGTCACGGAACCCGACCCGGTGGCGCAGTGGTCTAAGCGCTGCCTTCTGAGCATTCGTCCATGATGGGTTCTGGATTCGAATCCAACTGAGGTGTGGATATAGTGTTTGTCTTACGGCACTGGCTCTCTCCCTTCCCTGGAACCAGTGGCCCTAAATTAAGGACGGGAGACTGCTTATAGTCCATTGAGTAGCTCAAGGCGGTTGTTAAATCCCAACAACAAAACGAAACAGTCACGAACTGCAGTCTCCAAAGCAATAAATGTGCCGCAACGCGTCAATTCCAGGCTTTGGAGAAGGTTTCAAGCCACAGGAGAGGTTAGGCACCAACCAGAACAAGGTCTTCCAAGAATCACAACCCCTCAACAGAACCGGTATCTGGCATTAACTTCACGACGTCGTAGGATCATGTCTGTCAGACAACTCTCTGCAGAGCTTGCGGCCGCCTCAGGAACAAGCGTTTCAAGACAAACTGGTTACAAGAGGCTCAGGACAACTGGTCTCTATGCCAGGCTTCCAGTAATTTGTGTCCCGCTCACCCCTGTGAACTGGAGTCGGAAACATCGATACTGGACACTGAATCAGTGAAGCATTATGCACTTCACTTATGAGTCCAGAGTCAGTTTACGGATTGTTCTCATCGAACCACTCTCTGGAAAGATCAGGGAACCCGTTACAATCCCAGTAACATCAGAGAAAGGGATCGGTGGACTCATAGCGTGAGCATACATGTTGAATGCGCGCACAGAGCTCCGTAACTCCGAAAGACACAACCCCTCAACACTTAATGCTCTGAGGTACAGAGACGAGATACTGGAACCTCATGTGAGACTTTCTCAGAGGTACCGTGGGTCCAGAGTTGGTATTCATGGACGATAATGCACGTCCGCACAAAGCTCAGCTGGTTCAGGACTTTCTCCAAAGTGAAGATATCCAGCACATGGAGTGGCATGCAAGGTCTCCGGGTACGAATCCGATAGAGAATGCGTGGGTTGTACTAAGTCAATGCGATGCTTTCGTGTCTGTAAAGGGTCACCACATCCCTTATTAATTACGGTGCACCAACCTTTTCTCAATTTACGTACTCAACACGAATATCACTGTGTTGTTGATGTTTGTAAATTTGCATAAGTAATGCAATAAACTTTGTTTCAGAACTTGTTTTATCTGCTATTGTACTTGCAATATGTTATTACACAAGTATACCCCGTTTCGTGCCTTTCCGGTGATTGGTTCTTAAATATGCACAGGTATATTGATTATGCTAAACTTTCGGATATGAGTGTATATATAACGTGTTGTCCCATTCAACTTGTATTTCTGTTTCATGTATTCTTACAAATATTTGTTCAGAGTTTTAGATGTCATATTCTCCAATGAATGCAGGAATCTGGCGTCGAAGATTTCCTTGAATTTCTTTTCAGATATTTAACTCACTCATAAAAACAGTGTACACCTCTGCAAGTAATAAGAGAGAAACGCGTCCTGAAGGCTGTGAAAACACAAATTTGTCCATGACGGGATAGAAACCGCGATCCCCTCATTCTGGAGTAAGTTGCTCTCTTAACTAAGTTACACAGACAGAATGTACCGCTTCAGATCTGTCGTCTTGACACGAGATTAACTTCTGTAGGGCAAGAAGCAAATTAGAACTCTTTCATATGCATTTGTTCTTGAGATTCATGTGAAGTTACATGAAGTTACCCATAATGATGAGTACCTTTTGGTGGATCGTGGCAACAAGAACAACCATCATTATACTGCTTTGAATCTGAACATTAGTACGCATGTGTGAAGGATGTGAATGTCCACTTTGATAATAGCAGGAAGACACTAACAGCAGTTTATCAAGAAGAAGGTGAGAAATGCACTCATTTCTTGTGATTTGCAAGGAAATGGTTTCTAGAGATCAGGTTACCTCGATTATCTTTGGATGCCTTGAAACCTGTTACCACTTGGATAATCTCAGTGGTTTTGAAAGTAAGGTACTCCTTCCAAATTCTTAAATTCCACGAAGAACATTATTATCGCCAAACCATCGCTTCTTCATGGATGGGGATACAAATAGTTTTTGTATCAGTTCATGCGGAAAGTATAGCGCTTTCTTACCGTCATAAATAAATACAAATCACAGAAAAGTACTTTCACAAACAGCGTAAGGGTCGTGACATGTGTTGCTAAAAATATTAGCAACACAAGTCACGACCCTTACGCTGTTTGTGATCGAAAATTCGAAAATACCCTTCCCATAGAGCTGAGTATTCTCGGGATGAAAAAATTTCTGAACTCCCATTCTAAATCGTCCTAGTTACAGAACGGTCCCTCTTGTGTATAACCGTCCAGCGCACGGAAGAAGCGGTAGTCCGTTGAGGAAAGATCGAGATAATATGACGGATGTAGCAGAATCTCTTATACGACTTTAGCAATTGTGTTACGAGTCACAATAGCCATGTGTAGCCTCGCGTTATCCTTCCAACATACCGTCTAACGACAATACACAAGAGTAGTTTGATAACGAGAAACAGTACACCAATTAAGTACTAAATAGTAACACTGTACTAATGATCCGATTTATTGGCGCCAGGGTAGTGAAAGTATCGAATACGACCCAAGAAGTGGCCGGCCATCAGACGCAACAGACGACACTTCTGTGTTTGTCGTTAACAGCATTTTGGAAAATGATCGACGGAAAACATATGAAGAAATTGTATATGAAGCAAACATGTCTATCGTTTACGTTTTCAGAATCCTAACTGAAAAATTACGAAAAAGAGAAACGTAGTCTGAGCAAGCAGCTCGCATAATCTGAGCAAGCAGCTCGCAAAAGGATCGCAGAAGAATTGCTTCAGCGCGACGAGACAAAAGGAGCGCAGTTTTTTTTTTTTTTTTTTTTTTTTGACAGAATTGTTGCTATACATGAAACCTTTATACCAGTCTCGGCACGATGTCTAAATATAGTGTGAATGTACGTATATTAGATTAAAATGCACGTGAGGCTACTAAATTGAAACCCGTCTTTATGGCAAATTCTAGTGCCTGATTTAACGCCATCATTTATGACACTTGTTTACAAATACGTTCGGTGGTAATTACGCACACAAACTCTATTTCCCTAACAAAAAAATGATTGTTTATCTTTCAACAAAATGATTGTTTATTTTTTTAACAACAAAATGATTGTTTAACGTCATGTCATTGCCTTTCAGCGTTTCTCAGTTTTCAATCACAATAAACAATATTTTGTAAAAACAAAGGAATGGACTAACAAATAATTAAGCGAAGTTTTTCTTTTTACTTGTAATGTAAATCTACGCAGGAGTGGACGCGGTGAATAAATAAGTAGCATTACGTTATCACTCGTGTCTTTAATAATGTTATTCTGAAAGTACAACTGGCTGACGCACTGACTTTGGAACTGTATTTCTAAATAGATTTGAAACACAATAAACGAATAGCTTCCTCTACTTGTATATTTATCTGTTTATTCATTCATTGGAGAAGAGTCGAAATTCCAAACCAGAAAACCTCCATCTGTCGAATTGAAAATCTGGTGAAACAAAACAAAGTAGAACTCAACAGCATACGTTTATCATGAATGGAATACTGGGTAACACCAAACAATGCAAACTTTGAAGTTTACAATCCGTGTTTTGGTGTAAACATGACAAAGATGGTAAGTCAGATAATATTCGAATACTTTAGAATTTCGTCGCCTTTGAGCGCGGATAGAATCCACGTCTCCCAGATAGCCCCCGGGTATTTCAAGTTTTCTGATATTATCTGACTTATCATCTTTGTCATATTTACACGAAAACACGGATTGTCATCTTCAAAATTTCGATACGTTTATTTTTGCTTCGCGCCATTTCTTATTAGTTCCACTTCGTCAACTGTTAAGTCTTCAACAAAGGAGCACTTGGAACACCCAAAAGCCATTCAACTTCTATCGTGGTCAGCATGAGATTTATTAGGACGGGATGTGCTAAAAGAAATCCATAGGGGATGATTCCATATCTGACGATTATCTATTCCAAATGCTCCTTCGTAGATGACTCAGCACCATCTGCAAGAGGTACCCAGGGGCAGGAAGGGATATCGATAAAATTTTCTGCATGACGGCTTTGTGTCCGAAATGTTCCTTTAAAGAATACTTAGCCCCTGTTGAAAGCGATACCCACGCGGTATTTTCTTCACATTTTGTGCGTGTCACAAGTGTTCCTCTATAAAAGACTCAAGGCACTTAGGAGAGATTTTGTTTAGATTTCGTGCACGTCCTCTTCTTCTCCCAAGTGTTCCTTTGTAGAAGAATCATCACTCCTGAAAGAGGCACCCAGGAAGGATTTTCCTTACATTTAGTGCATAGCCTCTGTGGGTCGCAGGTGTTATTTTGTAAAAGACTCAACCCCTGATTGAAGAGGCACCTACGGGGGAGGGGGTTTAGATTTCGCTTACGTCCTCTTCTTGTCCTCTTCTTGTCCCCAGTGTTCCTTTGTAGAAGACTCATCACTCCTGAAAGAAGCACCCAGGCATAATTATCCTTACATTTAGTGCGTGGCATCTGTGTGTCGCAAGTGTTCCTGTGTAAATGACTCAAGCCCTGATTCAAGAGGCACCTATGGCGGGGGTGTGTTTAGTTTTCGTGCACGTCCTCTTCTTGTCCCGAGTATTCCTTTGTAGGAGACTCATCACTCCTGAAACAGGCACAAAGGAAGGACTTTCCTTACATTTACTGTATGGCCTCTGTGTGTTCCAAGTGCTCCGTTGGAAAAGACTCAACCCCTGATTAAAGAGGCACCTAGGGGGATTTTGTTTAGGTTTCGTGCACGTCCTCTTTTTGTCCCAAGTGTTCCTTTGTAGAAGACTCATCACTCCTGAAAGAGGCACCCAGGAAGGATTTTCCTTACATTTAGCGCATGGCCTCTGTGTGTCCCAAGTGTTCCGTTGTAAAAGACTCAACCCGTGATTGAAGAGGCACCTAGGGGGAAATTTTGTTTAGATTTCGTGCACATCCCCTTCTTGTCTCAAGTATTTCTTTGTATAAGACTCATCACTCCTAAAGATACACCCAGGAAAGATTTTCCTTACATTTAGTGCATGGCCTCTGTGTGTCCCAAGTGTTCCGTTGTAAAAGACTTAACCCCTCATTGAAGAGGCACGTAGGGGGTGGTGTAGATTTCGAGCTCGTCAACTTCTTGTCCCAGGTGTTCCTGTGTAGAAGACTCATCACTCCTGATGAAAGATGCACCCAGGAAGGATTTTCCTTTTTAGTGCATGGCCTCTGTGTGCCCCAAGTGTTCCTTTGTAAAAGACTCAACCCCTGATTGAAGATACACCTACCTAGGGGGGTTAGATTTCGTGCACGTCCTCTTCTTGTCCCAAGTGTTCTTTTGTAAAGGGCTCAACGCCTGATTAAAAAGGCACCTAGGGGGATTCTGTCTAGATTTTGTGCACGTGCTCTTCCTGTCCCAAGTGTTCCTTTGTAGAAGACTCATCACTTCTGAAAGAGGCACCCATGAAGGATTTTCCTTACATTTACTGTATGGCCTCTGTGTGTCCTAAATGTTCCGTTGTAAAAGACTCAACCCCTGATTAAAGAGGCACCTAAAAGGAGGGGGGGTAGATTTCGTGCACGTCCTCTTTTTGTCCTAAGTGTTCCTTTGTAGAAGACTCATTACTCCTGAAAGACGCACCCAGGAAGGATTTTCCTTACATTTAGTGCATGGCCTCTGTGTGTCCCAAGTGTTCCGTTGTAAAAGACTCAACCCGTGATTGAAGAGGCACCTAGGGGGAATTTTGCTTAGATTTCGTGCACGTCCCCTTCTTGTCCCAAGTATTTATTTGTAGAAGACTCATCACTCCTAAAAGATGCACCCAGGAGAGATTTTCCTTACATTTAGTGCATGGCCTATGTCTGTCCCAAGTGTTCCGTTGTAAAAGACTTAACCACTCATTGAAGAGGCACGTAGGGGGGTGGTGTAGATTTCGAGCTCGTCAACTTCTTGTCCCAGGTGTTCCTGTGTAGAAGACTCATCACTCCTGATGAAAGATGCACCCAGGAAGGATTTTCCTTTTTAGTGCATGGCCTCTGTGTGCCCCAAGTGTTCCTTTGTAAAAGACTCAACCCCTGATTGAAGATACACCTACCTAGGGGGGGGGGTTAGATTTCGTGCACGTCCTCTTCTTGTCCCAAGTGTTCTTTTGTAAAGGGCTCAACGCCTGATTAAAGAGGCACCTAGGGGGATTCTGTCTAGATTTTGTGCACGTGCTCTTCTTGTCCCAAGTGTTCCTTTGTAGAAGACTCATCACTTCTGAAAGAGGCACCCAGGAAGGATTTTCCTTACATTTACTGTATGGCCTCTGTGTGTCCTAAATGTTCCGTTGTAAAAGACTCAACCCCTGATTAAAGAGGCACCTAAAAGGAGGGGGTTAGATTTCGTGCACGTCCTCTTTTTGTCCTAAGTGTTCCTTTGTAGAAGACACATTACTCCTGAAAGACGCACCCAGGAAGGATTTTCCTTACATTTAGTGCATGGCCTCTGTGTGTCCCAAGTGTTCCGTTGTAAAAGACTCAACCCGTGATTGAAGAGGCACCTAGGGGGAATTTTGCTTAGATTTCGTGCACGTCCCCTTCTTGTCCCAAGTATTTATTTGTAGAAGACTCATCACTCCTAAAAGATGCACCCAGGAGAGATTTTCCTTACATTTAGTGCATGGCCTATGTCTGTCCCAAGTGTTCCGTTGTAAAAGACTTAACCACTCATTGAAGAGGCACGTAGGGGGGTGGTGTAGATTTCGAGCTCGTCAACTTCTTGTCCCAGGTGTTCCTGTGTAGAAGACTCATCACTCCTGATGAAAGATGCACCCAGGAAGGATTTTCCTTTTTAGTGCATGGCCTCTGTGTGCCCCAAGTGTTCCTTTGTAAAAGACTCAACCCCTGATTGAAGATACACCTACCTAGGGGGGTTAGATTTCGTGCACGTCCTCTTCTTGTCCCAAGTGTTCTTTTGTAAAGGGCTCAACGCCTGATTAAAGAGGCACCTAGGGGGATTCTGTCTAGATTTTGTGCACGTGCTCTTCTTGTCCCAAGTGTTCCTTTGTAGAAGACTCATCACTTCTGAAAGAGGCACCCAGGAAGGATTTTCCTTACATTTACTGTATGGCCTCTGTGTGTCCTAAATGTTCCGTTGTAAAAGACTCAACCCCTGATTAAAGAGGCACCTAAAAGGAGGGGGGTTAGATTTCGTGCACGTCCTCTTTTTGTCCTAAGTGTTCCTTTGTAGAAGACACATTACTCCTGAAAGACGCACCCAGGAAGGATTTTCCTTACATTTAGTGCATGGCCTCTGTGTGTCCCAAGTGTTCCGTTGTAAAAGACTCAACCCGTGATTGAAGAGGCACCTAGGGGGAATTTTGCTTAGATTTCGTGCACGTCCCCTTCTTGTCCCAAGTATTTATTTGTAGAAGACTCATCACTCCTAAAAAGATGCACCCAGGAGAGATTTTCCTTACATTTAGTGCATGGCCTATGTCTGTCCCAAGTGTTCCGTTGTAAAAGACTTAACCCTCATTGTAGAGGCACCTAGTGGATTGGTGTAGATTTTGAGCACGCCCACTTCATGTCCCAAGTATTCCTTTGTAAAAGACTCAACCTCTTAATGAAGATTCAGCTACCTAGGGGGGGGTAGATTTCGTGCACGTCCTCTTCTTGTCCCAAGTGTTCCTCTTTGTAAAAGACTCAACCTCTGATTGAAGAGGCAGCTAGGGGGTTTTGTTGAGATTTCGTGCGCGTCCTCGTCTTGTCCCAAGTGTTCCTTTGTAGAAGACTCATCACTCTTGAAAGAGTTACCCAGGGAGGATTTTCCTTACATTTAATTCATGGCTTCTCTATGTCCCAAGTGTTCCTTTGTAAAAGACTCAACCCCTGATTGAGGAGGTACTTAAGACTACGCAATTCTGACAAAAATCATTATCGGCTCATAAGTTTGAGTATCTGGCCTTGTCATGAGTATTCTTTAATATTTTTCATTAATTGGTTGTAATGTTGTGCTTTTTCTTTCTATTCAGATCTGTGTGTCCCCTGTTCTTGTGAAATGCAATGTGTTTCCTGGAATGTGCTGAAAATGCAGATGTAATATAAAAACACTGTCTTCGTCATTTATATTATTGACGGACAACTGTTTGAAGAGATATTCTATGTGAAATTAAATAAAAAGTAATAAAATGTTTTCAACTTGTCCTGCATTATTTGGAAAAATATTTTTTTTTCTTTTTTGCAAAAATTATTGAGTCAACGAATTTGTGAGCATGGTGAACACACCATTTTAAAAATATATGGAAACAGCATTCTAAGTTACCATTTAATGTGTACTTGTTAGCCTTCTGAAAACACAATCAAATTTAGAACCAAATTACCAATACACACGGTCGAGTCACATTATTGTGACCACCAGCTAATATCTAGAGTAACCGCCGTATGCAGCGCGGACAGCAACTAGACCGGCTGGGAGTGACTCAATAAGGTGCTGGAAGTTGTTGGGCATTAGGAAGCCAGAGAAGTACTTTGAAGTCTTCATCGAGGTCTTCCAATCACTCGCGGACATTTCTAGCTGTGTGACACGTCGCATTGTCGTGATGGATGATCCCATCCCCCGCAGGGAAGGCAATCAGCATGTATGAGTGGATGTGGACTGCAAGGATTGATTCATAACGAATTCGGTCCATAGTGCCATCCACAGATATGAGTGGACCCAAAGAATGCCACAAAAGCATTCTCCAGACCATAACGCTGCCTCCACCAGCTTGAGTTATGCCAGCAATGGTTGAAGAGTGTTTGTTCTCCGATGTTTCTCGCCTTACACGTCAACGTCCATCCGTTCGATAAAGCAGAGAACGTGACTCATCGGAGAAGGCCCTCTATATTTCTGCAGTCCAGAGAACGTGACTAATCGGTTTCTAGAGAATGTGACTCATCGGAGAAGGCCCCCGTATTTCTACAGTCCTGCGCTCCCGTAGGTTCCCTACGTGAGCGCAGGACTGCAGAAATACGACGGGGCACGGACTCCAATAGCTTCTGGAAGTATGCTGTAGGCAATGCACACCATACTTCTTGCAGAGCGTTCCGCAATTCTGGTGTATTTCGAGGTCTCGGATTCCTGTGTTCGATAGCGCGTTGCGTGGCCTCCCAAATGTGTTCTATCACGTTCAGATATGGGGACTTGGGTGGGAATGGCGACACCCCAAACTCAGATGAATGCTCCTCTAACCATAATGTGGCGTCCCGACATTTGTGTTGAGGTGCATTGTCCTGGTGGAACAGACCCAGCCCATCAGCATGAATGCAGGACATGAACGGGTGTACCTCGTCAGAAAGGATGCGCACATAGCGTTGACTGGTCACAGACGTTTGTACACGTACCAGGGGTTCCAGTGAAGTCCAGCTAAACACGCCCCATGCCATTACGGACCCACCACCAGCCGGTACAGTTCCCTGTGTCAGGTGGGATCCATGGCTTCATGGGGTTTGCGCCACACACGAATCTTTCCATCTGCCGATACAGTTGGAAACGCGACTCGTCAGACCAGGCCACTTGTTTCCAGTCATTAAGTGTCCAGTGGAGGTGTTGCCGTGCCCACGCGAGGCGCATAGCTCTGTGTCGTGCACCCATCAAGGGCACTCGAGTTGGTCGTCGGCTTCCAAAGCCCATATCGTGCAGGGTACGTTGCACAGTCCGGACGCTGATGCTTGTTGAGGCTCCATCATTGAATTCCGATGATACCTACTAGAGTGTTGCACGCCTATCGTGTGAAATGATTCTTGACAGCCGACGATGGTCACGTTCACCCAATGTCTTTTTACGGCCACACTGGTATCGTAGGTTGGAGGTTTTACCGGAATTCTTGTAGTCACGGTACACCCTTGCAATGGTCGTCCGTGAAAATCCGAACTTCATTTCTACCTCCGAAATATTATGGCCCATCTCACGAGCGCCAACTATGACATCGCGTTTAAAATCGCTTAAATTGTTATTACTTGTCATTTTCATGCCGAAAACAGCTCTGACAGCTGGCAAGGATGTCTATCGCTTTTTATACACACTGGCGGACGCAACTGAGTACGCGCATAGGTGACGTTGCTATGTATTTTGCATAAGCTCGTCTGTACCAGTTTTTCTGGCACTTCAGTGTATGTTTTCAACATGGGCATATTCGAAATGGGTCTTCGTGAAAACGCGGTTGGCACAAACTCCAAAGTTTGTAATTTGCGTTATTTTTTTTCCTGAAGCTTCTTAATCGCTGAATTTGAGATAATAAGGATCTGTTAGAAATTCTCCATCTTTTCGATCGTTGAACAGAAAATTTGCGATTTGTATTTGTTTCCTGGCGTATGGTTTGGAGATCTTTCTTAAGTGTTGAAATGTTTTTCATTGAATTATCGTTACAGATTTGTAAATACTGCATATACGGCATTCTGCCGTCTCTGCATTGCTTTCGATTCCACAGTTCGTACCCCAGAGGTCCTTTCACTTTCAGTATCCAGATTGATTTTCTTCCGGCTTAATTCACTTAATTGTTCCAAATGCTTTGGAACAATTTTTGTTTTCCTGTGTCTCTCGATCCTAGGTGTTATTTCTTTAGAAATTAAAGAAGGTACATTTACATGGAGCACAGCATCAAATGTGATCACTTTTTTCAAAAGCAATTGAAGAAATCCATTTTTCATATCTTCATAATCACTACTCTGAAAATGTTCGATTCAAATTCTGGCGTACGTAACGCTGATGGTGTCTCGAGTGCAGTTTTCGACCCTTTTTCATTCATTGCTTTACCAGCATTGGATTATTTCGAGAAAAGGCATGAAACACAATAGCTTCTCTTTTACTACGGTGCCTGAGTATATCTCGACACGTTATAACCTCTGTTAAAAAAAATATTTTTATACATGCATACAGTACTACACTAATAAATATTCGCACAATCAATCTTTTTTACATGTACACTAATAAATATATCTCAAACGATAAAATAATATATGAAATAAAGCGCAAGCTAGTAAACATTTCTCGCTATGACAGCCTAGCAGCACAGTAACGGCAAAATTGGTCCCCCAACTTCTCTCACGAGGACCGCGTCGGCATTCGCTTTCACAAAGCGATGATCATGATCATATGTAGAGGATTTTAGGAAGGGAGTGTCTGACCCCAGGTCTTAAACAACCCTTAGAAATAGGAAACTGGGAGATTTGGGCTAGAGCGCCCAATAGGAAAGTGACACGGAAGCGAAGTAGGAAGGGGAGGAAGACGCCCGTATTTATTACCGGGGGGCCAGTACCCGGGGTCCGACGCTTAACGTGCCCATCCGACGCACGGCGGGTATTTAGTGGAATGAGCGTTCGTGCCTGCCTGGGATCGAACCTGAGGCCCTTCCCGTGGCAGTCACGAACGTTGCCCACTCGGCCACCCGCGGCCCATACAAAGCGATGGACCAGTCTTTCTCTCTTTTATAGCCCTGGGCTTTTCCATTCTGTGGGCCCCCTCCAGAAATTTATATGGGGGGGGGATTTTTAGGACCTAAAGAGCAGTGTATGAGCTCCTTCACATATTTTTTTAACCAAGCAAAATAGCATTCCAAGTTTGTCTCCACAACAAATCTGCAAAATAGCTTGCTACTTTAACTGAAACACACTAGTGTGGAAACAGGTTGGCAATCTGAAAATTAAACAGTTGTAGCATCCCAAGAAGGGATCCAGACTTTATTCATCCATTTGGGTGTTTGACTGTGCTGATTGCATATGAAGCTGACAAATTCCACCCTCCACCCCCTTCTAATCGCAGTGCTGCTGGAAGGAATACAAATCCCATGATTTGGTGAAAAGGAATTTCTAAATGTAATGTCTTTACAACTGAGCTTGCTTCTAAACTTGCTAAACTAGCAATACTTTTGCTGCAAAATCCTGCCAGCTCAGCTTCAGTTGAAAGGGTTTTTTTAACTATGGATTTATACACTCTAAGCTCAGGAATCATTTAGGTGTTAACAAATGTGCTGTTGGATGCTACGTGGGAAAAATGAACCACACTACTAGTTCTGAAATTCATTGGCAGTTGCATAATTTTAGATCAATGAAATCAATTCTGTACAGATCAAAAATTTGGAAGAATAAAAATGTTTGACCCTTTTCTGCTCTTAATAATTGCAATAAAATAATAATAATAAAAATAAATACGAACATTGCAGTTTGCTTGATAGTAAGTTTCTTACTATTTAGTGTATCTATTAATGCTTACAAATTGTTTAAAATCATGTTATATGTTTCTGACAGTTTAAACCAGTTTTAAACGCTCATCACGTCAAAATCATTAAAAACTCAACCCTAGTTCGCTGTCTCAAAAGTAGGCCAAAGAAGGCTGAAACGACTGAGCCTGCATATCAGAAAGAATTTGATATCTTAAGCGGTCATTTAGCGGGATGATTAGGAAGCATTTGTTTCAAAGTGCTCATTAGGAGGATAATAGACAGCAGTCCTCTTTGACTGATTGCCTGTTGAAAGGGCTACGAACCTAATATAGTAGATTTTTGAATAGCATGTTTCTGTAGATCAACACCAAATATTGATGAACTTTGCAAAGCTCATACATCTCATTGATACTAAATGAGACTTTACCAGTTTTCTTTGAATTTTCTAGCCATTCAAGCAATTTCAGTAACATCAATGTATGTAATTTTTGCAAATACACGTGAGTATTTGTATTTTTTTATACCCACATATATGTACACACATAAATGCACTGGAATAAACTTTTCATTTATTAGTAAGGTGTCTCCTTAATACACAAGGGGTACGAAGTTTTTTCAGCTAAATATTCCCAAGGGGTACTTTAAGAAAAAAGTTTGAGAACCACTGTTATAGACGCAATGTACTCGGATGCCAGTTCATAAGTTGTTTGACTATTTCCTTGTCATTAATGTAACATATAAATAAAAGAATATGCCTGTACATATGTGTACTGCATAGCTAACCTTTGTATTCATCCGTGCAAATACTTCACAAGTACAGGAGCAAATCAAAAGGCGTCTAAAAGAAACAAAGTATTGTTCAGTCAGTTGTGTGCTTTAGAAATAATTATGTCTAAATTCATACGTTGAACACTATGCAGTGATTTTAAATTACATGGGAGAATTACTACTAAGAGAAAAGAGTGGCGCCCCCACGGCCCGAGCTGACCTTGTGACTGGTCAACATCTGATGTCATGCCACAGCTTGTTTTTTTTCTTATTTTGGTGCTGTTGGTGTTTGCAGGGACGGCTGTTCATCCAGCTGTTGGGGTGTCGCGGCCCCACGATCCCGAGCTGGTCTTGTGTCTCGCTTTTTTGTTTTTATTTATTTTCTCCACTGGCTAGTTGCCCGTGTTGTATTCTGTACCTAATCGCTACCACGTTATGTACTAACACCCCGGTCTTGTGGTTTTGTTACCCTCCACCACTAACTGATTTATATTAACCGTTCAGTTCGTAGGTTGCTGAGATTCCGTTTAGGTTCCCTGCCAGGATTTGTCTTCTTTAGATTTCTTTTTTTCCTTTTAGCTGGTTTGGGTGCTAGACCTACCTGCATGTTTGCCGCGTGCGGAGACCCGTGAGGCGGAAATGGGATGTCTGGCGGCTGAGGTCGCAGGAGACCGGATAAGTGCCTCCTGTGTACCAACACTCCTCTTCGACCCCGGCTTCGCTGTAAACGGGAGGCTAGAGACTAACCCACCTCTAGTCAGAAGTCATGTACCAAGTTGTGTACAGGGCTTTAGCGGCTTTTTTGTCGTATGGCACGGCAGGGTGAGCCCGGGGGCTGTGGGATCATGCCAAAGGCGTTGGCATGACGGTACCAGGAGGCCGAAGTGTCCGCCGAGTGCGTGTGATCACAGCCAACGGACTATATCTGCAACGTATAAGCTCCAGAACTGTGTCTAGCGTCATTTTCTTGGCTTGCGGACCTCCAGTTCTCCCTTGTAGGGCTCGGTGGTGGGTGGAGTAGTCTGCAGACGAATCTTCCTTCTTTTTTCCATGGGTAGAAACAAAAAACAAAACTCCAAATTTCGGACACCTGTGAATATGATAGTTGACAACGACTCTCCTTCGTCTTCTCAACCTACCAAGTCTCATACCCTTAAACGATCTTTAGACCATGACCTGGACCAAGAATGTGGAACCTCTTCTTCGGCAGCTGTACCAGTCGCTCCGAAGCGTCGTCTCCCCTCAATTGCTGTGACTACGCATGCTACTCACTTGCTTGTAGAATCCATCGATCCGAATGAGAGACTGTCCACCAGATCTCCCTTTTTCATTTCTAAAGCTTTGGACGCTGCGGTTGGCCCCTTGAAGTCTGTGAGGAAGCTTCGCTCTGGGGACCTGCTTGTCCAAACTTGCAGTGTTTCTCAGAGTAACACTTTTCTGAACCTCACTAGTCTTCAAGGCATTCCTGTGAAAGTGACACCTCACCCGTTTCTTAACACCTCTCGGGGTGTTATTTCGGAGTTTGATCTCTTGCCATGCAGTGAAGACGAATTCGTGACTGAACTTGCTGATCAAGGTGTTATTGCTGCACGTCATGATGTTCCGGCGTGATGGTTCCATGATTAAGTCAAAAAATGTCATCTTGACTTTTGACTCCCCGAAAGTTCCGACAGAAATCAAAGCAGGCTACTTGGTCTGTGCAGTTCGCCCGTACATTCCCAGTCCTCTGCGCTGTTTCAGGTGCCAGAGGTACGGGCATTCACAACGATTCTGTAAGAGTTCCGCTCGTTGTGCTAATTGTGGCTCCGGTGAACATGACGGGGAAGGTTGCACTTCTGCGGCCTGCTGTGTTAACTGCGGTGAGGCCCATGCAGCTTACTCCCGCAACTGTATGAAATGGAAGGACGAGATGGCGATCCAGCGCCTCAAGACCCTGGAAGGCCTCTCGTACCCTGCTGCCAAAGCCAAGTTGGGTATTCCCAACAACCGACAGCGTACTTTTGCCGCAGTTGTTCAGTCTCAGCCACAACCCGTGCAGCCCTTTGTTCCGCGCCCTGTAGCTCTCGCAGCGCTTGCCAAGCGATCTACAGCTGACCAAGCGACACAGGTGTTTTTCCCCGAGCTCGCGATTTTTCGACTACCTGATTCTGGGCCTTCTCTTTTGCAGCCGACCCTCTCTTCCAGTTTAAAGCAGAAAGCCTGCACGTGCGGACGACCCGGCCCTCAATCCGCAAAGGTGTGCAGTGTCCATCCAACTGTCTCGGCCTCAGCGAGGTCCCCACCCTCAACCAACATTATAGAGGAACATAGGGGGGAGGAGAGTGACAGTTCGTCCCCAGCCTCAAACAACATTGCAGAGGAACATGGGGGAGAAGAGAGTGACAGTTCGTCCCCGCCCTCTGCCAGCATTGCAGGGGAGTGTGGGGGGAGGAGAGTGACTCATCCTTTGTGTAGTTCCGTTTAAAAAAAAAAAAAAAAAATTATAATTATAATAGTCAATTAATAAATTTTTATATAAACCTAATTAACTACCTTGTCTTCACAGCTTTCATCATACTCTTTTTCAACTTTTACCAAGCCTGTCTGCTCTTAATCATTTTCCACGTTTTTTAAAAATCTGTGGCTGATAGTTCTTGGTCTGGCGCTCTTTGGCCAAACCTGGCCCTTGCGCCAATAAAATCCAACAACCAACCAACCAACCAACCAACCAACCTTGCCAAGCGATCTACAGCTGACCAAGCGACACAGGTGTTTTTCCCGGAGCTCGAAATTTTTCGAATACCTGATTCTGGGCCTTCTCTTTTCCTGCCGACCGTCTCTTCCAGTTTCCAGCCGAAAGCCTGCACGTGCGGAAGACCCGGCCCTCAATCCGCAAAGGTGTGCAGTGTCCATCCAACTGTCTCGGCCTCAGCGAGGTCCCCACCCTCAACCAACATTATAGAGGAACATAGGGGGGAGGAGAGTGACAGTTCGTCCCCAGCCTCAAACAACATTGCAGAGGAACATGGGGGAGGAGAGTGACAGTTCGTCCCCGCCCTCTGCCAGCATTGCAGAGGAGTGTGGGGGGGAGGAGAGTGACTCATCCTTTGTGTAGTTGTGTTTAAAAAAAAAAAAATTCTAATTATAATAGTAAATTAATAAATTTTTATATAAACCTAATTAACTACCTTGTCTTCACAGCTTTCATCATACTCTTTTTCAACTTTTACCAAGCCTGTCTGCTCTTAATCATTTTCTACGTTTTTAAAAATCTGTGGCTGATAGTTCTTTGTCTGGCGCTCTTTGGCCAAACCTGGCCCTTGCGCCAATAAAATCCAACAACCAACCAACCAACCTACTAAGAGAAAAACATACATGTTAATTCGCCACTCAACATATTTAGGATTTTGCTGAATTTACTCAAAATCATAATCAGAGACCAGCACTATACCTACACGAATAAAAAACACAAAAATGTAAATCAATTCATGCGTGTTATTATATGGCAAAATGGAATTGACTTCCACTACAAAGGGGCATTGGTGCTAAAAGAAAGATGCGGTCCTACGTAATTCCCTAATTAGCATGTACAGATCAAATTTATTCAGCATCATAGTCACCGCTAGGTATATACCTGACCATAAAATGGCTTGCACAGAAAAATAAAGCACTGTATCACATTTGATAGTAAAACATATGCATATTTTAAAAATAATGTACCCACTCTAACATAAATGTCTTTTCGTGCCGATTTTTTGTCGCTTTTACGTTATTTTAAAAACATCACCATACGATGAAAGAGTTCCTAAATTAAACCTTAGCAGCCAGACAAAACATTTAAGCAGGAGTCAAACTTAACGGAAATTGGCTTTATTTCCCCAACACAGATTATAGCGCTTCAGGATAATATAGAAATCACATAACACATCTCTAACACAGATCAACACCCCACACTCCACACGAGCAACTGTTGTCTCGTAGTTTATATCTGTGGTTCTTATCTCATAACAGGCATACGTCACGTTCATTCTACCTTAATTGTGTTGCCAACAGTATTCGTTTGAAAGAGGAGATATCACATTAAGTGTGAAGTATAACTGAGAACAAAATCAAGATTTACATAAGGAAAGAATGTAAAAAGGAAAGTTAATTTAGAATATACGTCACACCACCCACAGTCAAATGAAATCTTAGTAACAATACAACGCACTACATTGATTTTCCCGTGACAAAGCTATTCGACCAGCATTAAGTAATTTGTCATGAGATAACCCTATCAAAGCAGCGAACGAACGCTGTTCACAAACGTCACGATTAAAACTAGGCTTTATTTCAAATCCCATGCTTTTGCTTGCGCCGTTTTGGTTGGCTCATAAAGTAAGCTAAGGGTGAAATCTTGCAAAACATACATATACACACTTCGTAAGCCTAATAGCAAACATGATTAACCAATGTCGTTATTTTCATTATTATAATAAACTTCATTTTAAAAAGTATCTACTCACATGCTTCCGTCACACACATGGCGCATAGTGTGTGTAGCAGACATCAGAGACGAAACGGAGCGACCGTTGTGTTGCCATTCTCCGCTATTGCACATGATTTCCAGCCGTGCTATTGGTTGAGAGGTTGAACCAAATTTTGGTGCATGAATCGCTAACAAACACGGTTCCATCAAATATTGTTCCTTAATTTTGAAATAACCAATTTTTAGTGAAACTCATTCAGCTGAACCATATTATGGTAAAACGTTGAACTGAAATTTTTAAAAGGGTACCGCATCGCACAGCGACATGCACAGTATTAGCGTAACAGTGGAGCACTGTCACAGGTCACGCTTTGTCCTCCAGAACAGTTCGACGTCGTCTGCTTAATAGATGACTGGTCGCCAGTAGCATATGCATTCCTTTGATAGACGTTCAGTCTGCAATAACATATGCCTCAGGCTTCAATGGAGCCTCGAACACAGACAGTGATGCGTTGATTGGTAAAAGGTGGTGCTTTCTGACGAGTCATGATTGATGGTCGAATACCTGTTCGAAGATATCGTGGTGAAAGGCACCTTGCAGCGTGCATTCTGGAGCATCGTACCGGCTCAATCCAAACGTCACGGTTCGGGCGGCATTGGATTCAATTCGGGATCTTGCCTGATGCGAATTGAGGGAATCTTCAACAGCCAGCGATACATCAGGGAGGTTTTAGAGGCAGAGGTGATACCCTTCCTTCAGAATAGTCGATGAGAATATATTCCGGCAGGACAATGCTCGGACATATGTGGCCCAAAATATCCAAGATCTCTTCCATGCACGGCAGATACTGCTTCCTTCGTGGTCTGCACGCTCGCAGAATATGTCCCCGACCGTGGTACATTGTAGTTAAGCAACTAGCCCGTAAAGCGCCTCCTTCAGTCACCACAAATGAACTTTGGTCTCGCATAGAAGCACAATGGCAGACTATTCCTCGGGACGATAACAAAAATTTCTTCCGTTCAATGCCACGCCGTGTACAGGCTGTTATTGTTGCTGGAGGTGTTTTTACAGAGGTGTCTGCGTTTTGAAGCGAAAAAATATTTTGTATGACTCCACAAATGTGCACATTTGTTTCCTGAGGAATCTGTGATATACATTTCATTTGAATAGCGCAGTTTCTTTCTGGGTACTGCAAATTTCACAAGCAGTAGTGTATGAAAATTTTGGATAATAAATATGTTACGCCCAGGGTTAGATGGCATAAAAATGAGTTTTGATTTTTACAAAACTAATTAGCAAAGGTTATCAAAATTTCGGGAAAGTAACAGAAAAAAGGAATTATCAAGTTTAAGAAGTAAAGAAATGAAATCTCGCAATTCAAATCAACTAAGTGAATGAGTATATTAAGATAATACAGCTTTTGTCACAAATATTTTATGTTTTCAAAATAACGGATACCTACCATTACTTGACGTCTTAGTTACTCAATCAAATGGGTCTCTTACAACTACAATTTATCGGAAGCCTTTCGCTGTTTTCTCACCTCCACATCCAAGTCCAATCACCCTTGGCAACAAAAACTCAGCGCCATTTACAGTTGCATATATTGCTCGATACATATATGTTCGGATAAAGACATTTTGGGAAAAGGTCTTGATTTCTTTAATCGTGTTGCGGTACAGCGAAGATACAACCCTTCCTATTATAGACAAGGCTTTAACAAAATTCCGGAAACGGAAGCCTATCTCCACATTAACCTCTGTGATGTTCCCATTACGAGAGAATTTTGCCATTATTCCATTTTCCCGTTACACTGCCTTCAAAATTTTAAAAATTCTCAAAACCTTTAATTTTAAAGTGACTCTTAGACCTATACACAAAATGAACTTTTTAGGATCAAAGGACTATGTTGAAGACAAAAACTCGTGGGGAATTTATCAAATTCCATGTGAATGTGGCGTTTCGTACATAGGGCAGACCCACGCTTTGCGGTTTCGTTTG
Source organism: Macrothele yani (assembly GCA_039090855.1). Classification (NCBI taxonomy): domain Eukaryota; kingdom Metazoa; phylum Arthropoda; class Arachnida; order Araneae; family Macrothelidae; genus Macrothele; species Macrothele yani. The sequence goes on from CM077000.1 coordinate 30,296,921, forward strand.
AAGAAGCACAAGACCTACATTCGGAACTGTGACCTAAGGAAGTCATCGATGGCTAAACACTGTTACGAAAAGGTATTTCTCTTTGAATAAGCGAAACTAATTGGCAAGCCAGATTCAACCCACCAAACTGATATTTTGGAAGCTTTCGGTATATATATATCGGAATTCTTCTCAACTTGTTAATGACATGGCATCCACACCATTTCTATCAATCGCGTGGAAACAGCTAACCAAAACCCGTGACTATAAACACCATTTATGATCTCATGTACAATTTGGATATTTACGTCCCATTCGTCCTGATGAACCCAGCAACACTTTTGTCAACTTAAAACAATAAAATATTTGTGACAAATGTGTTATCTATAATCCTCACAAGACTGTAGACTCTGCTTTCTAGAATATTAAGAAAATGGGTTTTTCCTGTTCATCTGGACTCCACGTGTTTTCTCGAAACAACTTCAACCTTGTTCCCATCTCGTGGAACAGCTTTTTACCATTATTACCGTCACATGACTGTTTCTATCAGCTAACGTGCCCTAGAAACGGTTGTATGCTGGTATTCAGTCCGTTGGAACAAAGCTGAAAACTTTCCAGGAAGTTTAGGTGATTTGTATATCTTGAAATTGTTCCCATTCAAAGGGAAATGTAACTTCCCCCTGAAACAGAACGTGCACACAATGTTTTTCAAGGTACTGTCACGACCACTTCTGGTTTAATCATTAAGCATTCAGTATGCAGAATGGAGGATGAGTTTGTACAGTCTGTCAGGCAATCCAAGTAGGTGTATAAACTACACCATGGATTTCTTTAATACGAGGAAAATAATATTCTGAAGCCGAAGTAAATAAATTGCTTCCTCTCACGAACTATAGCGAGGAAACTCCATAAAATTTCCAATAATAATCACATTTTACAAAATGATTTGTGCCTGTCAACAGAATATGTTGATTTGAATGCAGTAAATTCAAGGAACCAGTTTTGCAGTTAGGACATGAAAACCAGTGATGAAACCTAATGAAGTTAGAATCCTGAAAAAAGCCCAATTTTTAAAATTTACATTTCGAAAACTACGAGAAAATTTTGGAAGATTTCAAGGTGCCGCATACGCCATGTTTATGTACAAATATAACGTCGAGGTTTTCAAACAGAATGTATCTGTACTATGCATTTTTGTCGTTTAAACTACAAATATAACGTCGAGGTTTTCAAACAGAATGTATCTGTACTATGCATTTTTGTCGTTTAAACTACAAATATTTGGGATCGTAAGTTGTGTTGCGATGATTTTAGTTTTTCAAAGATTCTATTCTAGGAGAAGTGAAAGCTTGCATCTGTATTTTCGAAAGCTACACTATTGGCCACCCAAAATGCAACACCAAGAAGGACACGAGATAGCAAAGCCAGATTCACTGGACACAAAACACAGATACAAGGATGAAACGATTGAGCTTACAGGCCCGTGCGACTTGCGGAACACGCAGACATCAATAGTTCGTGTGGCCCCTATGACTGGCAATAACGGCCGCTACACAATGCGGCATCGAACGAAAGAGGCTTTGGATGGGGGCTTGGGGTATGTCGGTGCAGGCTGCTTCCACCCGTTGCCACAGTTCATGAGGCGTAGCCGCGGGTAGTGCTTGCCTGGCCACTCGGTTGCCGATCAGCGACCAGACGTGTTCGATGGGCGACATATCGGGAGAACATGCGGGCTACGGCAGCAGTGACTCCTGCTGGGCCGTGAAGAACTGTTCCACGATGCCTGCCACGTGCAAGGGCGCATTGTGCTGTTGAAACGTGGCCGCTGGCAGGTCCAGCAGGTAAGAGTGAAATACAGGCTCCAAAACGTCGGAGATGGTGCGGTGGCTGTTGAGTGTACCGGCGATGTGTACCAGAGGGGTGCGGGTGTCATATCCAATTGTACCCCAAACCATAACGCCAGGCGAGAAACTGGTATGGCGATGCATAATGCAGGCGTCATACAGTCTACCGCCGCGGTGCCGCCACACGCGGATCCGACCATCGTGGTGTTGCAGGCAGAAGCGGGATTCGTCGGAGAAGACAATGTCGTGCCATTCCGTAGTCTAGGTGCGGCGTTCAACGGCCCACTGCCGCCACACTCGCCGGTGGTGTAACGTCAATGGTAATCGAAGCAATGGGTGCCGTGCGACAAGTCCCCGCTCCTGCAGCCGACGTCGAACGGTACGTGCTGATACAGGTTGTTGCGCAACAAACCCTAATTCCTCTGCTAACGTTCGTGATGTGGCGGTGCGAGCTGTCAATTCCCGCCGCACAACATGCCGGTGCTCTCGTTCGGTGGTGTGCTGAGGCTGCGGCAATCGCTCACGTCGGTTCATCCGTCCCTCCTGCACCCACCGAATCCATACGCGCCTCACTGTAGCTGGATGCCGTACCACACGGGCGCCGATGTCTCGGTACGATAAACCGCTGTCGCGATAAGCCACTATTCGTCCTCTGTCGAACTCCGAAACGTGCTGGAATGACTGCCGTATTCTGCGACGAGGCATCAGGAAGCTTCCCACGCACAGGTCCGGCAGCATAATACACTTCCACCACTTACACCCCGACTACTGTGCATCCTTCTTATAGTGCTTCTCGGTGGCGTGCCGGGCGCGCATGATTTGCATATGCCCTGCAATGCTAACCGTTTGCATGTCCTCTTGCGGACGACTCATGCTGCGAATTTCAGGTCAATCGGATGCTTCCTTCTTGGTGTTGCATTTTGGGTGGCCATCGGTGTATTTACTATATCTGAAAAACTACAGTATTAATTGGAAAGGAAGATATCGAACGAGTTGTAAAAACTTGCACATATCATCTACTGGGAAAATTTAGGGTAGCTTGGGAAAGACATGAAAAGTATTGATTATAACTTGCCACAAACCTATCTTCTGGAATTGAGGATATCTTGTCAAGAGCTCCAGAAATGCACTGTTTGACAAAGAAAATGCCACACTATGGAAAAATGCAAGAAATGAGACAAAACTTGTCGCGCATGTTGACAAGCGTGTGGGAAAGACGTGATCTAATTTCTGTGAAGTTCCATGAATGAGATAGGTGAGGAAAAAGTATAATGTGAACTGAGGGAGTAGGTGGTATGACCACCATGCTGGGATATATGTACATTAAGCAACACATAGTGTCATTGAGTTAGAAAGTCCACTCATGGATACCTAAGGTATCGCTGACCGTACGTCGTTCACATTTGTCCACAATTAATCGACATTGCGAGGGTGTTCTGCAAAGACGTTATGTTGTCTGCTAATGCCGTCTCACAAGTTCTATATTGGGGTGATGGCACTAGCCAGGGAGGTGGATGGTATCTGTGTTATCTGTGGATGGGAGGTGGATGGTATCGATGGTATCTGTGGAAGGTGAATGGTATCTGTGGTAAGCAGGATTTGTGAATGGCGCTAGCCTGCACATTTCGTAGGCACTGCCTTCTGGTGTTGGCAGTGTACGAGTGGGCGTTATCATGTTGAAACTGGGCATTTGGGATACTACAGAAATGCGGTGACCAAACGAATTGCAGTACCTCGTCTGCCTAACGTCGAGCTGTCATTGTACTCACTATGAGCACGAAGGGTGAACGGCTGTTGGAAATTATAGCCCAAGGAGCAAGGAAACCACGATAAGGAACCGTGTGTCGCTCATGAATGGCAGCACGATCAGCCCGGTGACCACGTGATCTCTTGACTCTCAATGGACGATCGTCGACGCTAAGACAGAAGCTAGACTCTTCGCTAAATACGACATGGTTGCATTCGTCTTGCCACACATGTCTGGCACGGCAACACTGCAACCTTGAGCGACGATGTGCTGCGGTGAGTGGCAGTCAACACAATGTCAAGCGAAAGCGCAAGATTGTGGGGCATCTGAAGCTGGTAATCGAATGATGTAGGCTTCCGGACATCTGTGTACGTGCACCAGATCCAGTACGGTCACGGAGGTTACCTTTCTCCACCCATATTTGACCAGGACGGAATTTATTTATCCAGATGCGTTTCTGCCTCGATGCGACGCATGGGCAAACCAGTCGTACGTAGCCCAATGACGCCTCTGGCAAAGGTGTTCTAGCAGAATACCCAATGATTCTCACTCCTTACACGTGCTTTCGCCACTGAGATGACCCCAATTCAGTGGTCAACCCGCCCAGCTGAGGACGGCATAATTGACAATGCTGAGCTGTTTTGCTCTTCTATCCCCTTTATCTCTCGAGTGAATGGTTCGCTACTGCGATCATTTAAATTACCTAATTGTCGACACATACCTACCAATCTGCATGTTTTGCTCTTCTATCTCCTTTACCTCTCGAGTGAATGGTTCGCAACTGTGATCATTTAAATTACTTTATGGTCGACACATACCTACCAATCTGCATGGCTTGCTCTTCTATCTCCTTTACCTCTCTAGTAAATGGTCCGCAACTGCGATCATTTAAATTACCTAATTGTCGACACATACCTACCAATCTGCAAGATTTGCTCTTCTACCCCATTTACCTCTCGAGTGAATGGTTCGCAACTGCGATCATTTAAATTACCTAATTGTAGACACATACCTACCAATCTGCATGGTGGTTTGCTCTTCTATCTCCTTTACCTCTCGAGTCGATGGTTCGCAACGGCGATCATTTAAATTACCTAATTGTCGGCACATACCCACCAATCTGCATGGTTTGCTCTTCTATCTCCTTTACATCTCGAGTGAATGGTTCGCAACTGCAATCATTTAAATTACCTAATTGTCGTCACATACCTACCAATCTGCATGGTTTGCTCTTCTATCCCCTTTACCTCTCGAGTGAATGGTTCGCAACTGCGATCATTTAAATTACCTAATTGTCGTCACATACCTACCAATATGCATGGTTTGCTCTTCTATCTCCCTTACCTCTCGTGTGAATGGTTCGCAACTGCGATCATTTAAATTACCTAATTGTCGACACATACCTACCAATCTGCATGGTTTGCTCTTCTATCTCCTTTACCTCTCGCGTGAATTTTTCCCAACTGCGATCATTTAAATTACCTAATTGTCGACACATACCTACCAATCTGCATGGTTTGCTCTTCTATCTCTTTTACCTCTCGAGTGAATGGTTCGCAACTGCGATCATTTAAATAACCTAATTGTCGACACATATCTACCAATCTGCATGGTTTGCTCTTCTATCTCCTTTACCTCTCGAGTGAATAGTTCGCAACTGCGATCATTTCAATTACCTAATTGTGGACACATACCTACCAATCTGCATGGTTTGCTCTTCTATCTCCTTTACCTCTCGAGTGAATGGTTCGTAACTGCGTTCATTTAAATTACTTAATTGTGGACACATACCAACCAATCTGCATTGTTTGCTCTTCTATCTCCTTTACCTCTCGAGTGAATGGTTCGCAACTGCGATCATTTAAATTACCTAATTGTAGACACATACCTACCAATCTGCATGGTTTGCTCTTCTATCTCCTTTACCTCTCGAGTCGATGGTTCGCAACGGCGATCATTTAAATTACCTAATTGTCGGCACATACCCACCAATCTGCATGGTTTGCTCTTCTATCTCCTTTACATCTCGAGTGAATGGTTCGCAACTGCGATCATATAAATTACCTAATTGTCGACACATACCTACCAATCTGCATGGTTTGCTCTTCTATCCCCTTTACCTATCGAGTGAATGGTTCGCAACTGCGATCATTTAAATTACTTAATTGTCGACACATACCTACCAATCTGCATGGTTTGCTCTTCTATCTCCTTTACCTCTCTAGTAAATGGTCCGCAACTGCGATCATTTAAATTACCTAATTGTCGACACATACCTACCAATCTGCAAGATTTGCTCTTCTACCCCATTTACCTCTCGAGTGAATGGTTCGCAACTGCGATCATTTAAATTACCTAATTGTAGACACATACCTACCAATCTGCATGGTGGTTTGCTCTTCTATCTCCTTTACCTCTCGAGTCGATGGTTCGCAACGGCGATCATTTAAATTACCTAATTGTCGGCACATACCCACCAATCTGCATGGTTTGCTCTTCTATCTCCTTTACATCTCGAGTGAATGGTTCGCAACTGCGATCATTTAAATTACCTAATTGTCGTCACATACCTACCAATCTGCATGGTTTGCTCTTCTATCCCCTTTACCTCTCGAGTGAATGGTTCGCAACTGCGATCATTTAAATTACCTAATTGTCGACACATACCTACTAATATGCATGGTTTGCTCTTCTATCTCCTTTACCTCTCGAGTGAATGGTTCGCAACTGCGATCATTTAAATTACCAAATTGTCGACACATACCTACCAATCTGCATGGTTTGCTATTCTATCTCCTTTACCTCTCGAGTGAATGGTTCGCAACTGCGATCATTTAAATAACCTAATTGTCGACACATATCTACCAATCTGCATGGTTTGCTCTTCTATCTCCTTTACCTCTCTAGTGAATGGTTCGCAATTGCGATCATTTAAATAACCTAATTGTCGACACATATCTATCAATCTGCATGGTTTGCTCTTCTATCTCCTTTACCTCTCTAGTGAATGGTTCGCTACTGCGATCATTTAAATTACCTAATTGTCGTCACATACCTACCAATCTGCATGGTTTGCTCTTCTATCCCCTTTACCTCTCGAGTAATTGGTTCGATACTGCGATCATTTAAATTACTTAATTGTCGACACATACCTACCAATCTGCATGGTTTGCTCTTCTATCTCCTTTACCTCTCGAGTGAATGGTTCGCAACTGCGATCATTTAAATTACCTAATTGTCGACACATACCTACCAATCTGCATGGTTTGCTCTTCTATCTCATTTACCTCTCTAGTGAATGGTCCGCAACTGCGATAATTTAAATTACTTAATTGTCGTCACATACCTACCAATATGCATGGTTTGCTCTTCTATCTCCTTTACCTCTCGAGTGAATGGTTCGCAACTGCGATCATTTAAATTACCTAATTGTCGACACATACCTAACAATCTGCATGGTTTGCTCTTCTATCACCTATACCTCTCGCGTGAATTTTTCCCAACTGCGATCATTTAAATTACCTAATTGTCGACACATACGTACCAATCTGCATGGTTTGCTCTTCTATCTCCTTTACCTCTCGAGTGAATAGTTCGCAACTGCGATCATTTCAATTACCTAATTGTGGACACATACCTACCAATCTGCATGGTTTGCTCTTCTATCTAATTTACCTCTCGAGTGAATGATTCGTAACTGCGTTCAGTTAAATTATTTAATTGTGGACACATACCTACCAATCTGCATGGTTTGCTCTTCGATTTCCTTTATCTCTCGAGTGAATGGTTCGCAACTGCGATTATTTAAATTACCTAATTGTCGACACATACCTACCAATCTGCATGGTTTGCTCTTCTGTCTCCTTTACCTCTCGAGTGAATAGTTCGCAACTGCGATCATTTCAATTACCTAATTGTGGACACATACCCACCAATCTGCATGGTTTGCTCTTCTATTTCCTTTACCTCTCGAGTGAATGGTTCGCAACTGCGATCATTTAAATTATCTAATTGTCGACACATACCTACCAACCTGCATGGTTTGCTGTTCTATCTCCTTTACCTCTCGAGTGAAGGGTTCGCAACGGCGATCATTTAAATTACCTAATTGTCGGCACATACCCACCAATCTCCATGGTTTGCTCTTCTATCTCCTGTACCTCTCGAGTGAATGGTTCGCAACTGCGATCATTTAAATAACTTTATGGTCGACACATACCTCCCAATCTGCATGGTTTGCTCTTCTATCTAATTTACCTCTCTAGTGAATGGTCCGCAACTGCGATCATTTAAATTACCTAATTGTCGACACATACCTACCAATCTGCATGGTTTGCTCTTCTATCCCCTTTACCTCTCGAGTGAATGGTTCGCAACTGCGATCATTTAAATTACCTAATTGTCGGCACATACCCACCAATCTGCATGGTTTGCTCTTCTATCTCCTTTACATCTCGAGTGAATAGTTCGCAACTGCGATCATTTAAATTACCTAATTGTCGACACATACCTACCAATCTGCATGGTTTGCTCTTCTATCCCCTTTACCTCTCGAGTGAATGGTTCGGAACTGCGATCATTTAAATTACTTAATTGTCGTCACATACCTACCAATATGCATGGTTTGCTCTTCTATCTCCCTTACCTCTCGAGTGAATGGTTCGCAACTGCGATCATTTAAATTACCTAATTGTCGACACATACCTACCAATCTGCATGGTTTGCTAATCTATAACCTTTACCTCTCGAGTGAATGGTTCGCAACTGCGATCATTTAAATTACCTAATTGTCGACACATACCTACTAATATACATTGGTTTGCTCTTCTATCTCCCTCACCTCTCGAGTGAATGGTTCGCAACTGCGATCATTTAAATTACCAAATTGTCGACACATACCTAACAATCTGCATGGTTTGCTCTTCTATCACCTTTACCTCTCGCGTGAATTTTTCCCAACTGCGATCATTTAAATTACCTAATTGTCGACACATACGTACCAATCTGCATGGTTTGCTCTTCTATCTCTTTTACCTCTCGAGTGAATTATTCGCAACTGCGAACATTTAAATAACCTAATTGTCGACACATATCTACCAATCTGCATGGTTTGCTCTTCTATCTCCTTTACCTCTCGAGTGAATAGTTCGCAACTGCGATCATTTCAATTACCTAATTGTGGACACATACCTACCAATCTGCATGGTTTGCTCTTCTATCTAATTTACCTCTCGAGTGAATGATTCGTAACTGCGTTCAGTTAAATTATTTAATTGTGGACACATACCTACCAATCTGCATGGTTTGCTCTTCTATTTCCTTTACCTCTCGAGTGAATGGTTCGCAACTGCGATTATTTAAATTACCTAATTGTCGACACATACCTACCAATCTGCATGGTTTGCTTTTCTGTCTCCTTTACCTCTCGAGTGAATAGTTCGCAACTGCGATCATTTCAAATTACCTAATTGTGGACACATACCTACCAATCTGCATGGTTTGCTCTTCTATCTCCTTTACCTCTCGAGTGAATGGTTCGCAACTGCGATCATTTAAATTACCTAATTGTCGACTCATACCTACCAATCTGCATGTTTTGCTCTTCTATTTAATTTACCTCTCGAGTGAATGGTTCGCAACTGCGATCATTTAAATTACTTTATGGTCGACACATACCTCCCAATCTGCATGGTTTGCTCTTCTATCAAATTTACCTCTCGAGTGAATGGTTCGCAACTGCGATCATTTAAATTACCTAATTGTCGACACATACCTACCAATCTGCATGGTTTGCTCTTCTATCTCCTTTACATCTCGAGTGAATGGTTCGCAACTGCGATCATTTAAATTACCTAATTGTCGACACATACCTACCAATCTGCATGGTTTGCTCTTCTATCCCCTTTACCTCTCGAGTGAATGGTTCGCAACTGCGATCATTTAAATTACCTAATTGTCGTCACATACCTACCAATATGCATGGTTTGCTCTTCTATCTCCCTTACCTCTCGAGTGAATGGTTCGCAACTGCGATCATTTAAATTACCTAATTGTCGACACATACCTACCAATCTGCATGGTTTGCTCATCTATCCCTTTTACCTCTCGAGTGAATGGTTCGCAACTGCGATCATTTAAATTACCTAATTGTCGACACATACCTACTAATATGCATGGTTTGCTCTTCTATCTCCCTCACCTCTCGAGTGAATGGTTCGCAACTGCGATCATTTAAATTACCAAATTGTCGACACATACCTAACAATCTGCATGGTTTGCTCTTCTATCTCCTTTACCTCTCGCGTGAATTTTTCCCAACTGCGATCATTTAAATTACCTAATTGTCGACACATACCTACCAATCTGCATGGTTTGCTCTTCTATCTCTTTTACCTCTCGAGTGAATAGTTCGCAACTGCGATCATTTAAATAACCTAATTGTCGACACATATCTACCAATCTGCATGGTTTGCTCTTCTATCTCCTTTACCTCTCGAGTGAATAGTTCGCAACTGCGATCATTTCAATTACCTAATTGTGGACACATACCTACCAATCTGCATGGTTTGCTCTTCTATCTAATTTACCTCTCGAGTGAATGATTCGTAACTGCGTTCAGTTAAATTATTTAATTGTGGACACATACCTACCAATCTGCATGGTTTGCTCTTCTATTTCCTTTACCTCTCGAGTGAATGGTTCGCAACTGCGATTATTTAAATTACCTAATTGTCGACACATACCTACCAATCTGCATGGTTTGCTTTTCTATCTCCTTTACCTCTCGAGTGAATAGTTCGCAACTGCGATCATTTCAAATTACCTAATTGTGGACACATACCTACCAATCTGCATGGTTTGCTCTTCTATCTCCTTTACCTCTCGAGTGAATGGTTCGCAACTGCGATCATTTAAATTACCTAATTGTCGACTCATACCTACCAATCTGCATGATTTGCTCTTCTACCCCATTTACCTCTCGAGTGAATGGTTCGCAACTGCGATTATTTAAATTACCTAATTGTAGACACATACCTACCAATCTGCATGGTTTGCTCTTCTATCTCCTTTACCTCTCGAGTGAATGGTTCGCGACTGCGATCATTTAAATTACCTAATTGTCGACACATACCTACCAATCTGCATGTTTTGCTCTTCTATTTAATGTACCTCTCGAGTGAATGGTTTGCAACTGCGATCATTTAAATTACTTTATGGTCGACACATACCTCCCAATCTGCATGGTTTGCTCTTCTATCAAATTTACCTCTCTAGTGAATGGTCCGCAACTGCGATCATTTAAATTACCTAATTGTCGACACATACCTACCAATCTGCATGGTTTGCTCTTCTATCCCCTTTACCTCTCGAGTGAATGGTTCGCAACTGCGATCATTTAAATTACCTAATTGTCGACACATACCTACCAATATGCATGGTTTGCTCTTCTATCTCCCTTTACCTCTCGAGTGAATGGTTCGCAACTGCGATCATTTAAATTACCTAATTGTCGACACATACCTACCAATCTGCATGGTTTGCTCTTCTATCTCCTTTACCTCTCGAGTGAATGGTTCGCAACTGCGATCATTTAAATTACCTAATTGTCGACACATACCTACCAATCTGCATGGTTTGCTCTTCTATCTCCTTTACCTCTCTAGTGAATGGTTCGCAACTGCGATCATTTAAATAACCTAATTGTCGACACATATCTACCAATCTGCATGGTTTGCTCTTCTATCTCCTTTACCTCTCTAGTGAATGGTTCGCAACTGCGATCATTTAAATTACCTAATTGTCGACACATACCTACCAATCTGCATGGTTTGCTCTTCTATCCCCTTTACCTCTCGAGTGAATGGTTCGCAACTGCGATCATTTAAATTACCTAATTGTCGACACATACCTACCAATCTGCATGGTTTGCTCTTCTATCTCCTTTACCTCTCGAGTGAATGGTTCGCAACTGCGATCATTTAAATTACCTAATTGTCGACACATACCTACCAATCTGCATGGTTTGCTCTTCTATCTCATTTACCTCTCGAGTGAATGGTTCGCAACTGCGATCATTTAAATTACTTAATTGTCGACACATACCTACCAATATGCATGGTTTGCTCTTCTATCTCCTTTACCTCTCGAGTGAATGGTTCGCAACTGCGATCATTTAAATTACCTAATTGTCGACACATACCTACCAATCTGCATGGTTTGCTCTTCTATCACCTTTACCTCTCGAGTGAATTTTTCGCAACTGCGATCATTTAAATTACCTAATTGTCGACACATACGTACCAATCTGCATGGTTTGCTCTTCTATCTCCTTTACCTCTCGAGTGAATAGTTCGCAACTGCGATCATTTAAATTACCTAATTGTGGACACATACCTACCAATCTGCATGGTTTGCTCTTCTATCTAATTTACCTCTCGAGTGAATGATTCGTAACTGCGTTCAGTTTAAATTATTTAATTGTGGACACATACCTACCAATCTGCATGGTTTGCTCTTCTATTTCCTTTACCTCTCGAGTGAATGGTTCGCAACTGCGATTATTTAAATTACCTAATTGTCGACACATACCTACCAATCTGCATGGTTTGCTCTTCTATCTCCTTTACCTCTCGAGTGAATAGTTCGCAACTGCGATCATTTCAATTACCTAATTGTGGACACATACCTACCAATCTGCATGGTTTGCTCTTCTATTTCCTTTACCTCTCGAGTGAATGGTTCGCAACTGCGATCATTTAAATTATCTAATTGTCGACACATACCTACCAACCTGCATGGTTTGCTGTTCTATCTCCTTTACCTCTCGAGTGAAGGGTTCGCAACGGCGATCATTTAAATTACCTAATTGTCGGCACATACCCACCAATCTCCATGGTTTGCTCTTCTATCTCCTTTACCTCTCGAGTGAATGGTTCGCAACTGCGATCATTTAAATTACTTTATTGTCGACACATACCTCCCAATCTGCATGGTTTGCTCTTCTATCTAATTTACCTCTCGAGTGAATGGTTCGCAACTGCGATCATTTAAATTACCTAATTGTCGACACATACCTACCAATCTGCATGGTTTGCTCTTCTATCCCCTTTACCTCTCGAGTGAATGGTTCGCAACTGCGATCATTTAAATTACCTAATTGTCGACACATACCTACCAATCTGCATGGTTTGCTCTTCTATCTCCTTTACCTCTCGAGTGAATGGTTCGCAACTGCGATCATTTAAATTACCTAATTGTCGACACATACCTACCAATCTGCATGGTTTGCTCTTCTATCCCCTTTACCTCTCGAGTGAATGGTTCGCAACTGCGATCATTTAAATTACCTAATTGTCGTCACATACCTACCAATATGCATGGTTTGCTCTTCTATCTCCTTTACCTCTCGAGTGAATGGTTCGCAACTGCGATCATTTAAATTACCTAATTGTCGACACATACCTACCAATCTGCATGGTTTGCTCTTCTATCTCCTTTACCTCTCGAGTGAATGGTTCGCAACTGCGATCATTTAAATTACCTAATTGTCGACACATACCTACTAATATACATGGTTTGCTCTTCTATCTCCCTTTACCTCTCGAGTGAATGGTTCGCAACTGCGATCATTTAAATTACCAAATTGTCGACACATACCTACCAATCTGCATGGTTTGCTCTTCTATCTCCTTTACCTCTCGAGTGAATGGTTCCCAACTGCGATCATTTAAATTACCTAATTGTCGACACATACGTACCAATCTGCATGGTTTGCTCTTCTATCTCTTTTACCTCTCGAGTGAATGGTTCGCAACTGCGATCATTTAAATAACCTAATTGTCGACACATATCTACCAATCTGCATGGTTTGCTCTTCTATCTCCTTTACCTCTCGAGTGAATGGTTCGCAACTGCGATCATTTAAATTACCTAATTGTGGACACATACCTACCAATCTGCATGGTTTGCTCTTCTATCTAATTTACCTCTCGAGTGAATGGTTCGTAACTGCGTTCATTTAAATTATTTAATTGTGGACACATACCTACCAATCTGCATGGTTTGCTCTTCTATTTCCTTTACCTCTCGAGTGAATGGTTCGCAACTGCGATCATTTAAATTACCTAATTGTCGACACATACCTACCAATCTGCATGGTTTGCTCTTCTATCTCCTTTACCTCTCGAGTGAATGGTTCGCAACTGCGATCATTTAAATTACCTAATTGTGGACACATACCTACCAATCTGCATGGTTTGCTCTTCTATCTCCTTTACCTCTCGAGTGAATGGTTCGCAACTGCGATCATTTAAATTACCTAATTGTCGACACATACCTACCAATCTGCATGGTTTGCTCTTCTATCTCCTTTACCTCTCGAGTGAATGGTTCGCAACTGCGATCATTTAAATTACTTATGGTCGACACATACCTCCCAATCTGCATGGTTTGCTCTTCTATCTCCTTTACCTCTCGAGTGAATGGTTCGCAACTGCGATCATTTAAATTACCTAATTGTCGACACATACCTACCAATCTGCATGGTTTGCTCTTCTATCTCCTTTACATCTCGAGTGAATGGTTCGCAACTGCGATCATTTAAATTACCTAATTGTCGACACATACCTACCAATCTGCATGGTTTGCTCTTCTATCCCCTTTACCTCTCGAGTGAATGGTTCGCAACTGCGATCATTTAAATTACCTAATTGTCGTCACATACCTACCAATATGCATGGTTTGCTCTTCTATCTCCCTTACCTCTCGAGTGAATGGTTCGCAACTGCGATCATTTAAATTACCTAATTGTCGACACATACCTACCAATCTGCATGGTTTGCTCATCTATCCCCTTTACCTCTCGAGTGAATGGTTCGCAACTGCGATCATTTAAATTACCTAATTGTCGACACATACCTACTAATATACATTGGTTTGCTCTTCTATCTCCCTCACCTCTCGAGTGAATGGTTCGCAACTGCGATCATTTAAATTACCAAATTGTCGACACATACCTAACAATCTGCATGGTTTGCTCTTCTATCTCCTTTACCTCTCGAGTGAATTTTTCCCAACTGCGATCATTTAAATTACCTAATTGTCGACACATACCTACCAATCTGCATGGTTTGCTCTTCTATCTCTTTTACCTCTCGAGTGAATTATTCGCAACTGCGATCATTTAAATAACCTAATTGTCGACACATATCTACCAATCTGCATGGTTTGCTCTTCTATCTCCTTTACCTCTCGAGTGAATAGTTCGCAACTGCGATCATTTAAATTACCTAATTGTGGACACATACCTACCAATCTGCATGGTTTGCTCTTCTATCTAATTTACCTCTCGAGTGAATGGTTCGTAACTGCGTTCATTTAAATTATTTAATTGTGGACACATACCTACCAATCTGCATGGTTTGCTCTTCTATTTCCTTTACCTCTCGAGTGAATGGTTCGCAACTGCGATCATTTAAATTACCTAATTGTCGACACATACCTACCAATCTGCATGGTTTGCTCTTCTATCTCCTTTACCTCTCGAGTGAATGGTTCGCAACTGCGATCATTTAAATTACCTAATTGTGGACACATACCTACCAATCTGCATGGTTTGCTCTTCTATCTCCTTTACCTCTCGAGTGAATGGTTCGCAACTGCGATCATTTAAATTACCTAATTGTCGACACATACCTACCAATCTGCATGGTTTGCTCTTCTACCCCATTTACCTCTCGAGTGAATGGTTCGCAACTGCGATCATTTAAATTACCTAATTGTAGACACATACCTACCAATCTGCATGGTTTGCTCTTCTATCTCCTTTACCTCTCGAGTGAATGGTTCGCAACTGCGATCATTTAAATTACCTAATTGTCGACACATACCTACCAATCTGCATGGTTTGCTCTTCTATCTCCTTTACCTCTCGAGTGAATGGTTTGCAACTGCGATCATTTAAATTACCTAATTGTCGACACATACCTCCCAATCTGCATGGTTTGCTCTTCTATCAAATTTACCTCTCGAGTGAATGGTTCGCAACTGCGATCATTTAAATTACCTAATTGTCGACACATACCTACCAATCTGCATGGTTTGCTCTTCTATCCCCTTTACCTCTCGAGTGAATGGTTCGCAACTGCGATCATTTAAATTACCTAATTGTCGACACATACCTACCAATCTGCATGGTTTGCTCTTCTATCTCCTTTACCTCTCGAGTGAATGGTTCGCAACTGCGATCATTTAAATTACCTAATTGTAGACACATACCTACCAATCTGCATGGTTTGCTCTTCTATCTCCTTTACCTCTCGAGTGAATGGTTCGCAACTGCGATCATTTAAATTACCTAATTGTCGACACATACCTACCAATCTGCATGGTTTGCTCTTCTATCTCCTTTACCTCTCGAGTGAATGGTTCGCAACTGCGATCATTTAAATTACCTAATTGTCGACACATACCTACCAATCTGCATGGTTTGCTCTTCTATCTCCCTTTACCTCTCGAGTGAATGGTTCGCAACTGCGATCATTTAAATTACCTAATTGTCGACACATACCTACCAATCTGCATGGTTTGCTCTTCTATCTCCTTTACCTCTCGAGTGAATGGTTCGCAACTGCGATCATTTAAATTACCTAATTGTCGACACATACCTACCAATCTGCATGGTTTGCTCTTCTACCTCCATTTACCTCTCGAGTGAATGGTTCGCAACTGCGATCATTTAAATTACCTAATTGTCGACACATACCTACCAATCTGCATGGTTTGCTCTTCTATCTCCTTTACCTCTCGAGTGAATGGTTCGCAACTGCGATCATTTAAATTACCTAATTGTCGACACATACCTACCAATCTGCATGGTTTGCTCTTCTATCTCCTTTACCTCTCGAGTGAATGGTTCGCAACTGCGATCATTTAAATTACCTAATTGTCGACACATACCTACCAATCTGCATGGTTTGCTCTTCTATCTCCTTTACCTCTCGAGTGAATGGTTCGCAACTGCGATCATTTAAATTACCTAATTGTCGACACATACCTACCAATCTGCATGGTTTGCTCTTCTATCTCCTTTACCTCTCGAGTGAAAGGTTTGTAACTGCGATCATTTAAATTACTTAATTGTCGACACATACCTACCAATCTGCATGGTTTGCTCTTCTATCTCCTTTACCTCTGGAGTGAATAGTTCGCAACTGCGATCATTTCAAATTACCTAATTGTCGACACATACCTACCAATCTGCATGGTTTGCTCTTCTATTTCCTTTAACCTCTCGAGTGAATGGTTCGTAACTGCGTTCATTTAAATTACCTAATTGTGGACACATACCAACCAATCTGCATGGTTTGCTCTTCTATCTCCTTTACCTCTCGAGTGAATGGTTCGCAACTGCGATCATTTAAATTACCTAATTGTCGACACATACCTACCAATCTGCATGGTTTGCTCTTCTATCTCCTTTACCTCTCGAGTGAATGGTTCGCAACTGCGATCATTTAAATTACCTAATTGTCGTCACATACCTACCAATCTGCATGGTTTGCTCTTCTATCTCCTTTACCTCTCGAGTGAATGGTTCGCAACTGCGATCATTTAAATTACCTAATTGTCGACACATACCTACCAATCTGCATGGTTTGCTCTTCTATCTCCTTTACCTCTCGAGTGAATGGTTCGCAACTGCGATCATTTAAATTACCTAATTGTCGACACATACCTACCAATCTGCATGGTTTGCTCTTCTATCTCCTTTACCTCTCGAGTGAATGGTTCGCAACTGCGATCATTTAAATTACCTAATTGTCGACACATACCTACCAATCTGCATGGTTTGCTCTTCTATCTCTTTTACCTCTCGAGTGAATGGTTCGCAACTGCGATCATTTAAATTACCTAATTGTCGACACATACCTACCAATCTGCATGGTTTGCTCTTCTATCTCCTTTACCTCTCGAGTGAATGGTTCGCAACTGCGATCATTTAAATTACCTAATTGTGGACACATACCTACCAATCTGCATGGTTTGCTCTTCTATCTCCTTTACCTCTCGAGTGAATGGTTCGCAACTGCGATCATTTAAATTACCTAATTGTCGACACATACCTACCAATCTGCATGGTTTGCTCTTCTATCTCCTTTACCTCTCGAGTGAATGGTTCGCAACTGCGATCATTTAAATTACCTAATTGTCGGACACATACCTACCAATCTGCATGGTTTGCTCTTCTATCTCCTTTACCTCTCGAGTGAATGGTTCGCAACTGCGATCATTTAAATTACCTAATTGTCGACACATACCTACCAATCTGCATGGTTTGCTCTTCTACCCCATTTACCTCTCGAGTGAATGGTTCGCAACTGCGATCATTTAAATTACCTAATTGTCGACACATACCTACCAATCTGCATGGTTTGCTCTTCTATCTCCTTTACCTCTCGAGTGAATGGTTCGCAACTGCGATCATTTAAATTACCTAATTGTCGACACATACCTACCAATCTGCATGGTTTGCTCTTCTATCTAATGTTACCTCTCGAGTGAATGGTTCGCAACTGCGATCATTTAAATTACCTAATTGTCGACACATACCTACCAATCTGCATGGTTTGCTCTTCTATCTCCTTTACCTCTCGAGTGAATGGTTCGCAACTGCGATCATTTAAATTACCTAATTGTCGACACATACCTACCAATCTGCATGGTTTGCTCTTCTATCTCCTTTACCTCTCGAGTGAATGGTTCGCAACTGCGATCATTTAAATTACCTAATTGTCGTCACATACCTACCAATCTGCATGGTTTGCTCTTCTATCTCCTTTACCTCTCGAGTGAATGGTTCGCAACTGCGATCATTTAAATTACCTAATTGTCGACACATACCTACCAATCTGCATGGTTTGCTCTTCTATCTCCTTTACCTCTCGAGTGAATGGTTCGCAACTGCGATCATTTAAATTACCTAATTGTCGACACATACCTACCAATCTGCATGGTTTGCTCTTCTATCTCCTTTACCTCTCGAGTGAATGGTTCGCAACTGCGATCATTTAAATTACCTAATTGTCGACACATACCTACCAATCTGCATGGTTTGCTCTTCTATCTCCTTTACCTCTCGAGTGAATGGTTCGCAACTGCGATCATTTAAATTACCTAATTGTCGACACATACCTACCAATCTGCATGGTTTGCTCTTCTATCTCCTTTACCTCTCGAGTGAATGGTTCGCAACTGCGATCATTTAAATTACCTAATTGTCGACACATACCTACCAATCTGCATGGTTTGCTCTTCTATCCCATTTACCTCTCGAGTGAATGGTTCGCAACTGCGATCATTTAAATTACCTAATTGTCGACACATACCTACCAATCTGCATGGTTTGCTCTTCTATCTCCTTTACCTCTCGAGTGAATGGTTCGCAACTGCGATCATTTAAATTACCTAATTGTCGACACATACCTACCAATCTGCATGGTTTGCTCTTCTATCTCCTTTACCTCTCGAGTGAATGGTTCGCAACTGCGATCATTTAAATTACCTAATTGTCGACACATACCTACCAATCTGCATGGTTTGCTCTTCTATCTCCTTTACCTCTCGAGTGAATGGTTCGCAACTGCGATCATTTAAATTACCTAATTGTCGACACATACCTACCAATCTGCATGGTTTGCTCTTCTATCTCCTTTACCTCTCGAGTGAAAGGTTTGTAACTGCGATCATTTAAATTACTTAATTGTGGACACATACCTACCAATCTGCATGGTTTGCTCTTCTATCTCCTTTACCTCTCGAGTGAATGGTTCGCAACTGCGATCATTTAAATTACCTAATTGTCGACACATACCTACCAATCTGCATGGTTTGCTCTTCTATTTCCTTTACCTCTCGAGTGAATGGTTCGTAACTGCGATCATTTAAATTACTTAATTGTGGACACATACCAACCAATCTGCATGGTTTGCTCTTCTATCTCCTTTACCTCTCGAGTGAATGGTTCGCAACTGCGATCATTTAAATTACCTAATTGTCGACACATACCTACCAATCTGCATGGTTTGCTCTTCTATCTCCTTTACCTCTCGAGTGAATGGTTCGCAACTGCGATCATTTAAATTACCTAATTGTCGACACATACCTACCAATCTGCATGGTTTGCTCTTCTATCTCCTTTACCTCTCGAGTGAATGGTTCGCAACTGCGATCATTTAAATTACCTAATTGTCGGCACATACCTACCAATCTGCATGGTTTGCTCTTCTATCTCCTTTACCTCTCGAGTGAATGGTTCGCAACTGCGATCATTTAAATTACCTAATTGTCGACACATACCTACCAATCTGCATGGTTTGCTCTTCTATCCCCTTTACCTCTCGAGTGAATGGTTCGCAACTGCGATCATTTAAATTACCTAATTGTCGTCACATACCTACCAATATGCATGGTTTGCTCTTCTATCTCCTTTACCTCTCGAGTGAATGGTTCGCAACTGCGATCATTTAAATTACCTAATTGTCGACACATACCTACCAATCTGCATGGTTTGCTCTTCTATCACTTTTACCTCTCGAGTGAATGGTTCGCAACTGCGATCATTTAAATTACCTAATTGTCGACACATACCTACCAATCTGCATGGTTTGCTCTTCTATCTCCTTTTACCTCTCGAGTGAATGGTTCGCAACTGCGATCATTTAAATTACCTAATTGTCGACACATACCTACCAATCTGCATGGTTTGCTCTTCTATCTCCTTTACCTCTCGAGTGAATGTTCGCAACTGCGATCATTTAAATTACCTAATTGTGGACACATACCTACCAATCTGCATGGTTTGCTCTTCTATCTCCTTTACCTCTCGAGTGAATGGTTCGTAACTGCGTTCATTTAAATTATTTAATTGTGGACACATACCTACCAATCTGCATGGTTTGCTCTTCTATTTCCTTTACCTCTCGAGTGAATGGTTCGCAACTGCGATCATTTAAATTACCTAATTGTGGACACATACCTACCAATCTGCATGGTTTGCTCTTCTATCTCCTTTACCTCTCGAGTGAATGGTTCGCAACTGCGATCATTTAAATTACCTAATTGTCGACACATACCTACCAATCTGCATGGTTTGCTCTTCTATCTCCTTTACCTCTCGAGTGAATGGTTCGCAACTGCGATCATTTAAATTACCTAATTGTCGACACATACCTACCAATCTGCATGGTTTGCTCTTCTATCTCCTTTACCTCTCGAGTGAATGGTTCGCAACTGCGATCATTTAAATTACCTAATTGTCGACACATACCTACCAATCTGCATGGTTTGCTCTTCTATCTCCTTTACCTCTCGAGTGAATGGTTCGCAACTGCGATCATTTAAATTACCTAATTGTCGACACATACCTACCAATCTGCATGGTTTGCTCTTCTATCTCCTTTACCTCTCGAGTGAATGGTTCGCAACTGCGATCATTTAAATTACCTAATTGTCGACACATACCTACCAATCTGCATGGTTTGCTCTTCTATCTCCTTTACCTCTCGAGTGAATGGTTCGCAACTGCGATCATTTAAATTACCTAATTGTCGACACATACCTACCAATCTGCATGGTTTGCTCTTCTATCTCCTTTACCTCTCGAGTGAATGGTTCGCAACTGCGATCATTTAAATTACCTAATTGTCGACACATACCTACCAATCTGCATGGTTTGCTCTTCTATCTCCTTTACCTCTCGAGTGAATGGTTCGCAACTGCGATCATTTAAATTACCTAATTGTCGACACATACCTACCAATCTGCATGGTTTGCTCTTCTATCTCCTTTACCTCTCGAGTGAATGGTTCGCAACTGCGATCATTTAAATTACCTAATTGTCGACACATACCTACCAATCTGCATGGTTTGCTCTTCTATCTCCTTTACCTCTCGAGTGAATGGTTCGCAACTGCGATCATTTAAATTACCTAATTGTCGACACATACCTACCAATCTGCATGGTTTGCTCTTCTATCTCCTTTACCTCTCGAGTGAATGGTTCGCAACTGCGATCATTTAAATTACCTAATTGTCGACACATACCTACCAATCTGCATGGTTTGCTCTTCTATCTCCATTTACCTCTCGAGTGAATGGTTCGCAACTGCGATCATTTAAATTACCTAATTGTCGACACATACCTACCAATCTGCATGGTTTGCTCTTCTATCCCCTTTACCTCTCGAGTGAATGGTTCGCAACTGCGATCATTTAAATTACCTAATTGTCGACACATACCTACCAATCTGCATGGTTTGCTCTTCTATCTCCTTTACCTCTCGAGTGAATGGTTCGCAACTGCGATCATTTAAATTACCTAATTGTCGACACATACCTACCAATCTGCATGGTTTGCTCTTCTATCTCCTTTACCTCTCGAGTGAATGGTTCGCAACTGCGATCATTTAAATTACCTAATTGTCGACACATACCTACCAATCTGCATGGTTTGCTCTTCTATCTCCTTTACCTCTCGAGTGAATGGTTCGCAACTGCGATCATTTAAATTACCTAATTGTCGACACATACCTACCAATCTGCATGGTTTGCTCTTCTATCTCCTTTACCTCTCGAGTGAATGGTTCGCAACTGCGATCATTTAAATTACCTAATTGTGGACGACACATACCTACCAATCTGCATGGTTTGCTCTTCTATTTCCTTTACCTCTCGAGTGAATGGTTCGTAACTGCGTTCATTTAAATTACTTAATTGTGGACACATACCTACCAATCTGCATGGTTTGCTCTTCTATCTCCTTTACCTCTCGAGTGAATGGTTCGCAACTGCGATCATTTAAATTACCTAATTGTCGACACATACCTACCAATCTGCATGGTTTGCTCTTCTATCTCCTTTACCTCTCGAGTGAATGGTTCGCAACTGCGATCATTTAAATTACCTAATTGTCGACACATACCTACCAATCTGCATGGTTTGCTCTTCTATCTCCTTTACCTCTCGAGTGAATGGTTCGCAACTGCGATCATTTAAATTACCTAATTGTCGACACATACCTACCAATCTGCATGGTTTGCTCTTCTATCTCCTTTACCTCTCGAGTGAATGGTTCGCAACTGCGATCATTTAAATTACCTAATTGTCGACACATACCTACCAATCTGCATGGTTTGCTCTTCTATCTCCTTTACCTCTCGAGTGAATGGTTCGCAACTGCGATCATTTAAATTACCTAATTGTCGACACATACCTACCAATCTGCATGGTTTGCTCTTCTATCTCCTTTACCTCTCGAGTGAATGGTTCGCAACTGCGATCATTTAAATTACCTAATTGTCGACACATACCTACCAATCTGCATGGTTTGCTCTTCTATCACTTTTACCTCTCGAGTGAATGGTTCCCAACTGCGATCATTTAAATTACCTAATTGTCGACACATACCTACCAATCTGCATGGTTTGCTCTTCTATCTCTTTTACCTCTCGAGTGAATGGTTCGCAACTGCGATCATTTAAATTACCTAATTGTCGACACATACCTACCAATCTGCATGGTTTGCTCTTCTATCTCCTTTACCTCTCGAGTGAATAGTTCGCAACTGCGATCATTTCAAATTACCTAATTGTGGACACATACCTACCAATCTGCATGGTTTGCTCTTCTATATAATTTACCTCTCGAGTGAATGGTTCGTAACTGCGATCATTTAAATTATTTAATTGTGGACACATACCTACCAATCTGCATGGTTTGCTCTTCTATTTCCTTTACCTCTCGAGTGAATGGTTCGCAACTGCGATCATTTAAATTACCTAATTGTCGACACATACCTACCAATCTGCATGGTTTGCTCTTCTATCTCCTTTACCTCTCGAGTGAATGGTTCGCAACTGCGATCATTTAAATTACCTAATTGTCGACACATACCTACCAATCTGCATGGTTTGCTCTTCTATCTCCTTTACCTCTCGAGTGAATGGTTCGCAACTGCGATCATTTAAATTACCTAATTGTCGACACATACCTACCAATCTGCATGGTTTGCTCTTCTATCTCCTTTACCTCTCGAGTGAATGGTTCGCAACTGCGATCATTTAAATTACCTAATTGTCGACACATACCTACCAATCTGCATGGTTTGCTCTTCTATCCTATTTACCTCTCGAGTGAATGGTTCGCAACTGCGATCATTTAAATTACCTAATTGTCGACACATACCTACCAATCTGCATGGTTTGCTCTTCTATCTCCTTTACCTCTCGAGTGAATGGTTCGCAACTGCGATCATTTAAATTACCTAATTGTCGACACATACCTACCAATCTGCATGGTTTGCTCTTCTATCTCCTTTACCTCTCGAGTGAATGGTTCGCAACTGCGATCATTTAAATTACCTAATTGTCGACACATACCTACCAATCTGCATGGTTTGCTCTTCTATCTCCTTTACCTCTCGAGTGAATGGTTCGCAACTGCGATCATTTAAATTACCTAATTGTCGACACATACCTACCAATCTGCATGGTTTGCTCTTCTATCTCCTTTACCTCTCGAGTGAATGGTTCGCAACTGCGATCATTTAAATTACCTAATTGTCGACACATACCTACCAATCTGCATGGTTTGCTCTTCTATCCCATTTACCTCTCGAGTGAATGGTTCGCAACTGCGATCATTTAAATTACCTAATTGTCGACACATACCTACCAATCTGCATGGTTTGCTCTTCTATCTCCTTTACCTCTCGAGTGAATGGTTCGCAACTGCGATCATTTAAATTACCTAATTGTCGACACATACCTACCAATCTGCATGGTTTGCTCTTCTATCTCCTTTACCTCTCGAGTGAATAGTTCGCAACTGCGATCATTTAAATTACCTAATTGTCGACACATACCTACCAATCTGCATGGTTTGCTCTTCTATCTCCTTTACCTCTCGAGTGAATGGTTCGTAACTGCGATCATTTAAATTACTTAATTGTGGACACATACCTACCAATCTGCATGGTTTGCTCTTCTATCTCCTTTACCTCTCGAGTGAATGGTTCGCAACTGCGATCATTTAAATTACCTAATTGTCGACACATACCTACCAATCTGCATGGTTTGCTCTTCTATCTCCTTTACCTCTCGAGTGAATGGTTCGCAACTGCGATCATTTAAATTACCTAATTGTCGACACATACCTACCAATCTGCATGGTTTGCTCTTCTATCTCCTTTACCTCTCGAGTGAATGGTTCGCAACTGCGATCATTTAAATTACCTAATTGTCGACACATACCTACCAATCTGCATGGTTTGCTCTTCTATCTCCTTTACCTCTCGAGTGAATGGTTCGCAACTGCGATCATTTAAATTACCTAATTGTCGACACATACCTACCAATCTGCATGGTTTGCTCTTCTATCCCCTTTACCTCTCGAGTGAATGGTTCGCAACTGCGATCATTTAAATTACCTAATTGTCGTCACATACCTACCAATATGCATGGTTTGCTCTTCTATCTCCTTTACCTCTCGAGTGAATGGTTCGCAACTGCGATCATTTAAATTACCTAATTGTCGACACATACCTACCAATCTGCATGGTTTGCTCTTCTATCCCCTTTACCTCTCGAGTGAATGGTTCGCAACTGCGATCATTTAAATTACCTAATTGTCGACACATACCTACCAATCTGCATTGGTTTGCTCTTCTATCTCCTTTACCTCTCGAGTGAATGGTTCGCAACTGCGATCATTTAAATTACCAAATTGTCGACACATACCTACCAATCTGCATGGTTTGCTCTTCTATCTCCTTTACCTCTCGAGTGAATGGTTCGCAACTGCGATCATTTAAATTACCTAATTGTCGACACATACCTACCAATCTGCATGGTTTGCTCTTCTATCTCTTTTACCTCTCGAGTGAATGGTTCGCAACTGCGATCATTTAAATAACCTAATTGTCGACACATCTCTACCAATCTGCATGGTTTGCTCTTCTATCTCCTTTACCTCTCGAGTGAATGGTTCGCAACTGCGATCATTTAAATTACCTAATTGTGGACACATACCTACCAATCTGCATGGTTTGCTCTTCTATCTCCTTTACCTCTCGAGTGAATGGTTCGTAACTGCGTTCATTTAAATTATTTAATTGTGGACACATACCTACCAATCTGCATGGTTTGCTCTTCTATTTCCTTTACCTCTCGAGTGAATGGTTCGTAACTGCGATCATTTAAATTACCTAATTGTCGACACATACCTACCAATCTGCATGGTTTGCTCTTCTATCTCCTTTACCTCTCGAGTGAATGGTTCGCAACTGCGATCATTTAAATTACCTAATTGTCGACACATACCTACCAATCTGCATGGTTTGCTCTTCTATCTCCTTTACCTCTCGAGTGAATGGTTCGCAACTGCGATCATTTAAATTACCTAATTGTCGACACATACCTACCAATCTGCATGGTTTGCTCTTCTATCTCCTTTACCTCTCGAGTGAATGGTTCGCAACTGCGATCATTTAAATTACCTAATTGTCGACACATACCTACCAATCTGCATGGTTTGCTCTTCTATCATTTACCTCTCGAGTGAATGGTTCGCAACTGCGATCATTTAAATTACCTAATTGTCGACACATACCTACCAATCTGCATGGTTTGCTCTTCTATCTCCTTTACCTCTCGAGTGAATGGTTCGCAACTGCGATCATTTAAATTACCTAATTGTCGACACATACCTACCAATCTGCATGGTTTGCTCTTCTATCTCCTTTACCTCTCGAGTGAATGGTTCGCAACTGCGATCATTTAAATTACCTAATTGTCGACACATACCTACCAATCTGCATGGTTTGCTCTTCTATCTCCCTTTACCTCTCGAGTGAATGGTTCGCAACTGCGATCATTTAAATTACCTAATTGTCGACACATACCTACCAATCTGCATGGTTTGCTCTTCTATCTCCTTTACCTCTCGAGTGAATGGTTCGCAACTGCGATCATTTAAATTACCTAATTGTCGACACATACCTACCAATCTGCATGGTTTGCTCTTCTATCTCCTTTTACCTCTCGAGTGAATGGTTCGCAACTGCGATCATTTAAATTACCTTAATTGTCGACACATACCTACCAATCTGCATGGTTTGCTCTTCTATCTCCTTTACCTCTCGAGTGAATGGTTCGCAACTGCGATCATTTAAATTACCTAATTGTCGACACATACCTACCAATCTGCATGGTTTGCTCTTCTATCTCCTTTACCTCTCGAGTGAATGGTTCGCAACTGCGATCATTTAAATTACCTAATTGTCGACACATACCTACCAATCTGCATGGTTTGCTCTTCTATCTCCTTTACCTCTCGAGTGAATGGTTCGCAACTGCGATCATTTAAATTACCTAATTGTCGACACATACCTACCAATCTGCATGGTTTGCTCTTCTATCTCCTTTACCTCTCGAGTGAATGGTTCGCAACTGCGATCATTTAAATTACCTAATTGTCGACACATACCTACCAATCTGCATGGTTTGCTCTTCTATCTCCTTTACCTCTCGAGTGAATGGTTCGCAACTGCGATCATTTAAATTACCTAATTGTCGACACATACCTACCAATCTGCATGGTTTGCTCTTCTACCTCCATTTACCTCTCGAGTGAATGGTTCGCAACTGCGATCATTTAAATTACCTAATTGTCGACACATACCTACCAATCTGCATGGTTTGCTCTTCTATCTCCTTTACCTCTCGAGTGAATGGTTCGCAACTGCGATCATTTAAATTACCTAATTGTCGACACATACCTACCAATCTGCATGGTTTGCTCTTCTATCTCCTTTACCTCTCGAGTGAATGGTTCGCAACTGCGATCATTTAAATTACCTAATTGTCGACACATACCTACCAATCTGCATGGTTTGCTCTTCTATCTCCTTTACCTCTCGAGTGAATGGTTCGCAACTGCGATCATTTAAATTACCTAATTGTCGACACATACCTACCAATCTGCATGGTTTGCTCTTCTATCTCCTTTACCTCTCGAGTGAATGGTTCGCAACTGCGATCATTTAAATTACCTAATTGTCGACACATACCTACCAATCTGCATGGTTTGCTCTTCTATCTCCTTTACCTCTCGAGTGAATGGTTCGCAACTGCGATCATTTAAATTACCTAATTGTCGACACATACCTACCAATCTGCATGGTTTGCTCTTCTATCTCCTTTACCTCTCGAGTGAATGGTTCGCAACTGCGATCATTTAAATTACTTAATTGTGGACACATACCTACCAATCTGCATGGTTTGCTCTTCTATCTCCTTTACCTCTCGAGTGAATGGTTCGCAACTGCGATCATTTAAATTACCTAATTGTCGACACATACCTACCAATCTGCATGGTTTGCTCTTCTATCTCCTTTACCTCTCGAGTGAATGGTTCGCAACTGCGATCATTTAAATTACCTAATTGTCGACACATACCTACCAATCTGCATGGTTTGCTCTTCTATCTCCTTTACCTCTCGAGTGAATGGTTCGCAACTGCGATCATTTAAATTACCTAATTGTCGACACATACCTACCAATCTGCATGGTTTGCTCTTCTATCTCCTTTACCTCTCGAGTGAATGGTTCGCAACTGCGATCATTTAAATTACCTAATTGTCGACACATACCTACCAATCTGCATGGTTTGCTCTTCTATCTCCTTTACCTCTCGAGTGAATGGTTCGCAACTGCGATCATTTAAATTACCTAATTGTCGACACATACCTACCAATCTGCATGGTTTGCTCTTCTATCCCCTTTACCTCTCGAGTGAATGGTTCGCAACTGCGATCATTTAAATTACCTAATTGTCGACACATACCTACCAATCTGCATGGTTTGCTCTTCTATCTCCTTTACCTCTCGAGTGAATGGTTCGCAACTGCGATCATTTAAATTACCTAATTGTCGACACATACCTACCAATCTGCATGGTTTGCTCTTCTATCTCCTTTACCTCTCGAGTGAATGGTTCGCAACTGCGATCATTTAAATTACCTAATTGTCGACACATACCTACCAATCTGCATGGTTTGCTCTTCTATCTCCTTTACCTCTCGAGTGAATGGTTCGCAACTGCGATCATTTAAATTACCTAATTGTCGACACATACCTACCAATCTGCATGGTTTGCTCTTCTATCTCCTTTACCTCTCGAGTGAATGGTTCGCAACTGCGATCATTTAAATTACCTAATTGTCGACACATACCTACCAATCTGCATGGTTTGCTCTTCTATCTCCTTTACCTCTCGAGTGAATGGTTTGTAACTGCGATCATTTAAATTACTTAATTGTGGACACATACCTACCAATCTGCATGGTTTGCTCTTCTATCTCCTTTACCTCTCGAGTGAATGGTTCGCAACTGCGATCATTTAAATTACCTAATTGTCGACACATACCTACCAATCTGCATGGTTTGCTCTTCTATCTCCTTTACCTCTCGAGTGAATGGTTCGCAACTGCGATCATTTAAATTACCTAATTGTGGACACATACCAACCAATCTGCATGGTTTGCTCTTCTATCTCCTTTACCTCTCGAGTGAATGGTTCGCAACTGCGATCATTTAAATTACCTAATTGTCGACACATACCTACCAATCTGCATGGTTTGCTCTTCTATCTCCTTTACCTCTCGAGTGAATGGTTCGCAACTGCGATCATTTAAATTACCTAATTGTCGTCACATACCTACCAATATGCATGGTTTGCTCTTCTATCTCCTTTACCTCTCGAGTGAATGGTTCGCAACTGCGATCATTTAAATTACCTAATTGTCGACACATACCTACCAATCTGCATGGTTTGCTCTTCTATCCCCTTTACCTCTCGAGTGAATGGTTCGCAACTGCGATCATTTAAATTACCTAATTGTCGACACATACCTACCAATATGCATTGGTTTGCTCTTCTATCTCCTTTACCTCTCGAGTGAATGGTTCGCAACTGCGATCATTTAAATTACCTAATTGTCGACACATACCTACCAATCTGCATGGTTTGCTCTTCTATCACTTTACCTCTCGAGTGAATGGTTCGCAACTGCGATCATTTAAATTACCTAATTGTCGACACATACGTACCAATCTGCATGGTTTGCTCTTCTATCTCTTTTACCTCTCGAGTGAATGGTTCGCAACTGCGATCATTTAAATAACCTAATTGTCGACACATCTCTACCAATCTGCATGGTTTGCTCTTCTATCTCCTTTACCTCTCGAGTGAATGGTTCGCAACTGCGATCATTTAAATTACCTAATTGTCGACACATACCTACCAATCTGCATGGTTTGCTCTTCTATATAATTTACCTCTCGAGTGAATGGTTCGTAACTGCGTTCATTTAAATTATTTAATTGTGGACACATACCTACCAATCTGCATGGTTTGCTCTTCTATTTCCTTTACCTCTCGAGTGAATGGTTCGCAACTGCGATCATTTAAATTACCTAATTGTCGACACATACCTACCAATCTGCATGGTTTGCTCTTCTACCCCATTTACCTCTCGAGTGAATGGTTCGCAACTGCGATCATTTAAATTACCTAATTGTGGACACATACCTACCAATCTGCATGGTTTGCTCTTCTATCTCCTTTACCTCTCGAGTGAATGGTTCGCAACTGCGATCATTTAAATTACCTAATTGTCGACACATACCTACCAATCTGCATGGTTTGCTCTTCTATCTCCTTTACCTCTCGAGTGAATGGTTCGCAACTGCGATCATTTAAATTACCTAATTGTCGGCACATACCCACCAATCTGCATGGTTTGCTCTTCTATCTCCTTTACCTCTCGAGTGAATGGTTCGCAACTGCGATCATTTAAATTACCTAATTGTCGACACATACCTACCAATCTGCATGGTTTGCTCTTCTATCTCCTTTACCTCTCGAGTGAATGGTTCGCAACTGCGATCATTTAAATTACCTAATTGTCGACACATACCTACCAATCTGCATGGTTTGCTCTTCTACCTCCTTTACCTCTCGAGTGAATGGTTCGCAACTGCGATCATTTAAATTACCTAATTGTCGACACATACCTACCAATCTGCATGGTTTGCTCTTCTATCTCCTTTACCTCTCGAGTGAATGGTTCGCAACTGCGATCATTTAAATTACCTAATTGTCGACACATACCTACCAATCTGCATGGTTTGCTCTTCTATCTCCTTTACCTCTCGAGTGAATGGTTCGCAACTGCGATCATTTAAATTACCTAATTGTCGACACATACCTACCAATCTGCATGGTTTGCTCTTCTATCTCCTTTACCTCTCGAGTGAATGGTTCGCAACTGCGATCATTTAAATTACCTAATTGTCGACACATACCTACCAATCTGCATGGTTTGCTCTTCTATCTCCTTTACCTCTCGAGTGAATGGTTCGCAACTGCGATCATTTAAATTACCTAATTGTCGACACATACCTACCAATCTGCATGGTTTGCTCTTCTATCTCCTTTACCTCTCGAGTGAATGGTTCGCAACTGCGATCATTTAAATTACCTAATTGTCGACACATACCTACCAATCTGCATGGTTTGCTCTTCTATCTCTTTACCTCTCGAGTGAATGGTTCGCAACTGCGATCATTTAAATTACCTAATTGTCGACACATACCTACCAATCTGCATGGTTTGCTCTTCTATCTCCTTTACCTCTCGAGTGAATGGTTCGCAACTGCGATCATTTCAAATTACCTAATTGTCGACACATACCTACCAATCTGCATGGTTTGCTCTTCTATCTCCTTTACCTCTCGAGTGAATGGTTCGCAACTGCGATCATTTAAATTACCTAATTGTCGACACATACCTACCAATCTGCATGGTTTGCTCTTCTATCTCCTTTACCTCTCGAGTGAATGGTTCGCAACTGCGATCATTTAAATTACCTAATTGTCGACACATACCTACCAATCTGCATGGTTTGCTCTTCTATCTCCTTTACCTCTCGAGTGAATGGTTCGCAACTGCGATCATTTAAATTACCTAATTGTCGACACATACCTACCAATCTGCATGGTTTGCTCTTCTATCTCCTTTACCTCTCGAGTGAATGGTTCGCAACTGCGATCATTTAAATTACCTAATTGTCGACACATACCTACCAATCTGCATTGGTTTGCTCTTCTATCTCCTTTACCTCTCGAGTGAATGGTTCGCAACTGCGATCATTTAAATTACCTAATTGTCGACACATACCTACCAATCTGCATGGTTTGCTCTTCTATCACTTTTACCTCTCGAGTGAATGGTTCGCAACTGCGATCATTTAAATTACCTAATTGTCGACACATACCTACCAATCTGCATGGTTTGCTCTTCTATCTCCTTTACCTCTCGAGTGAATGGTTCGCAACTGCGATCATTTAAATTACCTAATTGTCGACACATACCTACCAATCTGCATGGTTTGCTCTTCTATCTCCTTTACCTCTCGAGTGAATGGTTCGCAACTGCGATCATTTAAATTACCTAATTGTGGACACATACCTACCAATCTGCATGGTTTGCTCTTCTATCTCCTTTACCTCTCGAGTGAATGGTTCGTAACTGCGATCATTTAAATTACCTAATTGTCGACACATACCTACCAATCTGCATGGTTTGCTCTTCTATCTCCTTTACCTCTCGAGTGAATGGTTCGCAACTGCGATCATTTAAATTACCTAATTGTCGACACATACCTACCAATCTGCATGGTTTGCTCTTCTATCTCCTTTACCTCTCGAGTGAATGGTTCGCAACTGCGATCATTTAAATTACCTAATTGTCGACACATACCTACCAATCTGCATGGTTTGCTCTTCTATCTCCTTTACCTCTCGAGTGAATGGTTCGCAACTGCGATCATTTAAATTACCTAATTGTCGACACATACCTACCAATCTGCATGGTTTGCTCTTCTATCTCCTTTACCTCTCGAGTGAATGGTTCGCAACTGCGATCATTTAAATTACCTAATTGTCGACACATACCTACCAATCTGCATGGTTTGCTCTTCTATCTCCTTTACCTCTCGAGTGAATGGTTCGCAACTGCGATCATTTAAATTACCTAATTGTCGACACATACCTACCAATCTGCATGGTTTGCTCTTCTATCTCCTTTACCTCTCGAGTGAATGGTTCGCAACTGCGATCATTTAAATTACCTAATTGTCGACACATACCTAACCAATCTGCATGGTTTGCTCTTCTATCTCCTTTACCTCTCGAGTGAATGGTTCGCAACTGCGATCATTTAAATTACCTAATTGTCGACACATACCTACCAATCTGCATGGTTTGCTCTTCTATCTCCTTTACCTCTCGAGTGGAATGGTTCGCAACTGCGATCATTTAAATTACCTAATTGTCGACACATACCTACCAATCTGCATGGTTTGCTCTTCTATCTCCTTTACCTCTCGAGTGAATGGTTCGCAACTGCGATCATTTAAATTACCTAATTGTCGACACATACCTACCAATCTGCATGGTTTGCTCTTCTATCCCCTTTACCTCTCGAGTGAATGGTTCGCAACTGCGATCATTTAAATTACCTAATTGTCGACACATACCTACCAATATGCATGGTTTGCTCTTCTATCTCCTTTACCTCTCGAGTGAATGGTTCGCAACTGCGATCATTTAAATTACCTAATTGTCGACACATACCTACCAATCTGCATGGTTTGCTCTTCTATCTCCTTTACCTCTCGAGTGAATGGTTCGCAACTGCGATCATTTAAATTACCTAATTGTCGACACATACCTACCAATCTGCATTGGTTTGCTCTTCTATCTCCTTTACCTCTCGAGTGAATGGTTCGCAACTGCGATCATTTAAATTACCTAATTGTCGACACATACCTACCAATCTGCATGGTTTGCTCTTCTATCACTTTTACCTCTCGAGTGAATTTTTCCCAACTGCGATCATTTAAATTACCTAATTGTCGACACATACCTACCAATCTGCATGGTTTGCTCTTCTATCTCCTTTACCTCTCGAGTGAATGGTTCGCAACTGCGATCATTTAAATTACCTAATTGTCGACACATACCTACCAATCTGCATGGTTTGCTCTTCTATCTCCTTTACCTCTCGAGTGAATGGTTCGCAACTGCGATCATTTAAATTACCTAATTGTCGACACATACCTACCAATCTGCATGGTTTGCTCTTCTATCTCCTTTACCTCTCGAGTGAATGGTTCGCAACTGCGATCATTTAAATTACCTAATTGTCGACACATACCTACCAATCTGCATGGTTTGCTCTTCTATCTCCTTTACCTCTCGAGTGAATGGTTCGCAACTGCGATCATTTAAATTACCTAATTGTCGACACATACCTACCAATCTGCATGGTTTGCTCTTCTATCTCCTTTACCTCTCGAGTGAATGGTTCGCAACTGCGATCATTTAAATTACCTAATTGTCGACACATACCTACCAATCTGCATGGTTTGCTCTTCTATCTCCTTTACCTCTCGAGTGAATGGTTCGCAACTGCGATCATTTAAATTACCTAATTGTCGACACATACCTACCAATCTGCATGGTTTGCTCTTCTATCTCCTTTACCTCTCGAGTGAATGGTTCGCAACTGCGATCATTTAAATTACCTAATTGTCGACACATACCTACCAATCTGCATGGTTTGCTCTTCTATCTCCTTTACCTCTCGAGTGAATGGTTCGCAACTGCGATCATTTAAATTACCTAATTGTCGACACATACCTACCAATCTGCATGGTTTGCTCTTCTATCTCCTTTACCTCTCGAGTGAATGGTTCGCAACTGCGATCATTTAAATTACCTAATTGTCGACACATACCTACCAATCTGCATGGTTTGCTCTTCTATCTCCTTTACCTCTCGAGTGAATGGTTCGCAACTGCGATCATTTAAATTACCTAATTGTCGACACATACCTACCAATCTGCATGGTTTGCTCTTCTATCTCCTTTACCTCTCGAGTGAATGGTTCGCAACTGCGATCATTTAAATTACCTAATTGTCGACACATACCTACCAATCTGCATGGTTTGCTCTTCTATCTCCTTTACCTCTCGAGTGAATGGTTCGCAACTGCGATCATTTAAATTACCTAATTGTCGACACATACCTACCAATCTGCATGGTTTGCTCTTCTATCTCCTTTACCTCTCGAGTGAATGGTTGCAACTGCGATCATTTAAATTACCTAATTGTCGACACATACCTACCAATCTGCATGGTTTGCTCTTCTATCTCCTTTACCTCTCGAGTGAATGGTTCGCAACTGCGATCATTTAAATTACCTAATTGTCGACACATACCTACCAATCTGCATGGTTTGCTCTTCTATCTCCTTTACCTCTCGAGTGAATGGTTCGCAACTGCGATCATTTAAATTACCTAATTGTCGACACATACCTACCAATCTGCATGGTTTGCTCTTCTATCTCCTTTACCTCTCGAGTGAATGGTTCGCAACTGCGATCATTTAAATTACCTAATTGTCGACACATACCTACCAATCTGCATGGTTTGCTCTTCTATCTCCTTTACCTCTCGAGTGAATGGTTCGCAACTGCGATCATTTAAATTACCTAATTGTCGACACATACCTACCAATCTGCATGGTTTGCTCTTCTATCTCCTTTACCTCTCGAGTGAATGGTTCGCAACTGCGATCATTTAAATTACCTAATTGTCGACACATACCTACCAATCTGCATGGTTTGCTCTTCTATCCCCTTTACCTCTCGAGTGAATGGTTCGCAACTGCGATCATTTAAATTACCTAATTGTCGACACATACCTACCAATCTGCATGGTTTGCTCTTCTATCTCCTTTACCTCTCGAGTGAATGGTTCGCAACTGCGATCATTTAAATTACCTAATTGTCGACACATACCTACCAATCTGCATGGTTTGCTCTTCTATCTCCTTTACCTCTCGAGTGAATGGTTCGCAACTGCGATCATTTAAATTACCTAATTGTCGACACATACCTACCAATCTGCATGGTTTGCTCTTCTATCTCCTTTACCTCTCGAGTGAATGGTTCGCAACTGCGATCATTTAAATTACCTAATTGTCGACACATACCTACCAATCTGCATGGTTTGCTCTTCTATCTCCTTTACCTCTCGAGTGAATGGTTCGCAACTGCGATCATTTAAATTACCTAATTGTCGACACATACCTACCAATCTGCATGGTTTGCTCTTCTATCTCCTTTACCTCTCGAGTGAATGGTTCGCAACTGCGATCATTTAAATTACCTAATTGTCGACACATACCTACCAATCTGCATGGTTTGCTCTTCTATCTCCTTTACCTCTCGAGTGAATGGTTCGCAACTGCGATCATTTAAATTACCTAATTGTCGACACATACCTACCAATCTGCATGGTTTGCTCTTCTATCTCCTTTACCTCTCGAGTGAATGGTTCGCAACTGCGATCATTTAAATTACCTAATTGTCGACACATACCTACCAATCTGCATGGTTTGCTCTTCTATCTCCTTTACCTCTCGAGTGAATGGTTCGCAACTGCGATCATTTAAATTACCTAATTGTCGACACATACCTACCAATCTGCATGGTTTGCTCTTCTATCTCCTTTACCTCTCGAGTGAATGGTTCGCAACTGCGATCATTTAAATTACCTAATTGTCGACACATACCTACCAATCTGCATGGTTTGCTCTTCTATCTCCTTTACCTCTCGAGTGAATGGTTCGCAACTGCGATCATTTAAATTACCTAATTGTCGACACATACCTACCAATCTGCATGGTTTGCTCTTCTATCTCCTTTACCTCTCGAGTGAATGGTTCGCAACTGCGATCATTTAAATTACCTAATTGTCGACACATACCTACCAATCTGCATGGTTTGCTCTTCTATCTCCTTTACCTCTCGAGTGAATGGTTCGCAACTGCGATCATTTAAATTACCTAATTGTCGACACATACCTACCAATCTGCATGGTTTGCTCTTCTATCTCCTTTACCTCTCGAGTGAATGGTTCGCAACTGCGATCATTTAAATTACCTAATTGTCGACACATACCTACCAATCTGCATGGTTTGCTCTTCTATCTCCTTTACCTCTCGAGTGAATGGTTCGCAACTGCGATCATTTAAATTACCTAATTGTCGACACATACCTACCAATCTGCATGGTTTGCTCTTCTATCTCCTTTACCTCTCGAGTGAATGGTTCGCAACTGCGATCATTTAAATTACCTAATTGTCGACACATACCTACCAATCTGCATGGTTTGCTCTTCTATCTCCTTTACCTCTCGAGTGAATGGTTCGCAACTGCGATCATTTAAATTACCTAATTGTCGACACATACCTACCAATCTGCATGGTTTGCTCTTCTATCTCCTTTACCTCTCGAGTGAATGGTTCGCAACTGCGATCATTTAAATTACCTAATTGTCGACACATACCTACCAATCTGCATGGTTTGCTCTTCTATCTCCTTTACCTCTCGAGTGAATGGTTCGCAACTGCGATCATTTAAATTACCTAATTGTCGACACATACCTACCAATCTGCATGGTTTGCTCTTCTATCTCCTTTACCTCTCGAGTGAATGGTTCGCAACTGCGATCATTTAAATTACCTAATTGTCGACACATACCTACCAATCTGCATGGTTTGCTCTTCTATCTCCTTTACCTCTCGAGTGAATGGTTCGCAACTGCGATCATTTAAATTACCTAATTGTCGACACATACCTACCAATCTGCATGGTTTGCTCTTCTATCTCCTTTACCTCTCGAGTGAATGGTTCGCAACTGCGATCATTTAAATTACCTAATTGTCGACACATACCTACCAATCTGCATGGTTTGCTCTTCTATCTCCTTTACCTCTCGAGTGAATGGTTCGCAACTGCGATCATTTAAATTACCTAATTGTCGACACATACCTACCAATCTGCATGGTTTGCTCTTCTATCTCCCTTTACCTCTCGAGTGAATGGTTCGCAACTGCGATCATTTAAATTACCTAATTGTCGACACATACCTACCAATCTGCATGGTTTGCT
The DNA here is from genome assembly GCA_039090855.1 of Macrothele yani. Classification (NCBI taxonomy): domain Eukaryota; kingdom Metazoa; phylum Arthropoda; class Arachnida; order Araneae; family Macrothelidae; genus Macrothele; species Macrothele yani. The sequence goes on from CM077000.1 coordinate 30,334,632, forward strand.
CTTCTATCTCCTTTACCTCTCGAGTGAATGGTTCGCAACTGCGATCATTTAAATTACCTAATTGTCGACACATACCTACCAATCTGCATTGGTTTGCTCTTCTATCTCCTTTACCTCTCGAGTGAATGGTTCGCAACTGCGATCATTTAAATTACCTAATTGTCGACACATACCTACCAATCTGCATGGTTTGCTCTTCTATCTCCTTTACCTCTCGAGTGAATGGTTCGCAACTGCGATCATTTAAATTACCTAATTGTCGACACATACCTACCAATCTGCATGGTTTGCTCTTCTATCTCTTTTACCTCTCGAGTGAATGGTTCGCAACTGCGATCATTTAAATTACCTAATTGTCGACACATACCTACCAATCTGCATGGTTTGCTCTTCTATCTCCTTTACCTCTCGAGTGAATGGTTCGCAACTGCGATCATTTAAATTACCTAATTGTCGACACATACCTACCAATCTGCATGGTTTGCTCTTCTATCTCCTTTACCTCTCGAGTGAATGGTTCGCAACTGCGATCATTTAAATTACCTAATTGTCGACACATACCTACCAATCTGCATGGTTTGCTCTTCTATCCCCTTTACCTCTCGAGTGAATGGTTCGCAACTGCGATCATTTAAATTACCTAATTGTCGACACATACCTACCAATCTGCATGGTTTGCTCTTCTATCTCCTTTACCTCTCGAGTGAATGGTTCGCAACTGCGATCATTTAAATTACCTAATTGTCGACACATACCTACCAATCTGCATGGTTTGCTCTTCTATCTCCTTTACCTCTCGAGTGAATGGTTCGCAACTGCGATCATTTAAATTACCTAATTGTCGACACATACCTACCAATCTGCATGGTTTGCTCTTCTATCTCCTTTACCTCTCGAGTGAATGGTTCGCAACTGCGATCATTTAAATTACCTAATTGTCGACACATACCTACCAATCTGCATGGTTTGCTCTTCTATCTCCTTTACCTCTCGAGTGAATGGTTCGCAACTGCGATCATTTAAATTACCTAATTGTCGACACATACCTACCAATCTGCATGGTTTGCTCTTCTATCTCCTTTACCTCTCGAGTGAATGGTTCGTAACTGCGATCATTTAAATTACCTAATTGTCGACACATACCTACCAATCTGCATGGTTTGCTCTTCTATCTCCTTTACCTCTCGAGTGAATGGTTCGCAACTGCGATCATTTAAATTACCTAATTGTCGACACATACCTACCAATCTGCATGGTTTGCTCTTCTATCTCCTTTACCTCTCGAGTGAATGGTTCGCAACTGCGATCATTTAAATTACTTAATTGTGGACACATACCTACCAATCTGCATGGTTTGCTCTTCTATCTCCTTTACCTCTCGAGTGAATGGTTCGCAACTGCGATCATTTAAATTACCTAATTGTCGACACATACCTACCAATCTGCATGGTTTGCTCTTCTATCTCCTTTACCTCTCGAGTGAATGGTTCGCAACTGCGATCATTTAAATTACCTAATTGTCGGCACATACCTACCAATCTGCATGGTTTGCTCTTCTATCTCCTTTACCTCTCGAGTGAATGGTTCGCAACTGCGATCATTTAAATTACCTAATTGTCGACACATACCTACCAATCTGCATGGTTTGCTCTTCTATCCCCTTTACCTCTCGAGTGAATGGTTCGCAACTGCGATCATTTAAATTACCTAATTGTCGACACATACCTACCAATCTGCATGGTTTGCTCTTCTATCTCCTTTACCTCTCGAGTGAATGGTTCGCAACTGCGATCATTTAAATTACCTAATTGTCGACACATACCTACCAATCTGCATGGTTTGCTCTTCTATCTCCTTTACCTCTCGAGTGAATGGTTCGCAACTGCGATCATTTAAATTACCTAATTGTCGACACATACCTACCAATCTGCATGGTTTGCTCTTCTATCTCTTTTACCTCTCGAGTGAATGGTTCGCAACTGCGATCATTTAAATTACCTAATTGTCGACACATACCTACCAATCTGCATGGTTTGCTCTTCTATCTCCTTTACCTCTCGAGTGAATGGTTCGCAACTGCGATCATTTAAATTACCTAATTGTCGACACATACCTACCAATCTGCATGGTTTGCTCTTCTATATAATTTACCTCTCGAGTGAATGGTTCGTAACTGCGATCATTTAAATTACCTAATTGTGGACACATACCTACCAATCTGCATGGTTTGCTCTTCTATCTCCTTTACCTCTCGAGTGAATGGTTCGCAACTGCGATCATTTAAATTACCTAATTGTCGACACATACCTACCAATCTGCATGGTTTGCTCTTCTACCTCCTTTACCTCTCGAGTGAATGGTTCGCAACTGCGATCATTTAAATTACCTAATTGTCGACACATACCTACCAATCTGCATGGTTTGCTCTTCTATCTCCTTTACCTCTCGAGTGAATGGTTCGCAACTGCGATCATTTAAATTACCTAATTGTCGACACATACCTACCAATCTGCATGGTTTGCTCTTCTATCTCCTTTACCTCTCGAGTGAATGGTTCGCAACTGCGATCATTTAAATTACCTAATTGTCGACACATACCTACCAATCTGCATGGTTTGCTCTTCTATCTCCTTTACCTCTCGAGTGAATGGTTCGCAACTGCGATCATTTAAATTACCTAATTGTCGACACATACCTACCAATCTGCATGGTTTGCTCTTCTATCTCCTTTACCTCTCGAGTGAATGGTTCGCAACTGCGATCATTTAAATTACCTAATTGTCGACACATACCTACCAATCTGCATGGTTTGCTCTTCTATCTCCTTTACCTCTCGAGTGAATGGTTCGCAACTGCGATCATTTAAATTACCTAATTGTCGACACATACCTACCAATCTGCATGGTTTGCTCTTCTATCTCCTTTACCTCTCGAGTGAATGGTTCGCAACTGCGATCATTTAAATTACCTAATTGTCGACACATACCTACCAATCTGCATGGTTTGCTCTTCTATCTCCTTTACCTCTCGAGTGAATGGTTCGCAACTGCGATCATTTAAATTACCTAATTGTCGACACATACCTACCAATCTGCATGGTTTGCTCTTCTATCTCCTTTACCTCTCGAGTGAATGGTTCGCAACTGCGATCATTTAAATTACCTAATTGTCGACACATACCTACCAATCTGCATGGTTTGCTCTTCTATCTCCTTTACCTCTCGAGTGAATGGTTCGCAACTGCGATCATTTAAATTACCTAATTGTCGACACATACCTACCAATCTGCATGGTTTGCTCTTCTATCCCCTTTACCTCTCGAGTGAATGGTTCGCAACTGCGATCATTTAAATTACCTAATTGTCGACACATACCTACCAATCTGCATGGTTTGCTCTTCTATCTCCTTTACCTCTCGAGTGAATGGTTCGCAACTGCGATCATTTAAATTACCTAATTGTCGACACATACCTACCAATCTGCATGGTTTGCTCTTCTATCTCCTTTACCTCTCGAGTGAATGGTTCGCAACTGCGATCATTTAAATTACCTAATTGTCGACACATACCTACCAATCTGCATGGTTTGCTCTTCTATCTCCTTTACCTCTCGAGTGAATGGTTCGCAACTGCGATCATTTAAATTACCTAATTGTCGACACATACCTACCAATCTGCATGGTTTGCTCTTCTATCTCCTTTACCTCTCGAGTGAATGGTTCGCAACTGCGATCATTTAAATTACCTAATTGTCGACACATACCTACCAATCTGCATGGTTTGCTCTTCTATCTCCTTTACCTCTCGAGTGAATGGTTCGCAACTGCGATCATTTAAATTACCTAATTGTCGACACATACCTACCAATCTGCATGGTTTGCTCTTCTATCTCCTTTACCTCTCGAGTGAATGGTTCGCAACTGCGATCATTTAAATTACCTAATTGTCGACACATACCTACCAATCTGCATGGTTTGCTCTTCTATCTCCTTTACCTCTCGAGTGAATGGTTCGCAACTGCGATCATTTAAATTACCTAATTGTCGACACATACCTACCAATCTGCATGGTTTGCTCTTCTATCTCCTTTACCTCTCGAGTGAATGGTTCGCAACTGCGATCATTTAAATTACCTAATTGTCGACACATACCTACCAATCTGCATGGTTTGCTCTTCTATCTCCTTTACCTCTCGAGTGAATGGTTCGCAACTGCGATCATTTAAATTACCTAATTGTCGACACATACCTACCAATCTGCATGGTTTGCTCTTCTATCTCCCTTTACCTCTCGAGTGAATGGTTCGCAACTGCGATCATTTAAATTACCTAATTGTCGTCACATACCTACCAATCTGCATGGTTTGCTCTTCTATCTCCTTTACCTCTCGAGTGAATGGTTCGCAACTGCGATCATTTAAATTACCTAATTGTCGACACATACCTACCAATCTGCATGGTTTGCTCTTCTATCTCCTTTACCTCTCGAGTGAATGGTTCGCAACTGCGATCATTTAAATTACCTAATTGTCGACACATACCTACCAATCTGCATTGGTTTGCTCTTCTATCTCCTTTACCTCTCGAGTGAATGGTTCGCAACTGCGATCATTTAAATTACCTAATTGTCGACACATACCTACCAATCTGCATGGTTTGCTCTTCTATCTCCTTTACCTCTCGAGTGAATGGTTCGCAACTGCGATCATTTAAATTACCTAATTGTCGACACATACCTACCAATCTGCATGGTTTGCTCTTCTATCTCCTTTACCTCTCGAGTGAATGGTTCGCAACTGCGATCATTTAAATTACCTAATTGTCGACACATACCTACCAATCTGCATGGTTTGCTCTTCTATCTCCTTTACCTCTCGAGTGAATGGTTCGCAACTGCGATCATTTAAATTACCTAATTGTCGACACATACCTACCAATCTGCATGGTTTGCTCTTCTATCTCCTTTACCTCTCGAGTGAATGGTTCGTAACTGCGATCATTTAAATTATTTAATTGTGGACACATACCTACCAATCTGCATGGTTTGCTCTTCTATTTCCTTTACCTCTCGAGTGAATGGTTCGCAACTGCGATCATTTAAATTACCTAATTGTCGACACATACCTACCAATCTGCATGGTTTGCTCTTCTATCTCCTTTACCTCTCGAGTGAATGGTTCGCAACTGCGATCATTTAAATTACCTAATTGTCGACACATACCTACCAATCTGCATGGTTTGCTCTTCTATCTCCTTTACCTCTCGAGTGAATGGTTCGCAACTGCGATCATTTAAATTACCTAATTGTCGACACATACCTACCAATCTGCATGGTTTGCTCTTCTATCTCCTTTACCTCTCGAGTGAATGGTTCGCAACTGCGATCATTTAAATTACCTAATTGTCGACACATACCTACCAATCTGCATGGTTTGCTCTTCTATCTCCTTTACCTCTCGAGTGAATGGTTCGCAACTGCGATCATTTAAATTACCTAATTGTCGACACATACCTACCAATCTGCATGGTTTGCTCTTCTATCTCCTTTACCTCTCGAGTGAATGGTTCGCAACTGCGATCATTTAAATTACCTAATTGTCGACACATACCTACCAATCTGCATGGTTTGCTCTTCTATCTCCTTTACCTCTCGAGTGAATGGTTCGCAACTGCGATCATTTAAATTACCTAATTGTCGACACATACCTACCAATCTGCATGGTTTGCTCTTCTATCTCCTTTACCTCTCGAGTGAATGGTTCGCAACTGCGATCATTTAAATTACCTAATTGTCGACACATACCTACCAATCTGCATGGTTTGCTCTTCTATCTCCTTTACCTCTCGAGTGAATGGTTCGCAACTGCGATCATTTAAATTACCTAATTGTCGACACATACCTACCAATCTGCATGGTTTGCTCTTCTATCTCCTTTACCTCTCGAGTGAATGGTTCGCAACTGCGATCATTTAAATTACCTAATTGTCGACACATACCTACCAATCTGCATGGTTTGCTCTTCTATCTCCTTTACCTCTCGAGTGAATGGTTCGCAACTGCGATCATTTAAATTACCTAATTGTCGACACATACCTACCAATCTGCATGGTTTGCTCTTCTATCTCCTTTACCTCTCGAGTGAATGGTTCGCAACTGCGATCATTTAAATTACCTAATTGTCGACACATACCTACCAATCTGCATGGTTTGCTCTTCTATCTCCTTTACCTCTCGAGTGAATGGTTCGTAACTGCGATCATTTAAATTACCTAATTGTGGACACATACCTACCAATCTGCATGGTTTGCTCTTCTATCTCCTTTACCTCTCGAGTGAATGGTTCGCAACTGCGATCATTTAAATTACCTAATTGTCGACACATACCTACCAATCTGCATGGTTTGCTCTTCTATCTCCTTTACCTCTCGAGTGAATGGTTCGCAACTGCGATCATTTAAATTACCTAATTGTCGACACATACCTACCAATCTGCATGGTTTGCTCTTCTATCTCCTTTACCTCTCGAGTGAATGGTTCGCAACTGCGATCATTTAAATTACCTAATTGTCGACACATACCTACCAATCTGCATGGTTTGCTCTTCTATCTCCTTTACCTCTCGAGTGAATGGTTCGCAACTGCGATCATTTAAATTACCTAATTGTCGACACATACCTACCAATCTGCATGGTTTGCTCTTCTATCTCCTTTACCTCTCGAGTGAATGGTTCGCAACTGCGATCATTTAAATTACCTAATTGTCGACACATACCTACCAATCTGCATGGTTTGCTCTTCTATCTCCTTTACCTCTCGAGTGAATGGTTCGCAACTGCGATCATTTAAATTACCTAATTGTCGACACATACCTACCAATCTGCATGGTTTGCTCTTCTATCTCCTTTACCTCTCGAGTGAATGGTTCGCAACTGCGATCATTTAAATTACCTAATTGTCGACACATACCTACCAATCTGCATGGTTTGCTCTTCTATCTCCTTTACCTCTCGAGTGAATGGTTCGCAACTGCGATCATTTAAATTACCTAATTGTCGACACATACCTACCAATCTGCATGGTTTGCTCTTCTATCTCCTTTACCTCTCGAGTGAATGGTTCGCAACTGCGATCATTTAAATTACCTAATTGTCGACACATACCTACCAATCTGCATGGTTTGCTCTTCTATCTCCTTTACCTCTCGAGTGAATGGTTCGCAACTGCGATCATTTAAATTACCTAATTGTCGACACATACCTACCAATCTGCATGGTTTGCTCTTCTATCTCCTTTACCTCTCGAGTGAATGGTTCGCAACTGCGATCATTTAAATTACCTAATTGTCGACACATACCTACCAATCTGCATGGTTTGCTCTTCTATCTCCTTTACCTCTCGAGTGAATGGTTCGCAACTGCGATCATTTAAATTACCTAATTGTCGACACATACCTACCAATCTGCATGGTTTGCTCTTCTATCCCCTTTACCTCTCGAGTGAATGGTTCGCAACTGCGATCATTTAAATTACCTAATTGTCGACACATACCTACCAATCTGCATGGTTTGCTCTTCTATCTCCTTTACCTCTCGAGTGAATGGTTCGCAACTGCGATCATTTAAATTACCTAATTGTCGACACATACCTACCAATCTGCATGGTTTGCTCTTCTATCCCCTTTACCTCTCGAGTGAATGGTTCGCAACTGCGATCATTTAAATTACCTAATTGTCGACACATACCTACCAATCTGCATGGTTTGCTCTTCTATCTCCTTTACCTCTCGAGTGAATGGTTCGCAACTGCGATCATTTAAATTACCTAATTGTCGACACATACCTACCAATCTGCATGGTTTGCTCTTCTATCTCCTTTACCTCTCGAGTGAATGGTTCGCAACTGCGATCATTTAAATTACCTAATTGTCGACACATACCTACCAATCTGCATGGTTTGCTCTTCTATCTCCTTTACCTCTCGAGTGAATGGTTCGCAACTGCGATCATTTAAATTACCTAATTGTCGACACATACCTACCAATCTGCATGGTTTGCTCTTCTATCTCCTTTACCTCTCGAGTGAATGGTTCGTAACTGCGTTCATTTAAATTATTTAATTGTGGACACATACCTACCAATCTGCATGGTTTGCTCTTCTATCTCCTTTACCTCTCGAGTGAATGGTTCGCAACTGCGATCATTTAAATTACCTAATTGTCGACACATACCTACCAATCTGCATGGTTTGCTCTTCTATCTCCATTTACCTCTCGAGTGAATGGTTCGCAACTGCGATCATTTAAATTACCTAATTGTGGACACATACCTACCAATCTGCATGGTTTGCTCTTCTATCTCCTTTACCTCTCGAGTGAATGGTTCGCAACTGCGATCATTTAAATTACCTAATTGTCGACACATACCTACCAATCTGCATGGTTTGCTCTTCTATCTCCTTTACCTCTCGAGTGAATGGTTCGCAACTGCGATCATTTAAATTACCTAATTGTCGACACATACCTACCAATCTGCATGGTTTGCTCTTCTATCTCCTTTACCTCTCGAGTGAATGGTTCGCAACTGCGATCATTTAAATTACCTAATTGTCGACACATACCTACCAATCTGCATGGTTTGCTCTTCTATCTCCTTTACCTCTCGAGTGAATGGTTCGCAACTGCGATCATTTAAATTACCTAATTGTCGACACATACCTACCAATCTGCATGGTTTGCTCTTCTATCTCCTTTACCTCTCGAGTGAATGGTTCGCAACTGCGATCATTTAAATTACCTAATTGTCGACACATACCTACCAATCTGCATGGTTTGCTCTTCTATCTCCTTTACCTCTCGAGTGAATGGTTCGCAACTGCGATCATTTAAATTACCTAATTGTCGACACATACCTACCAATCTGCATGGTTTGCTCTTCTATCTCCTTACCTCTCGAGTGAATGGTTCGCAACTGCGATCATTTAAATTACCTAATTGTCGACACATACCTACCAATCTGCATGGTTTGCTCTTCTATCTCCTTTACCTCTCGAGTGAATGGTTCGCAACTGCGATCATTTAAATTACCTAATTGTCGACACATACCTACCAATCTGCATGGTTTGCTCTTCTATCTCCTTTACCTCTCGAGTGAATGGTTCGCAACTGCGATCATTTAAATTACCTAATTGTCGACACATACCTACCAATCTGCATGGTTTGCTCTTCTATCTCCTTTACCTCTCGAGTGAATGGTTCGCAACTGCGATCATTTAAATTACCTAATTGTCGACACATACCTACCAATCTGCATGGTTTGCTCTTCTATCTCCTTTACCTCTCGAGTGAATGGTTCGCAACTGCGATCATTTAAATTACCTAATTGTCGACACATACCTACCAATCTGCATGGTTTGCTCTTCTATCTCCTTTACCTCTCGAGTGAATGGTTCGCAACTGCGATCATTTAAATTACCTAATTGTCGACACATACCTACCAATCTGCATGGTTTGCTCTTCTATCTCCTTTACCTCTCGAGTGAATGGTTCGCAACTGCGATCATTTAAATTACCTAATTGTCGACACATACCTACCAATCTGCATGGTTTGCTCTTCTATCTCCTTTACCTCTCGAGTGAATGGTTCGCAACTGCGATCATTTAAATTACCTAATTGTCGACACATACCTACCAATCTGCATGGTTTGCTCTTCTATCTCCTTTACCTCTCGAGTGAATGGTTCGCAACTGCGATCATTTAAATTACCTAATTGTCGACACATACCTACCAATCTGCATGGTTTGCTCTTCTATCTCCTTTACCTCTCGAGTGAATGGTTCGCAACTGCGATCATTTAAATTACCTAATTGTCGACACATACCTACCAATCTGCATGGTTTGCTCTTCTATCTCCTTTACCTCTCGAGTGAATGGTTCGCAACTGCGATCATTTAAATTACCTAATTGTCGACACATACCTACCAATCTGCATGGTTTGCTCTTCTATCTCCTTTACCTCTCGAGTGAATGGTTCGCAACTGCGATCATTTAAATTACCTAATTGTCGACACATACCTACCAATCTGCATGGTTTGCTCTTCTATCTCCTTTACCTCTCGAGTGAATGGTTCGCAACTGCGATCATTTAAATTACCTAATTGTCGACACATACCTACCAATCTGCATGGTTTGCTCTTCTATCTCCTTTACCTCTCGAGTGAATGGTTCGCAACTGCGATCATTTAAATTACCTAATTGTCGACACATACCTACCAATCTGCATGGTTTGCTCTTCTATCTCCTTTACCTCTCGAGTGAATGGTTTGTAACTGCGATCATTTAAATTACTTAATTGTGGACACATACCTACCAATCTGCATGGTTTGCTCTTCTATCTCCTTTACCTCTCGAGTGAATGGTTCGCAACTGCGATCATTTAAATTACCTAATTGTGGACACATACCTACCAATCTGCATGGTTTGCTCTTCTATCTCCTTTACCTCTCGAGTGAATGGTTCGTAACTGCGATCATTTAAATTACCTAATTGTGGACACATACCTACCAATCTGCATGGTTTGCTCTTCTATCTCCTTTACCTCTCGAGTGAATGGTTCGCAACTGCGATCATTTAAATTACCTAATTGTCGACACATACCTACCAATCTGCATGGTTTGCTCTTCTATCTCCTTTACCTCTCGAGTGAATGGTTCGCAACTGCGATCATTTAAATTACCTAATTGTCGACACATACCTACCAATCTGCATGGTTTGCTCTTCTATCTCCTTTACCTCTCGAGTGAATGGTTCGCAACTGCGATCATTTAAATTACCTAATTGTCGACACATACCTACCAATCTGCATGGTTTGCTCTTCTATCCCCTTTACCTCTCGAGTGAATGGTTCGCAACTGCGATCATTTAAATTACCTAATTGTCGACACATACCTACCAATCTGCATGGTTTGCTCTTCTATCTCCTTTACCTCTCGAGTGAATGGTTCGCAACTGCGATCATTTAAATTACCTAATTGTCGACACATACCTACCAATCTGCATGGTTTGCTCTTCTATCTCCTTTACCTCTCGAGTGAATGGTTCGCAACTGCGATCATTTAAATTACCTAATTGTCGACACATACCTACCAATCTGCATGGTTTGCTCTTCTATCTCCTTTACCTCTCGAGTGAATGGTTCGCAACTGCGATCATTTAAATTACCTAATTGTCGACACATACCTACCAATCTGCATGGTTTGCTCTTCTATCTCCTTTACCTCTCGAGTGAATGGTTCGCAACTGCGATCATTTAAATTACCTAATTGTCGACACATACCTACCAATCTGCATGGTTTGCTCTTCTATCTCCTTTACCTCTCGAGTGAATGGTTCGTAACTGCGATCATTTAAATTATTTAATTGTGGACACATACCTACCAATCTGCATGGTTTGCTCTTCTATTTCCTTTACCTCTCGAGTGAATGGTTCGCAACTGCGATCATTTAAATTACCTAATTGTCGACACATACCTACCAATCTGCATGGTTTGCTCTTCTATCTCCTTTACCTCTCGAGTGAATGGTTCGCAACTGCGATCATTTAAATTACCTAATTGTCGACACATACCTACCAATCTGCATGGTTTGCTCTTCTATCTCCTTTACCTCTCGAGTGAATGGTTCGCAACTGCGATCATTTAAATTACCTAATTGTCGACACATACCTACCAATCTGCATGGTTTGCTCTTCTATCTCCTTTACCTCTCGAGTGAATGGTTCGCAACTGCGATCATTTAAATTACCTAATTGTCGACACATACCTACCAATCTGCATGGTTTGCTCTTCTATCTCCTTTACCTCTCGAGTGAATGGTTCGCAACTGCGATCATTTAAATTACCTAATTGTCGACACATACCTACCAATCTGCATGGTTTGCTCTTCTATCTCCTTTACCTCTCGAGTGAATGGTTCGCAACTGCGATCATTTAAATTACCTAATTGTCGACACATACCTACCAATCTGCATGGTTTGCTCTTCTATCTCCTTTACCTCTCGAGTGAATGGTTCGCAACTGCGATCATTTAAATTACCTAATTGTCGACACATACCTACCAATCTGCATGGTTTGCTCTTCTATCTCCTTTACCTCTCGAGTGAATGGTTCGCAACTGCGATCATTTAAATTACCTAATTGTCGACACATACCTACCAATCTGCATGGTTTGCTCTTCTATCTCCTTTACCTCTCGAGTGAATGGTTCGCAACTGCGATCATTTAAATTACCTAATTGTCGACACATACCTACCAATCTGCATGGTTTGCTCTTCTATCTCCTTTACCTCTCGAGTGAATGGTTCGCAACTGCGATCATTTAAATTACCTAATTGTCGACACATACCTACCAATCTGCATGGTTTGCTCTTCTATCTCCTTTACCTCTCGAGTGAATGGTTCGCAACTGCGATCATTTAAATTACCTAATTGTCGACACATACCTACCAATCTGCATGGTTTGCTCTTCTATCTCCCTTTACCTCTCGAGTGAATGGTTCGCAACTGCGATCATTTAAATTACCTAATTGTCGACACATACCTACCAATCTGCATGGTTTGCTCTTCTATCTCCTTTACCTCTCGAGTGAATGGTTCGCAACTGCGATCATTTAAATTACCTAATTGTCGACACATACCTACCAATCTGCATGGTTTGCTCTTCTATCTCCTTTACCTCTCGAGTGAATGGTTCGCAACTGCGATCATTTAAATTACCTAATTGTCGACACATACCTACCAATCTGCATGGTTTGCTCTTCTATCTCCTTTACCTCTCGAGTGAATGGTTCGCAACTGCGATCATTTAAATTACCTAATTGTCGACACATACCTACCAATCTGCATGGTTTGCTCTTCTATCTCCTTTACCTCTCGAGTGAATGGTTCGCAACTGCGATCATTTAAATTACCTAATTGTGGACACATACCTACCAATCTGCATGGTTTGCTCTTCTATCTCCTTTACCTCTCGAGTGAATGGTTCGCAACTGCGATCATTTAAATTACCTAATTGTCGACACATACCTACCAATCTGCATGGTTTGCTCTTCTATCTCCTTTACCTCTCGAGTGAATGGTTCGCAACTGCGATCATTTAAATTACCTAATTGTCGACACATACCTACCAATCTGCATGGTTTGCTCTTCTATCTCCTTTACCTCTCGAGTGAATGGTTCGCAACTGCGATCATTTAAATTACCTAATTGTCGACACATACCTACCAATCTGCATGGTTTGCTCTTCTATCTCCTTTACCTCTCGAGTGAATGGTTCGCAACTGCGATCATTTAAATTACCTAATTGTCGACACATACCTACCAATCTGCATGGTTTGCTCTTCTATCTCCTTTACCTCTCGAGTGAATGGTTCGCAACTGCGATCATTTAAATTACCTAATTGTCGACACATACCTACCAATCTGCATGGTTTGCTCTTCTATCTCCTTTACCTCTCGAGTGAATGGTTCGCAACTGCGATCATTTAAATTACCTAATTGTCGACACATACCTACCAATCTGCATGGTTTGCTCTTCTATCTCCTTTACCTCTCGAGTGAATGGTTCGCAACTGCGATCATTTAAATTACCTAATTGTCGACACATACCTACCAATCTGCATGGTTTGCTCTTCTACCTCCATTTACCTCTCGAGTGAATGGTTCGCAACTGCGATCATTTAAATTACCTAATTGTCGACACATACCTACCAATCTGCATGGTTTGCTCTTCTATCTCCTTTACCTCTCGAGTGAATGGTTCGCAACTGCGATCATTTAAATTACCTAATTGTCGACACATACCTACCAATCTGCATGGTTTGCTCTTCTATCTCCTTTACCTCTCGAGTGAATGGTTCGCAACTGCGATCATTTAAATTACCTAATTGTCGACACATACCTACCAATCTGCATGGTTTGCTCTTCTATCCCCTTTACCTCTCGAGTGAATGGTTCGCAACTGCGATCATTTAAATTACCTAATTGTCGTCACATACCTACCAATATGCATGGTTTGCTCTTCTATCTCCTTTACCTCTCGAGTGAATGGTTCGCAACTGCGATCATTTAAATTACCTAATTGTCGACACATACCTACCAATCTGCATGGTTTGCTCTTCTATCTCCTTTACCTCTCGAGTGAATGGTTCGCAACTGCGATCATTTAAATTACCTAATTGTCGACACATACCTACCAATCTGCATGGTTTGCTCTTCTATCTCCTTTACCTCTCGAGTGAATGGTTCGCAACTGCGATCATTTAAATTACCTAATTGTCGACACATACCTACCAATCTGCATGGTTTGCTCTTCTATCTCCTTTACCTCTCGAGTGAATGGTTCGCAACTGCGATCATTTAAATTACCTAATTGTCGACACATACCTACCAATCTGCATGGTTTGCTCTTCTATCTCCTTTACCTCTCGAGTGAATGGTTCGCAACTGCGATCATTTAAATTACCTAATTGTCGACACATACCTACCAATCTGCATGGTTTGCTCTTCTATCTCCTTTACCTCTCGAGTGAATGGTTCGCAACTGCGATCATTTAAATTACCTAATTGTGGACACATACCTACCAATCTGCATGGTTTGCTCTTCTATCTCCTTTACCTCTCGAGTGAATGGTTCGCAACTGCGATCATTTAAATTACCTAATTGTGGACACATACCTACCAATCTGCATGGTTTGCTCTTCTATCTCCTTTACCTCTCGAGTGAATGGTTCGCAACTGCGATCATTTAAATTACCTAATTGTCGACACATACCTACCAATCTGCATGGTTTGCTCTTCTATCTCCTTTACCTCTCGAGTGAATGGTTCGCAACTGCGATCATTTAAATTACCTAATTGTCGACACATACCTACCAATCTGCATGGTTTGCTCTTCTATCTCCTTTACCTCTCGAGTGAATGGTTCGCAACTGCGATCATTTAAATTACCTAATTGTCGACACATACCTACCAATCTGCATGGTTTGCTCTTCTATCTCCTTTACCTCTCGAGTGAATGGTTCGCAACTGCGATCATTTAAATTACCTAATTGTCGACACATACCTACCAATCTGCATGGTTTGCTCTTCTATCTCCTTTACCTCTCGAGTGAATGGTTCGCAACTGCGATCATTTAAATTACCTAATTGTCGACACATACCTACCAATCTGCATGGTTTGCTCTTCTATCTCCTTTACCTCTCGAGTGAATGGTTCGCAACTGCGATCATTTAAATTACCTAATTGTCGACACATACCTACCAATCTGCATGGTTTGCTCTTCTATCTCCTTTACCTCTCGAGTGAATGGTTCGCAACTGCGATCATTTAAATTACCTAATTGTCGACACATACCTACCAATCTGCATGGTTTGCTCTTCTATCTCCTTTACCTCTCGAGTGAATGGTTCGCAACTGCGATCATTTAAATTACCTAATTGTCGACACATACCTACCAATCTGCATGGTTTGCTCTTCTATCTCCTTTACCTCTCGAGTGAATGGTTCGCAACTGCGATCATTTAAATTACCTAATTGTCGACACATACCTACCAATCTGCATGGTTTGCTCTTCTATCTCCTTTACCTCTCGAGTGAATGGTTCGCAACTGCGATCATTTAAATTACCTAATTGTCGACACATACCTACCAATCTGCATGGTTTGCTCTTCTATCTCCTTTACCTCTCGAGTGAATGGTTCGCAACTGCGATCATTTAAATTACCTAATTGTCGACACATACCTACCAATCTGCATGGTTTGCTCTTCTATCTCCTTTACCTCTCGAGTGAATGGTTCGCAACTGCGATCATTTAAATTACCTAATTGTCGACACATACCTACCAATCTGCATGGTTTGCTCTTCTATCTCCTTTACCTCTCGAGTGAATGGTTCGCAACTGCGATCATTTAAATTACCTAATTGTCGACACATACCTACCAATCTGCATGGTTTGCTCTTCTATCTCCTTTACCTCTCGAGTGAATGGTTCGCAACTGCGATCATTTAAATTACCTAATTGTCGACACATACCTACCAATCTGCATGGTTTGCTCTTCTATCTCCTTTACCTCTCGAGTGAATGGTTCGCAACTGCGATCATTTAAATTACCTAATTGTCGACACATACCTACCAATCTGCATGGTTTGCTCTTCTATCTCCTTTACCTCTCGAGTGAATGGTTCGCAACTGCGATCATTTAAATTACCTAATTGTCGACACATACCTACCAATCTGCATGGTTTGCTCTTCTATCTCCTTTACCTCTCGAGTGAATGGTTCGCAACTGCGATCATTTAAATTACCTAATTGTCGACACATACCTACCAATCTGCATGGTTTGCTCTTCTATCTCCTTTACCTCTCGAGTGAATGGTTCGCAACTGCGATCATTTAAATTACCTAATTGTCGACACATACCTACCAATCTGCATGGTTTGCTCTTCTATCTCCTTTACCTCTCGAGTGAATGGTTCGCAACTGCGATCATTTAAATTACCTAATTGTCGACACATACCTACCAATCTGCATGGTTTGCTCTTCTATCTCCTTTACCTCTCGAGTGAATGGTTCGCAACTGCGATCATTTAAATTACCTAATTGTCGACACATACCTACCAATCTGCATGGTTTGCTCTTCTATCTCCTTTACCTCTCGAGTGAATGGTTCGCAACTGCGATCATTTAAATTACCTAATTGTCGACACATACCTACCAATCTGCATGGTTTGCTCTTCTATCTCCTTTACCTCTCGAGTGAATGGTTCGCAACTGCGATCATTTAAATTACCTAATTGTCGACACATACCTACCAATCTGCATGGTTTGCTCTTCTATCTCCTTTACCTCTCGAGTGAATGGTTCGCAACTGCGATCATTTAAATTACCTAATTGTCGACACATACCTACCAATCTGCATGGTTTGCTCTTCTATCTCCTTTACCTCTCGAGTGAATGGTTCGCAACTGCGATCATTTAAATTACCTAATTGTCGACACATACCTACCAATCTGCATGGTTTGCTCTTCTATCTCCTTTACCTCTCGAGTGAATGGTTCGCAACTGCGATCATTTAAATTACCTAATTGTCGACACATACCTACCAATCTGCATGGTTTGCTCTTCTATCTCCTTTACCTCTCGAGTGAATGGTTCGCAACTGCGATCATTTAAATTACCTAATTGTCGACACATACCTACCAATCTGCATGGTTTGCTCTTCTATCTCCTTTACCTCTCGAGTGAATGGTTCGCAACTGCGATCATTTAAATTACCTAATTGTCGACACATACCTACCAATCTGCATGGTTTGCTCTTCTATCTCCTTTACCTCTCGAGTGAATGGTTCGCAACTGCGATCATTTAAATTACCTAATTGTCGACACATACCTACCAATCTGCATGGTTTGCTCTTCTATCTCCTTTACCTCTCGAGTGAATGGTTCGCAACTGCGATCATTTAAATTACCTAATTGTCGACACATACCTACCAATCTGCATGGTTTGCTCTTCTATCTCCTTTACCTCTCGAGTGAATGGTTCGCAACTGCGATCATTTAAATTACCTAATTGTCGACACATACCTACCAATCTGCATGGTTTGCTCTTCTATCTCCTTTACCTCTCGAGTGAATGGTTCGCAACTGCGATCATTTAAATTACCTAATTGTCGACACATACCTACCAATCTGCATGGTTTGCTCTTCTATCTCCTTTACCTCTCGAGTGAATGGTTCGCAACTGCGATCATTTAAATTACCTAATTGTCGACACATACCTACCAATCTGCATGGTTTGCTCTTCTATCTCCTTTACCTCTCGAGTGAATGGTTCGCAACTGCGATCATTTAAATTACCTAATTGTCGACACATACCTACCAATCTGCATGGTTTGCTCTTCTATCTCCTTTACCTCTCGAGTGAATGGTTCGCAACTGCGATCATTTAAATTACCTAATTGTCGACACATACCTACCAATCTGCATGGTTTGCTCTTCTATCTCCTTTACCTCTCGAGTGAATGGTTCGCAACTGCGATCATTTAAATTACCTAATTGTCGACACATACCTACCAATCTGCATGGTTTGCTCTTCTATCTCCTTTACCTCTCGAGTGAATGGTTCGCAACTGCGATCATTTAAATTACCTAATTGTCGACACATACCTACCAATCTGCATGGTTTGCTCTTCTATCTCCTTTACCTCTCGAGTGAATGGTTCGCAACTGCGATCATTTAAATTACCTAATTGTCGACACATACCTACCAATCTGCATGGTTTGCTCTTCTATCTCCTTTACCTCTCGAGTGAATGGTTCGCAACTGCGATCATTTAAATTACCTAATTGTCGACACATACCTACCAATCTGCATGGTTTGCTCTTCTATCTCCTTTACCTCTCGAGTGAATGGTTCGCAACTGCGATCATTTAAATTACCTAATTGTCGACACATACCTACCAATCTGCATGGTTTGCTCTTCTATCTCCTTTACCTCTCGAGTGAATGGTTCGCAACTGCGATCATTTAAATTACCTAATTGTCGACACATACCTACCAATCTGCATGGTTTGCTCTTCTATCTCCTTTACCTCTCGAGTGAATGGTTCGCAACTGCGATCATTTAAATTACTTAATTGTGGACACATACCTACCAATCTGCATGGTTTGCTCTTCTATCTCCTTTACCTCTCGAGTGAATGGTTCGCAACTGCGATCATTTAAATTACCTAATTGTCGACACATACCTACCAATCTGCATGGTTTGCTCTTCTATCTCCTTTACCTCTCGAGTGAATGGTTCGCAACTGCGATCATTTAAATTACCTAATTGTCGACACATACCTACCAATCTGCATGGTTTGCTCTTCTATCTCCTTTACCTCTCGAGTGAATGGTTCGCAACTGCGATCATTTAAATTACCTAATTGTCGACACATACCTACCAATCTGCATGGTTTGCTCTTCTATCTCCTTTACCTCTCGAGTGAATGGTTCGCAACTGCGATCATTTAAATTACCTAATTGTCGACACATACCTACCAATCTGCATGGTTTGCTCTTCTATCTCCTTTACCTCTCGAGTGAATGGTTCGCAACTGCGATCATTTAAATTACCTAATTGTCGACACATACCTACCAATCTGCATGGTTTGCTCTTCTATCTCCTTTACCTCTCGAGTGAATGGTTCGCAACTGCGATCATTTAAATTACCTAATTGTCGACACATACCTACCAATCTGCATGGTTTGCTCTTCTATCTCCTTTACCTCTCGAGTGAATGGTTCGCAACTGCGATCATTTAAATTACCTAATTGTCGACACATACCTACCAATCTGCATGGTTTGCTCTTCTATCTCCTTTACCTCTCGAGTGAATGGTTCGCAACTGCGATCATTTAAATTACCTAATTGTCGACACATACCTACCAATCTGCATGGTTTGCTCTTCTATATAATTTACCTCTCGAGTGAATGGTTCGTAACTGCGATCATTTAAATTATTTAATTGTGGACACATACCTACCAATCTGCATGGTTTGCTCTTCTATCTCCTTTACCTCTCGAGTGAATGGTTCGCAACTGCGATCATTTAAATTACCTAATTGTCGACACATACCTACCAATCTGCATGGTTTGCTCTTCTATCTCCTTTACCTCTCGAGTGAATGGTTCGCAACTGCGATCATTTAAATTACCTAATTGTCGACACATACCTACCAATCTGCATGGTTTGCTCTTCTATCTCCTTTACCTCTCGAGTGAATGGTTCGCAACTGCGATCATTTAAATTACCTAATTGTCGACACATACCTACCAATCTGCATGGTTTGCTCTTCTATCTCCTTTACCTCTCGAGTGAATGGTTCGCAACTGCGATCATTTAAATTACCTAATTGTCGACACATACCTACCAATCTGCATGGTTTGCTCTTCTATCTCCTTTACCTCTCGAGTGAATGGTTCGCAACTGCGATCATTTAAATTACCTAATTGTCGACACATACCTACCAATCTGCATGGTTTGCTCTTCTATCTCCTTTACCTCTCGAGTGAATGGTTCGCAACTGCGATCATTTAAATTACCTAATTGTCGACACATACCTACCAATCTGCATGGTTTGCTCTTCTATCTCCTTTACCTCTCGAGTGAATGGTTCGCAACTGCGATCATTTAAATTACCTAATTGTCGACACATACCTACCAATCTGCATGGTTTGCTCTTCTATCTCCTTTACCTCTCGAGTGAATGGTTCGCAACTGCGATCATTTAAATTACCTAATTGTCGACACATACCTACCAATCTGCATGGTTTGCTCTTCTATCTCCTTTACCTCTCGAGTGAATGGTTCGCAACTGCGATCATTTAAATTACCTAATTGTCGACACATACCTACCAATCTGCATGGTTTGCTCTTCTATCTCCTTTACCTCTCGAGTGAATGGTTCGCAACTGCGATCATTTAAATTACCTAATTGTCGACACATACCTACCAATCTGCATGGTTTGCTCTTCTATCTCCTTTACCTCTCGAGTGAATGGTTCGCAACTGCGATCATTTAAATTACCTAATTGTGGACACATACCTACCAATCTGCATGGTTTGCTCTTCTATCTCCTTTACCTCTCGAGTGAATGGTTCGCAACTGCGATCATTTAAATTACCTAATTGTCGACACATACCTACCAATCTGCATGGTTTGCTCTTCTATCTCCTTTACCTCTCGAGTGAATGGTTCGCAACTGCGATCATTTAAATTACCTAATTGTCGACACATACCTACCAATCTGCATGGTTTGCTCTTCTATCTCCTTTACCTCTCGAGTGAATGGTTCGCAACTGCGATCATTTAAATTACCTAATTGTCGACACATACCTACCAATCTGCATGGTTTGCTCTTCTATCTCCTTTACCTCTCGAGTGAATGGTTCGCAACTGCGATCATTTAAATTACCTAATTGTCGACACATACCTACCAATCTGCATGGTTTGCTCTTCTATCTCCTTTACCTCTCGAGTGAATGGTTCGCAACTGCGATCATTTAAATTACCTAATTGTCGACACATACCTACCAATCTGCATGGTTTGCTCTTCTATCCCCTTTACCTCTCGAGTGAATGGTTCGCAACTGCGATCATTTAAATTACCTAATTGTCGTCACATACCTACCAATATGCATGGTTTGCTCTTCTATCTCCCTTACCTCTCGAGTGAATGGTTCGCAACTGCGATCATTTAAATTACCTAATTGTCGACACATACCTACCAATCTGCATGGTTTGCTCATCTATCCCCTTTACCTCTCGAGTGAATGGTTCGCAACTGCGATCATTTAAATTACCTAATTGTCGACACATACCTACTAATCTGCATGGTTTGCTCTTCTATCTCCTTTACCTCTCGAGTGAATGGTTCGCAACTGCGATCATTTAAATTACCTAATTGTCGACACATACCTACCAATCTGCATGGTTTGCTCTTCTATCTCCTTTACCTCTCGAGTGAATGGTTCGCAACTGCGATCATTTAAATTACCTAATTGTCGACACATACCTACCAATCTGCATGGTTTGCTCTTCTATCTCCTTTACCTCTCGAGTGAATGGTTCGCAACTGCGATCATTTAAATTACCTAATTGTCGACACATATCTACCA